>CM055121.1:341019627-341350552 GCA_029206835.1 Rana muscosa
AGTATATTCACAACAGGAGGAGGAGCCTAGGAGGAGGAACGTCCACATGGACAGAGCGCGCTGATCTGAGGTCTGGGACTGTAGGGAGAGAGGAGATATGGGGGGTTACATTAGGGGGATTACATTAGGGAGATTGCAGGGGGGGTTACATTAGGAGGAATACAGGGGGGAGGTTACATTAGGAGGAATTGCACAGGGGGGGTTACATTAGGTGGAATACAGGGGGGGTTACATTAGGAGGAATACAGGGGGGGTTACATTAGGAGGAATTGCACAGGGGGGTTACATTATGTTGAATACGGGGGGATTACATTAAGGGATTGCACAGGGGGGTTACATTAGGGGGAATACAGGGGTGTTACATTAAGGGGATTACATTAGGGGATTGCACGGGGGGGTTACATTAGGGGGATTGCACGGGGGGTTACATTAGGGGATTGCACGGGGGGGGGTTACATTAGGGGATTGCACAGGGGGGTTACATTAGGGGATTGCACAGGGGGGTTACATTAGGGGGAATACAGGGGTGTTACATTAAGGGGATTACATTAGGGGATTGCACGGGGGGGTTACATTAGGGGGATTGCACGGGGGGTTACATTAGGGGATTGCACAGGGGGGTTACATTAGGGGATTGCACAGGGGGGTTACATTAGGGGATTGCACAGGGGGGTTACATTAGGGGGAATTCACAGGGGGGTTACATTAGGGGGATTGCACAGGGGGTTGCATTAGGGGGATTTCACAGGGGGGTTACATTAGGGGGATTGCACAGGGGGGTTACATTAGGGGGAATACAGGGGTGTTACATTAAGGGGATTGTACGGGGGGGTTACATTAGGGGGATTGCACAGGGGGGTTACATTAGGGGATTGCACAGGGGGGTTACATTAGGGGGATTTCACAGGGGGGTTACATTAGGGGGATTGCACAGGGGGGTTACATTAGGGGGAATACAGGGGTGTTACATTAAGGGGATTGTACGGGGGGGTTACATTAGGGGGATTGCACAGGGGGGTTACATTAGGGGATTGCACAGGGGGGTTACATTAGGGGGATTTCACAGGGGGGTTACATTAGGGGGATTGCACAGGGGGGTTACATTAGGGGGAATACAGGGGGGTTACATTAAGGGGATTGCACAGGGGGGTTACATTAGGGGGATTGTACGGGGGGGTTACATTAGGGGGATTGCATGGGGGGGTTACATTAGGGGGATTGCACAGGGGGGTTACATTAGGGGGATTGCACGGGGGGGTTACATTAGGGGGATTGCATGGGGGGGTTACATTAGGGGGATTGCATGGGGGGGTTACATTAGGGGGATTGCACGCAGGGGTTACATTAGGGGGAATACAGGGGGGTTACATTAGGGGGAATGAACAGGGGGGTTACATTAAGGGGATTGCATTGGGGGGGTTAAATTAGGGGGATTACATTAGGGGGATTGCAGGGGGCGGTTGTACGGGGGGGGACGTGACATTAGGGGGATTACACAGGGGGGTTCCATTAGGGGGATTACACAGGGGTTCCATTAGGGGGATTAAACGGGGGGAGAGCTGTGCTGATGTGCTAGAATGCTCAGTGCCCCGGGTGGCTCAATGAACTGGGGGGGGTGACACCAAATTTTACCGCACCAGGTGACACCAACCCTAGTGACGCCACTGCCTATGGGTGCTGCTGAGAAGAAAATATAGGAGCTCTGTTTGCTGCCACTAACACACTAGAAGTCCTATGGGTGCTGCTGAGAAGAAAATATAGGAGCTCTGTTTGCTGCCACTAACACACTAGAAGTCCTATGGGTGCTGTTGGGGTGCAATGCTGTGCTAACAGCACTGCGGTTGGTACTACTGCAATACTGTACTAACAGTAAGCACGCACCAGACTAATCCCCAGCAGCAGCTAATAACACGCTAACTGTGCAATCAGCAGCAATGAACGATCAATGACTTAGGTAGCAATGGTTTAGCAAAGAAATAGCCAATGGTTTAGCAAAGAAGAGCAAATCTTTCAGTATCAAGCAAAGACAGAATCAGCAGACTGATCTCTCCTAAAGCCGGAACTCATGTGACCGGGGCCGATGGCGTGGCGGCCTTTTAAATGGTGGGGCGTGTACTAAAGCCCCTGAGCTGTAATTGGCTACAGGCGTCCTGCCTGTAGCCAATTATTGCTCTCCGAGTTTCGGGCACTGTGATTGGCCAAGCATGCGGGGTCACAGTGCATGCTTGGCCAATCATCAGCCAGCAATGCACTGCGCCGGCCGCGCCGGCCGCAATGCATTGCGGGGCCGCTCGCATCACACGAATGTGATGCGAACGGCCCAAATAGTTCTGGGCTCGACGAGCGAGCGAACGCCCGGTGCTCGATTCGAACATGGGTTCGAATCGAGCACCGGGCCCATCCCTACTGGTAGGCAAGTTCCTTCTCACCACCCGGAGACCTCTCCTCACTGGTATCACTGTCAGGCAAGATGTCGCCGGTCCACCGCACGGCCACTTACAAGGTGCAGGTGGATGGATGGCGTCAGATGCGATGGAGCGTAGGACAGTCCCCTCTCTGTCTCAGTCAGCGATGCTGTCCACAAGGATCCTTCCGTCAGCGATCCGCTCTCCAACTTTAGGCCCAGGCTTCTACGGCCTAAGCACGCTCACAGCAGGCCTCCTGGCTATTGAAAGATGGCATCCAGAGAGAGTGTGCTGAGGCCTGGCTTGTCCTTACATAAGATTCCCCAGCAGGACTTGGGGTGGCGCACTGAATTCTGGTAGCACAGTTGCAGTGTGGGTTTGTAGTTCTCCATATGTACCAGTCTATGGGGCCGTTTGGTGTGAGAACCTCATGTCCCAGAATCCATTGCTGCTCTCCTCAGTTCTGTACAATCTTTTCCATTGGCTGTTGTAACTCTGCTGTTAATTGTCTTTCCTCTCCAGCCATAGGAACACAATAGAAGTCACTGAATTCAGAGCTGTGTGTCTGTCAGCTCATATTACACTCCCTCAAGTCTGTGAACAGGAAGGAGGAGGGGTGGAAATAAACCCAGACATGACAGGCAACTTCTCCCTAACTGAAGCTGGAAATCCTGTGTACATTGCTCTGGCCAACTTGGCGAGATTTGCGGGTTATTGTAAAACACCCGCTACACATAAGAACATAGTTAGTTAGCCAAGTCAATCCAGCGCAACAGAGAAGAGTACAGACCTGGGAAGAAAAGACCCATCCTTTTCACACATGTTACAGAAGGCAGCATATCTCACAACATTTAATTCCACTGCCTGTCACTAAAGTTGAGCGGGGGGGGGGGGGGTGCCGTGGGACCGCAATTTTGTTTTTGCAGGACTTGGAAACAATGTTGAGCGAGGGGGGGGGTGCCGCGCTGGACAGGGCTACAAACTTTCTTCTTTTTTGGGGACATCTACACTGTTGTGCGGCGGGGGTCCGCGGGGGATATTGCCGATTGGTCTTACCTCCTCCTCCTCCCTCCTCTGGCTCTTGCTATGGGGAAAAACCAGCAGAATCCGTGCGGGTTGGGAGGTATGGAAGGCAGCGTGTGCTCAGAGGACATTACAAAACAGATTTTAGCGCACACATGCAAAAATGACATTTATCCTGCAAGGCTAGTTAAAAACAGTTAAGTATTTTTGAATGTGTTCAGGTGTTTTTAACTAGCCTTGCAGGATAAATGTCATTTTTGCATGTGTTCGCTATAATCTGTTTTGTACTGTCTTTGGTCTTATAGCAGCACCATCTTAGATGTAAAGCATTTTTTAGGGTGTGCCCCCCAAGTATGTCTTTGTATGCTCAGAGGACATGATACTCTGCTGGGGGAGTGACTTGGATTGCAGGCTGGATGAACTCTCAAAAGAAGTCCCTGACTCCACAATACTTGCAGACTTTTATCTACCACTTAAAAAAAAAATCAAGTACTGTTAATATATCTCTTACTCGCCACTGCCCCACAGCCTTTCTCTACCATTTTTCGCATATCCCAAAAATTCTGCTGCATATCCCCAGTTGCAAATTACTGCTTTAGACCATAGGCTTGAATTATGACTTGCTTAATCCACCTAGCTATGGTGAAGTGAAGAAGGGAGCTCCCTGTGAGACCTTTTCGGAATTAAAATGGTTCTAAAGCCTTAAAGTTTTTCACTTCAATACATTATATGCATTGGGTGAAAAACCTTCTGTGCTGCAGCCCCCCTCTTTTACCTGAACTTGATCCGATCTAGCGATGTGCACAAGAGCAGTGGCTCTAGCCACTGTCTTCCTCCTCATTGGGCAGATTGATAGTAGAGGGAGCCATTGGCTCCCCCTGCTGTCAAACAGATGCTGTGATGCGGGGGGTGGGGCCAAGCCACCCGCTCTGTGTCAATAGATGCAGATAGGGCAGCCCAGGAGCGAGCATGCACCGGTGCCCCCCATCAAAGCGACTTTCCATGGAGGCACCCACCGAAGAGAAGCGGCCTGAAGCGATGGCGGGGACCACAGAAAAAGAGAATTGTGGCTACATGTTTGTTATTTTAATTAAGGAAGGTTTAATAACACTTTAAGTCTGCTTCCATTTGAGTGCTTGGACTTGACATTGTTTGATTGTCTGTCTGACTTCACAACTGATGGGTCCAGGAATGGAGAAACAATTGAATTGCCTTGAGTTGCAGAATGTTGATGGAAAACCGGGCTTTCTCTGAGAGTCCCCTGCACTGAAGGCATCTAGGACTCCTCCCCAGACCAACTGGTTGGCATCTGTCATGAGAACCTTCCACATCCTTGGGAAAAGGTTTTCCTGATGTACATTTTAACACTACAACTTCCAACCTGGTAACAGTTTGGGAACATCCTTTTCTGGCTTGACATACATTTTATTACTACAACATACAAAAATATTTTAGACACTTGTGAACTTCCAACCTGATAACAGTTTGGGAAGGTCCTTTTCTGTTCCAGCATGATAGTGCTCCTGTAACCAAAGCCAGCTCCATAAAGACATGAATTGAGCAGTTTCGTTTGGATGAACTTGAGTGAACCATTTAGAGCCCTGACCTCAACCCTACTGAACAACTTTGGGATCAATTGAAACATGATTGCAAGCAGGTTCTTCTCACAAACATCTGTACTTGACAAATCATCAACCTGAAACATTGCATTTACATTAAAACCCAAAAGACAAACCTCTTTCTTATTTGTTTTATTAGTCTCTTTCTTATCTTTATGCTATCCTGCGTACCACCTATGCCAGTTAATCGTAAAAATACATGTAGCACACAGATCCCTTCCTTGCTTACCTCCGCTAGCAGGTGGGACACATCATGCCACATGCCCAGTGTCCTCCTTGTTGAAGAGGGTGAGCGGTGTTATTTGATTTGGGTCCTGCAGCGAGTTACCTCCTTCCGTTGGTTCTCTTCCCTAGAGTATAGGGAAGAGTCTATTCTCTCTCTTTATTTCAAGAAGGCCATTGTCCAGACAGTATTAAACCCAATAAAGAAAGGTTTATTTTGCTTGTTTGATAACTTGACAGGAAAGTTGGAGATAGAGAAAAATGAACAGGTAGGTAGGTTCAGGCACGCGGCACATAACTAACAATCATCGCCACTCAGGCCTGAGTGGGATTTGCTTACCCGGATAGTCCCCTCTCACGGTTCTAGCAGCCGGTGTGGAGCACGGAACATTCACTTGTAATTTCCTAGGGATACGATCAAGAGACAGCTTCCAAATCTTGAACTTCCCAGCACTTGTAATATCTAAGTCCTTAGGTGCCAATAGGGAACATTACAAGGCTTGTGGCGGATTATGGAGTCCTTCCCTCTGATAGGTAACCAGGCCTCTCCCGAGACAGTGACTTCCTTCACCGATCCCCTTGGATAGGTCCTCCCCTGGTTTCCTCTCCTTCAGAGCGGGTTACCCCTACTTGAGCACCCTGGGACTCCTCTTCTAATGCAGGCCTCAGCTAAAGGTGCTGGGCCTACCTGGAACGATGCAGCCTACGGCTAAAGGTGCCCGGGACTGAATACACATGCATGTACCCCTGGCCATGAGGGTCCTCTGGATCATCTCCGAACTCCCCGCCTAATGGCCCTTAAGTACCCTCTCCCGGCATGCACAGCGGGTAGACCAAGCCCACTGAACGGCCGCTGAGAGAGGACACACAATAACGCTGCAATGCTACTCGTGGTTCAACCCAAGCCCGGGGCAACAGTGCCAATCACAGCCCACACGGAACTGCACTGTCAGGTAACATTACCTCCAGAGCAGAAGCCAGTTTGAAGAATTCAACAGCCTGAGCCCAACTATTAGCTCAGGCTACCCTCTAAATTTAGGCATAGCGACCCCTATTATTGGGGAGTCCGCTATACACACCCCCTCCTAGATTAGACACTGTCCCAGTGTCTAGAATAAATCAAAGACCTCCTCAATCCTGAGTAGGCGTCGATTCATTCATAACTATTCACAATATTTTGAAAAGGTGCCTGAACCAAAAATTTGGGGAAATGAGAAGGGAAAAGAAGAAAGGAAAAGTACAGAGCAACACAAATTTGACATCCCATTCTCAATGTCATATTTTTTTTCTTAACGGGATACAGAGCAATATACACAAAAACATATCACACATCCCAACCTCTTCTAAATTATCTACCCCACCCCATTCTCTGGTGAAGTTGATAGTAGATCACACACCTGCAGAGGGAGAAAGAGAGGAGAGAAAAAAAACATACACTAAACATCCTATCTTCTATCTGTACAAAGAAGTGAGCCGTCTCTCCGAAAACAAAACGACTTCCTTCCAAATTATAATACGATAATCCTAGCATTACTTGGCATATATTTTTTTATTTTTGAATAAAAAAAAAAAGAAATTTCGGCGAACCGTTGCAACCTGGTGGTAGCGCAAAGTCATTACATCTACCATAGCTACGCATGGGAATGAATTACTGCACACATAAACACTTCCCATCTTGACCACGACGTTCTCGTGCTTTTGGCCCTGGCTAGACTACCCCAAAGTTCAGAAGAAAAACTGTCTCTTTTTCTTTTGAAGATCAGAGGAGAGAAAGAAAAACAACAGCTCTCCTATTTCCTCTACGAAGTAGACGTCCTCTGTAGCAGAGGGCAAAGTTACTGAAATCCAGGGCAGTTTATTCATGTAAAAACAGGATAGAGAAAAAAAACACACAAATTCCTGTTTTAAAGGTAGTAGTGAGGATCAGGGAGAATGAGAGTCTTCCACTGTTTGTACAGTGTTTCAATAGAGTACACAGCGTCCTCTCTCTCCTTATTGCAGATCACCACTCAGTCAGCATGTATGTGCCGACCATAGTTCCACTCCTTGCAGCAACCTCTGAAACGAACAGTCAAGGCGGCTGAACATGCAAAGTACCTGCGGGATTTAGGCACTTCCAGGTGATCCCAAAAAAAGTCGGAGTACCACCTCTCACAGTAGGCCTCTATTTCAAATAAGAGCTCCTTAGGAATATAAGGGTACTCCCAACCATATTCACTAGCGACTCTCCTGCTGAGGAGCCGCTGCAACTGGGCAATGGGTGGCATGGTTGCACGGTCTCCTGCTCCTGGTAAAACAATGGCATCCGGGGACCTTTTAACTGACCTTTTAACTGACCTTTTAACTGACACTGCATCAGACATTGGTAGGGGCGGCCGCAACAGCAGGCACCCTTCTGTAGTGGCGGACACAGGTGCTGCGGATGTGGATGCAACCTTCTCCTCCAGAGCAGGGGCTTTCACTCGGGGCGTAGTTTCCCCAGAGTCCATCGGCGATCCCTCTCTAAGGTTGCGGGTTGGGGTCACCGGAATCCTGTCCCAACCCTTCTTGGCGAAGATCTCATCGATCTCCACATCGTCACCCACATCGGACGATGAGTCCAGATCCGAAGTGTCATACTCCTCGGTTGGTAAATAACTTCTGACCGACACAGATACATTGTCCCCAGATGGTGGAAGTTCCCGCGGGTTTGCTGTCCACACATTCCCAGTAGTATAGGGTATGGGCTTCTTTCCCTTCCCCGGCAAACTTGTTCTCACAGTCCCCCCAGCCTCCTTACCGTCACCTGAGGTGAATTTTCCAGAGATCCCTCCGCTTCGAAGATCCGGTTTAGGCAGGAACTGGGGCAGGCTTCTACCGTGGCCGCGGGAGACCTTAACGTATCCCACTTTCCATTTGGTGGGTGGGATGGAAGTTTCCATAGTGACAGAGGCAGCATCCGCTGTGGCATCCGTCGCTGGCTCCGTGGTAGCTGGAACTCCATCTTTGGCATCCGTTGCAGCCGCGGTGATGCGCGTGGGCTCGGCTGTAGGGCCGTAGTTGTCTTCCTCAGAAGAAACAGTCCCTGTGATACAGTTGACCCGGTAAGCTCGGGGTGACTCGGTGGGCTGGTCCACCTCAAATAGAAATTCCCCACAGGTCAAACACCTTCCGAATGGCCGTATCTGCACAGCCAAACCACCACATCTGGGACAGAGCACGCCCAGGGCCTCCGCATCTCGGCAAGTGTAAAGTGCGAAGCGGCCCCTAGGCTTGAGCCAGATCCCTGTATCCGTGAGGGGAGCAGTAATGGGAGCAATGTCCATGGTAGTGGTAGTTGGGAACATCCGAGGTCCCGGTAAAATGGAAGTCCATGGAGTGGCAGACATATTGCTCCTCTTTACTATTCCGGGCTCTTACTGTCCCTTGGCGCCAAATGCACCACGTGCAACTCACAATTGGCGGGGGCTCCTCCCTCTTTTCTTTTTCTTTCTGCAGCTTGCGGGCTTTTCTTCTTTTAGGATACGCCTACGAACTACGCAGTTAGAAATAGTCAAAGCACAGTTCTCTCGATAAAGTAATGACGCAGTCCAATTTTCCTCAATGGCCGACCTCCACATAAACACACAGATAGAGAAAAAAAATAGTCCAACTTTCAGGGGTAGCTGCAAAATCCCAGACTCGAGCCCCCACGTGTAGCACACAGATCCCTTCCTTGCTTACCTCCGCTAGCAGGTGGGACACACCATGCCACATGCCCAGTGTCCTCCTTGTTGAAGAGGGTGAGCGGTGTTATCTGATTTGGGTCCTGCAGCGAGTTACCTCCTTCCGTTGGTTCTCTTCCCTAGAGTGTAGGGAAGAGTCTATTCTCTCTCTTTATTTCAAGAAGGCCATTGTCCAGACAGTATAAAACCTAATAAAAAAAGGTTTATTTTACTTGCTTGATAACTTGACAGGAAAGTTGGAGATAGAGAAAAATGAACAGGGAGGTAGGTTCAGGCACGCGGCACTTAACTAACAATCATTGCCACTCAGGTCTGAGTGGGATTTGCTCACCCGGATAGTCCCCTCTCACGGTTCTAGCAGCCGGTGTGGAGCACGGAACATTCACTTGTAATTTCCTAGGGATACGATCAAGAGACAGCTTCCAAATCTTGAACTTCCCAGCACTTGTAATATCTAAGTCCTTAGGTGCCAATGGGGCACAATACAAGGCTTGTGGCGGATTATGGAGTCCTTCCCTCTGATAGGTAACCAGGCCTCTCCCGAGACAGTGACTTCCTTCACCGATCCCCCTTGGATAGGTCCTCCCCTGGTTTCCTCTCCTTCAGAGCGGGTTACCCCTACTTGAGCACCCTGGTACTCCTCTTCTAATGCAGGCCTCAGCTAAAGGTGCTGGGTCTACCTGGAACAATGCAGCCTTGGGCTAAAGGTGCCCAGGACTGAATACACATGCACGTACCCCTGGCCATGAGGGCCACCGAAGGAGGGGTACGCGCCTAGGACCAAGGGGTCCTCTGGATCACCTCCGAACTCCCCGCCTAATGGCGTCTGCCCCTTAAGTACCCTCTCCCGGCACGTACAGCGGGTCGACCACACCCACTGAATGGCCGCCGAGAGAGGACACCCAATAGCGCTGCAATGCTACCCGTGGTTCAACCTGAGCCCGGGGCAACAGTGCCACCCACAGGCTACAGGGAACTGCACTGTCAGGTAGCATTACCTCAGAGCAGAAGCCAGTTTGAAGAATTCAACAGCCTGAGCCCAACTATTAGCTCAGGCTACCCTCTAAATTTAGGCATAGAGACCCCTATTATTGGAGGGTCCGCTACATACTTTTGAATTTGTATAATTAAAGGAGGCACTTGGCACAAAGTTCAATTTCTTTGTAAGAAAGACTTCCAAGCTGCAGGCAATTGGACTCCCAATATATTATTTTTCGGAGAGATCCATCCTCCTTGCCTTATCCAATTGTAAAAAAATATTTATTTTTCCTTCTCTTCCTTTCATTTCCTAATGTCCCCAAAATGTTAGTCTAGATAGAAAATGTAGTTGTTTTTGCACCGCATCACTATGGAAATGCTGTTTTTTTTTATCATTACTGCTTCTGTCACCAATGGGCTTAGGTCATGATTGCACAAATAGGACAGTTTTTCCACTTGCACATCGATGTGAGTGTGGAGTGGTGAGATTTGTCCATATTTTTTGGATAAGTAGCTTCTACTTATAACATTGTTTTGTCTGATTAGGAAACAAAAATACAATTCTACAGAGTAATAAAGTGAACCAAAATAAAATATGTTTAGTGAAAATCGCTTTCAATCATTTCACTTATTCAATTCATGTAGTGGTCTCCAAACTGTGGCCCTTTACTTGCTTTTAACCATTGGGGCTATATTCCTCCTACGGACACCAACAATGAGGAAATATTCCTTTCATTGACACTAACTTTGAGGCACTACTCTTCTCATTGACACCAACAACGGGGCACTATTCTTCTCACTGACACTAATGATGGAGCACTAATCGTTCCACTGACATCACAAATAGAGAATTATTTCTCCCACTGAAACCATTGATGGAGCACTACAACTCCCATTGACACCAATGATGGGGCACATTTCCTTCCACTGACAGAAAGGATGAGGCAATATTCCTAACTAAAATAAATAAAATGGGTCATAATTCCTCCCACTTATACCATTGACCAGGTATTATTGCTTCCACTGACACTCATGCCGCGTACACACGACCGTTTTTAATGACGAGAAAAATTCCATTTTTTAAAATGGTCATTAAAAATGATCGTGTTTGGGCTTCAGAGCATTTTTCACAACGTGAAAAATGGCCATGAAAAAATTGGAACATGCTCTAATTTTTCACGTCGTTTTTCACATCGTCATTTTTCTCGTCATGAAAAACAGCCGTGTGTGGGCTTTAACGACGTGAAAAAAAATGCGCATGCTCAGAATCAAGTATGAGACAGGAGCGCTCGTTCTGGTAAAACTAGCGTTCGTAATGGAGATAGCACATTCGTCACGCTGTAATGGACTGAAAAGCATGAGGCTGAAAAGCGTGAATCGTCGCTCAACAAACTTTACTAACATGACGGGTGGCGCCATCCGAATGGAACTTCCCCTTTATAGTGCCTTCGTACGTGTTGTACGTCACCGCGCTTTACTCAAGCATTTTTTTCAATGATAGTGTGTAGGCAAGGCAGGCTTGAAAAGAATCTTCGTTTTTTTCAATGACATTAAAAACGGTTGTGTGTACGCGCATAACAATGGGGCACTCACTATTCCTCCTCCCACTGACCACAGACACTAGGTAATTTTTGTACTCCCACTGGCCCTGCTAAAATCTGAAGAACATATAACTGGCCCTGTGTTTAGAAAGTTTCAGGAATTCTGATTTAGAGAATAATAAATTCATTCCATGATGATAAATTATATTTTTGTTCTGGTAACATTTATCTTTTTTACAGTTTTTTTAATAATCACCTGACAAACAGTTCCTGTCCCCACCTGGCATCTGGAGTAAGAAATAACCAGAAGCTGCAGAAACTTCATTTGTCTAAGAACAATCTAGGGGGTCCTCATTTCAGCGATCTGGTGGCAGCTCTGACAACAGCAAGTGAAATATGGGAATTACTGTAAGTAAGAGAAATGACTCAAAACATGCTTTAAGTGGACAAATTTGCCTTCAAACTATTGGGGTCAGTTTACCGAAGCAAATGAACAAAAATAAATCACAATGTTAGGCTTGCATTGTGCATCGAGCAATTACTATTTTTTCACTTACTACTGTTCAATGTGTATTGTGTGTTCCTAGTTTTTCTGTGCATGCTACACATAAACATATTTGAGGATGAAATAAAAAAAAAGAAAATAGGATCAGCTTGCTAAAAAATATAATGCACATGTATTAAAGGGATTGTAAAGGCGGACGCTTTTTTTTATTCTAATGCATTCTATGCATTAAGATAATAGACCTTCTGTGAGCAGCAGCACCCCTCAGCCCCCCAATACTTACCTGAGCCCATCTTTATCCAGCGATGTTGTAGGAGTGTCTCAGCTGCCCGGGACTCCCCTTCTCATTGGCTAAGACAAAATAAGAAACGGATGCAACTCACGTGGGTTCCAAGTAAAGTTTATTGGAATATGAAAATATCCAAAATGACATCAGAGGACACCAGCAGTGGTCAAGGTAGACGTGTTTCACACATGTGCTTATCAGGTAATGATTAAGCACATTTCTGTTGTGTGAAACGCGTCTACCTTGACCACTGCTGGTGTCCTCTGTTATCAAAATATCCAAATATCCAAAATGATATTTGAATTTCACTATTCCGACCGGAAGGCCCACCATGGTCTTGCACTGTGGCACTGATAGAACTTATCTAGTTTTCTCTCCCCCTTTTTATTTTTGTGTGTTTGTCACTGCACTTTTTGCCCAGCACTGTACGCACTTTATCACTTCCCTCATTAGTAGGATGTAGGTCCTCGGATCTGCCCTGAAAGTTTTGGGAGGGAGCGCAAATGGCCTTTTGGTCAGGTTCTCCCCCTCCCATGGGGTCTCACATCGGGGGGGGCACACCTAGTACTTGGGGTGACCTTGCTTCAGCAGGCCTCCCAGAGAAAGGGATTCCCCTGGTTTCGGCTTGGTGGACCAGTGAGTACCCCAGTCCCTGTCAGGAGCTTTGTGCCCTGGGGGATCAGGGTTAAGGACTTCTCTCTTTAGAGGAGGGCCAAGCGTACACCCTGTGCACTTTTTAATGCACTGGGTGTTAACTTTTGTGAGTGTGTTTCACTACACCAGGGATATGCAATTAGCGGACCTCCAGCTGTTGCAGAACTACAAGTCCCATGAGGCATAGCAAGACTCTGACAGCCACAAGCATGACACCCAGAGGCAGAGGCATGATGGGACTTGTAGTTTAGCAACAGCTGGAGGCCCACTAATTGCATATCCCTGCACTACACCATGGCACTTAAAAAAAAAAAAAATTGTTGAGGCCTCGTATCATATCTCCCAATAAATGTCACTTATCAAGAGAGAATAAATTCAGTTCAGCTGATTTTTCCTTATTGCTGATCTCCTCCATGCCTCTTATCAGTTTGGTTGTCCTTCTCTGCACTTTCTCTAGTTCTCCAATATCCTTTTTATGAACCAGTGCCCAAAACTGAACTGCATATTCCAGATGAGGTCTTACTAATGATTTGTACAGGGGCAAAATGATGTCCCTCTCTCTCTGAGTCTATACCTGTTTTAATAAAAGAAAGCATTTTGCTTGTTTTAGAAACTTTAGCTCTTATTACCAGGCATGGTATATTTTATACATAGTTACATTGATCCAGCTTCGACCAATGTAGCTATGTATCTTCCGTAGCTGGCCGATGCCCCTGGAAGCTGGAAATCACTGAAGTAGACATCGCTACTCCTATTATCTCCTCTTGCGTTTGGGTCATGTGATGAGCAGCCTGATGTTTACTAAATACCAATGGTTGGTTTCTCAGCACAGGTATGATTCAGAGAATGCTTTGCATACAAATCATTCTCTAATTGGACAAGGTGGAGAGAGAGATGTCACCACCCCACATCGTCACCTCATCTGATGAGAGAATGCTTTGCATTAATTCATAAAATGCAAAGCATTCTCTGAATGGCACCCATGCTGATTGGCCAACCTCCTGTGTTCACAATGCAGCATGGCCGCTCAGCATAGGACCTGGAAGCAAGTGGAGATCACAGGAGTAGTAGTGTCTACTTCAGTGACTTCCAGCTTTCAGGGTGATCTGCCAGGTATGGTATATACTGTACATAGTGTGATATTAAAGGTAATTGGGCTAAGTGTGGAAGATTGGTTTTTCAATGAGTTGTGCCAGTCCAAACTGTATTTAAGGGCTTTCTGGCCAATGTTTATTGCAAACCACACAGGGCAAAACAATGACAGAAATACCAAGCCATCTGGTTTTCTTGTCAGCCACGCCACTACTCTTGTCTCAGGTCTCCCGGACCATGGGGTCTTCAAGCTCATTCAGCCTTTAGTTGCAGGACCTTGCTGCATATACCCACAGTTGGCCTCTAGATAGGGGTTCTACTGACACCCTGGGCTCTCTCACTCTTCCTGAAACTTATGGACTACTTCCAGTCCCCTGGAGTCACCACCGTTTTATCAGTCTCCCCAGTCTCACTCAGCTGTTCTCTCCCAAGGCCTGTGGCAAGTAATCCCCCCAACATGGGATGCAGTCTCCTGTCAGGGACACACAGCTTCACCTTGACAGGACTCTAACTTCAAAATAGGAGCCTTGAGCCATGATCAGATTATAATGAGTATGTACACCTGCATATTCACACAACCTGCAGGCCTCCAGGATTGAAGATTTCTGTCCACACAAAACTCTTTGAAGTTTTCAAACTCAAGACCCTGATCTGGGATTAGAAAACCCAGAGAACATTGACAAGCCTGTCTTCCCCACTCAGAAGTAATCCTCTGAGTCTGGAGCTTCACAATTTTGCTTTCATGGGAATCTGGTGTGTCTTTTTCCTAAACTAACACCGTGGCAGGGCCTAGCACTGTCACAATAGGTACATTGATCCAAGCTGAAACAATGTAACTATGTATAAAATACCCATGCCTGGATTTCATATTTAATTCTGTAATCTAACAGAACACCTATATGCTTCTCCACCATTGACTACCCAGCTGTTCTCCTGGAATGCATGATGCATGCATGATTTTAGCCCCCAAGTGCATTATTTATTCGGCTCTAGCCACCATATGCTGCGTGCAAGAGCCCATTTATGTCGTTTGGGATGTAGGGGCTGCAAAGACACAGCTGCTTATCCCAATTTGATAGCTATGTGGGTGAGCTGGTGAGCTGCCCCAAATGCAAACAGTTTATTTTCAGGGCCACGCACTTGCATGGCTGTCAAATTGGAATGAGAGGCTGTGTCCATGCAGCTGCTGCGTCCCAATAGATATCCATGGATTCTTGAATGTAGCACCTAGCAGTTGAAATCACATAAACAAAGCGATCATTTGCCCGGTACAGGTGTCAGCTCCCATCTGAATGAGGCCACACTCTCCTAATAAGATTAAAAAGTAAGGATCCCAACACTGAACCTTGGGGTATACCACTAATAGCCTTAAATAATTGAATGCAAAAGTCCATAAATGCTGTTTGCAAATGTATGTTTAGTGATTATTCAGAAATGTGTACCATGTTAGTAATTGATCACTGGAAACAGCTCTCAAGGATTAAAATGCCTAACCGGGGAAACCGTAAAAAATAACTTTTTTTTTTGACAGACTGTGGGGAACTGAGTTGACAGATGAATATGCACCATTACTGGTGTCACTGAGTGGCATGAAAAGCCTTACACGCCTATATCTTAATGATAACAGATTTTCAAATGCCTCTTCCAGCCACATTCGGGATCTTATAATGAAATCACAGGGCCTGAATGAAATTCGGTATGTATAACACAAAATCCTCACGACAGAACAATATTTTTTTTGGAGTTACTGTCATTGACAGATTTTATAGACGTATTCCTTCACTCTGTTGTTCTTTTCTCTTTTACCCATCTGAGATTTTCTGTCACCCTAAAACTGTTGCTAGACATGTTGTAAATCATCAGATATATTTTACCAAAGAGTGTATCCTATTTCATTGCAAACATTTCAACTGACATTTCCTGTGGCTGTGTACACACAGACATGTGAAAATTTAAGCATACCCCATGAAAATCGTTGACTTTTTCAACACATCAGTTCACACCATAAAAACGCAGTCTGGATGCGTTCCAGATGCTTTTCTGAATGCGTGTTTTTGATGTGTTCCAGTGCATTTTTGCTGCATTCCAGTGCATTTCCCCCTCTTTTTTCTTAACCTCATGAGGACATGTGCATTCCAGTATGTTTTTGGTGCATTTAGGTGCCTTCCGGGGCGTTCCAGTGTGTTTTTGATGCATTTTACAGTGTTCTAGTACTTTTTTTTTTTGGGAACTGGAACACACTGGAACTGCAAGCACTGGTGTGAACAGCAAGCACTGGTGTAAACTATGCCATTGAAAACCATATGACCTACTTTCCATGTGTTTTTGATGCAGAAAAAATGCACTGGACTGCATGTGGTGTGAACTGGCCCTCAGTAAAATCAACCCAGTTGACCAGTTGATGCTAAAAGAAGTCACTTAGAACCCCAAAATTTCCTTCACAGAGTGTTAAGGTAATTCTTGCAACAGTTGGGGTCAAAGTGCATGCATCTACAATCAGAAAGAGTTTGCACCAACTTGCATGAGATGTGTATCAAGAAAAAGTCTTTGCTGTCCAAAAAGAACAATTGAGCAAGATTACAGTTAGCCATTGAATATACAGCGGGTAAAATAAGTATTGAACGTGTCACCATTTTTCTAGGTTAATGTACTGTATACTGTAGGTACTGTATAAAAAGCTATGTTGTTGGTTACCTAAATTAATGATGGCAACAGAAGAGATCTTAGAGGACAAATTACCAGTTTCATAATACACATATCTCCTGTTTTACAGCCTGATGTAGTCTTAACATAGTGAGAGCATTCTGATAAGATCTGATGACCGTTTGTACACTTTTTTCTAGAATTGGTGACAATTTGATGTCAAATGAAGTAGTAAGAGAGTTAAAAAATCTGGAAGAGCTCTGTCCAGGACTGAAGGTTGACATATAATTAACCAAGAAGATGTTCTGCTGCAGATGTGAATAGAGCCAGGACATTGTTGTCGATTATGAGAATGGGATTCAGAAATGAACAGATGTCATCCAAAAGGCTGATAAATCATTATATTTGAACTCAGGCATCTTATGATTTAAATTGTAACATTGTTAAATTATTCACAATATCCCAAGTGACGAAAAGGGTATAGGAACAATCCAATCTAACATAAACGTGCAGCATTTACCTTGACCCCGGGTACACCACCTGCCTACTCAGTGGTCCTAGCCATCATCTGGTTGCCATCTAACTAGATCTGCAATTTTGGAAATTAGATCTTAAATCATTTATACAGGTACTGTAAAGCCATAGAAGGTACAATAAAAATTGGATGTAGAATATAATTCTCTTGCCACGGTTCCTGGCTTTGCACCCAACCTTATTGGATACATTTTTATTATAATCTATGCCACCAGGGAGAGTGGAGCTTCCCTGTAATGGTGGAATGACAATGCAGACCTGGCAACATAAACTGTATATACTGTATACCACAAAAATGACATACATTTTGACACTGCAAGCAATGTTGTTAGCCTTGCTTCACCAAGGGGGCACAGTTTTCCATCTTCACCCTGGGCACTGGATGACTTTGTCCTGGCACTGGGTGTGAGCCCAGTATTTTATACATACCTGTTGATCCTGCCAGCTTCTGCTCTCTCTAAACCCTAAATAGGGTGACCATCAGCTACCGGTTTTTCTGGACAGTGGTCACCTTCCTGCGTTCTGTGCTTCCATTAAATCTGTTGCAGTCAGTGTTGCTGCTTGATTGACAGCTACTCTTACCATTTAGCTGCTGGGACTTCCTGAAACTTCCAGTTTTGCTGGTTGCTGCAAGAATTAGAAAATAACATCTAATCACAGGATCAACAGGTCATTAAGCTATGTTACAGGGGGACTTAGGAAAAAAACAGCAACATTATTGCTAGTGTAGCGGTACCCTCAGCTTAAGAGGGCTGCTTGTTTGTTTGGGCCCTGTAATGCACTGCTACCAACCCCTGGCAATCGGCTCTGACTTCTCTTTGACACAGTTAGGAAAGGGGAGGATGGTATAATTGTATTATCTCTATACACTACTATACAGTACAACCCCCTTTGTATACCAGCACAGTAATTGACACTCACCACCAAATTACTTAACTATAATTCTTTACTGAAGGTAGAAAGATAACAGAGTAATTTGTATACAATATTCTATGCAGATCCCTGCAATATAGGTGTGCACATTAAAAGGGTATGACAGTCAATAATGCAATAACACATCAACCCCGCTGCGGCAATCCTCCCTCGTGAGCATAAAATGGCGCCCAGCAATGTCCTATACTACCCAGTCAGGCCTGACTATAACTTAGGGTATGGTTTGCTGGAGAATCTTCGCTAGCAACTGTCGGTGGTGCACATGGAGAAACCAATTTGTAATCCAGTAAAAGGGGGGAACAGATATTCGCCAACCAGGCAAAGCTGGAGAGACTGACAAACTCAGTTCAGCACAAACAGTCTCTCCAAAGTATAACTGTGTTCAATAATGGGCCTGGGCAAAGTTAATAGGCACAAAGTTATTGATATATGGTTCTGAGCTGGCGCTCTCTCACCCAGACCGGACCGATTCCTGTCCGGTTCCTCCGCTACTGTGAGTGGCGTCACAGTGCCCACGATGCATCGAGTCCTTGGTCCTTCAGAAGACGATGGCACCTCAGGTGGATCGGATGCCTCACAGACTCCCCAGCGGAATGGAAGGCTCTCTGGAACAAAAGCGCGAGGCCCAGGCTTCAGGCCTAGCGCGCGCAGCAGGTGAGTGCAGGGGATCCTCTTGCAAGGAGGACGGTGTTCCGAGAGAGCGAACGAGCCCCGCCTCTCCCCTTTTAAAGTCCACCCCAGCAGTCCTTGCGCGGGGAATGGCACCCTGGGTGCCGCAAAGCGTGCCGGGAAATGTAGTCTTGCGGGTAAAACGATACCCCGCTACACTAGTTTAAAACTGTATCATATAAGTAATTTTGTATTCTGCCCATCATTGCCCTTAAACCACTTAAAGACCTTGGGCATAGGAAATATGCCCTAAAAAGCTTCAACAAAGTTTATAGGATGTATCTCTTATGCCCTGCTCCTGTCCCCTAGCTACAGTTCCCCTGCCACCATTACTGGCAATTGCAGTCAAAATCTAGCTGTTCTTTTGTAGAATGATACTTGCAGGTAGACTAGTTTATGAACAAATACTGTGTAACTATTGTTATGCTGTATTTACTATTTCATTCAAATGTATAGTCACATATATAATTTTGAATGTATTCTTATTTAGCCCTCTATTATTGCTTAGTCAGCCCTAATTTAGCCCTAACCCCACCACTCCAGCTCCCCCACCACCACCAACACCATGCTAATGGCCTTGTGAATGGACTGTTTTTGACGTCATCACACCCATAGACTAGGGATGAGCCGAACACCCCCCTGTTCGGTTCGCACCAGAACCTGCGAACAAACAGAATGTTCGCGTGAACTTTAGAACCCTATTAAATACAATGGACTCGAACGTTCGAAATCTAAAGTGCTAATTATAAAGGCTAATATGCAAGTTATTGTCCTAAAAAGTGTTTGGGGACCCGGATCCTGCCCCAGGGGACATGTATCAATGCAAAAAAAAGTTTTAAAAACGTCAGTTTTTTTGGGAGCAGTGATTTTAATAATGCTTAACGTGAAACAATAAAAGTGAAATATTCCCTTAAATTTCGTACCTGGGAGGTGTGTATAATATGCATGTAAAGTCGCGCTTGTTTCCCGTGCTTAGAACTGTCCCTGCACAAAATGTAATTTCTGAAGGAAAAAAAGTCATTTAAAACTCACTCGCGGCTATTAATGAATTGTCGGCTCCCGGCAATACATACAAAAGCCATTGATAAAAAAAAAAGCATGGGGGTCCCCCCAAATTCAATTACCAGGCCCTTCGGGTCTGGTATAGATATTAAGGGGAACCCCGCGGCAAATTTAAAAAAAAAATGCGTGCGATTCCCCCCAAATATCCATACCAGGCCCTTCAGGTCTGGCATGGATTTTAAGGGGAACTCTACCCCAATTTTTTTTAAAAATGGCGTGGAGTCCCCCCAAAAATCCATACCAGACCCTTATCCGAGCACGCAACCTGGCAGGCCGAAAGGAAAAGAGGGGGGGACGAGAGAGCGCCCCCCCTCCTGAACCGTACCAGGCCACATGCCCTCAAAATGGGGAGGATGTCCCCATGTTGATGGGGACAAGGGCCTCATATCCACAACCCTTGCCTGGTGGTTGTGGGGGTCTGCGGACACGAAGAAAGTGTAAAAAAATGTAAAAAAAAACACACAAACACCTTGGAAAAGTCCTTTATTAAAAATAAATAAATAAAATAAAAAAAACATTCCAGCGATGAAATCCAGTGTCCGCTCAGGCCAATGACGTAGGCGGGGTCTGACATACGAGGGGGCGGACCTGATGGGGAACTTCCTTCACTGTGTAATACATGAATAGACCCGCCCCTTCTCACGTTCCGCATCTGGTCTGCTTAGCCTTACACCTAGTCATTGGCTGAGCGGACCTGATGGGGAACTTTAGAAGGGGCGGGTCTATACATTTAATATACTGCGGAGGAAGTTCCCCATCAGGTCCGCTCAGGCTCAGCCAATGACGAACAGCGCTGGACATCGGATCGCCACGGGACACTGGATTTCATCGCTGGAATGTTTTTTTAAATTGATTTATTTATTTATTTTTAATAAAGGACTTTTCCAAGGTGTTTGTGTGTTTTTTTTTTGTTTGTTTTTTTACACTTTCTTCGTGAAATGGTAGGGGTACAATGTACCCCTTACCAATTCACACAGGGGGGGGCAGGATCTGGGGGTTCCCTTTGTTAAAGGGGTCTTCCAGATTCCGATAAGCCCCCCGCCCGCAGACCCCCACAACAACCGGGCAAGGATCGTGGGGATGAGGCCCTTGTCCCCATCAACATGGGGACATCCTCCCCATGTTGAGGGCATGTGGCCTGGTACGGTTCAGGAGGGGGGGGCGCTCTCTCGTCCCCCCTCTTTTCCTGTGGCCTGCCAGGTTGCGTGCTCGGATAAGGGTCTGGTATGGATTTTTGGGGGGACTCCAAGCCATTTTTTTTTAAATTTGGTGTGGAGTTCCCCTTAAAATCCATGCCAGACCTGAAGGGCCTGGTATGGATATTTGGGGGGAACCGCACGCATGTTTTTTTTTTTAAATTTGCGGCGGGGTTCCCCTTAATATTTATACCAGACCTGAAGGGCCTGGTAATTGAATTTGGGGGGACCCCCACGCTTTTTTTTATTTTTTTTTATCAATGACTTTTGTATGTATTGCCGGGAGCCGACAATTCATTAATAGCCGCGAGTGAGTTTTAACCACTTGACCACTGGGCACTTAAACCCCCTTCCTAACCAGACCAATTTTCAGCTTTCGGTGCTCTCACACTTTGATTGATAATTACTCAGTCATGCAACACTGTACCCATATGAAATTTTCGTCCTTTTTTCACACAAATAGAGCTTTCTTTTGGTGGTATTTGATCGCCTCTGGGTTTTTTTTTTTTTGTGCTGTAAATTAAAAAAGACCGAAAATTTTGTAAAAAAATGAATTTTTCTTCATTTCTATTATAAAATTTTGGGCAAAAATGTATACTGCTACATATCTTTGGTAAAAATAACCCAAATTAGTGGATATTATTAAGTCTGTGTGAAAGTTATAGGGTCTACAAGCTATGGTGCCAATCACTGAAAATGTATCAATTTGATTACACCTGATGTACTGACAGCCTATCTCATTTCTTGAGACCCTAACAAGCCAGTAAAGTATAAATACCCCCCAAATGACCCATTTTTGGAAAGTAGACATTCCAAGGTAGTTGGTAAGAGGCATAGTTAGTTTTTTGAGGTTGTCATTTTTTCTCACAATTCTTTGCAAAATTAAGATTTTTTTTATTTTTATTTTTTTTCACACCAAATTGTGATTATAACAGGTTATTTCTCTCACATGGCATGTACATTCCACAAATGACACCCCAAAATATATTCTGCTACTCCTCCTGAGTATTACGATACCACATGTGTGAGACTTTTACACAGCCTGGCCACATACAGAGGCCCAACATTGAAGTAGCCCCTTCAGGCGTTCTAGGAGCATAAATTGTACATCTAATCTCTCAACCACCTATTACACTTTTGAAGGCCCTGGAGCACCAGGACAATGGAAACGCCAACAAAGTGACCCCATTTTGGAAAGCAAACACCCCAACGTATAATCTATGAGGCATTATGAGTCTTTTGAACTGTTCATTTTTTTCCAGAAGTTTTTGGAAAATGTGGAAAAAAAATGAAAACGCATTTTTTTTTACACAAAGTTGTCCATTTATAAGATATTTCCAACACATAGCATGTACATAGCAAAAATTACACCCCAAAATATATTCTCCTACTCCTCCTGAGTATGGCGATACCACATGTGTGAGACTTTTACACAGCCTGGCCACATACAGAGGCCCAACATTGAAGTAGCAACTTCAGGCATTCTAGGAGCATAAATTACACATCTAATCTCTCAAACACCTATTACACTTTTGAAGGCCCTGGAGCACCAGGACAATGGAAACGCCAACAAAGTGACCCCATTTTGGAAAGCAAACACCCCAACGTATAATCTATGAGGCATTATGAGTCTTTTGAACTGTTCATTTTTTTCCAGAAGTTTTTGGAAAATGTGGAAAAAAAATGAAAACGCATTTTTTTTACACAAAGTTGTCCATTTATAAGATATTTCCAACACATAGCATGTACATAGCAAAAAATACACCCCAAAATATATTCTCCTACTCCTCCTGAGTATGACGATACCACATGTGTAAGACTTTTACACAGCCTGGCCACATAGAGGCCCAATATCCAAGAAGCACCATCAGGTGTTCTAGGGACATAAATTACGCATCTAATTTCCTTACAATCTATCACATTTTTGAAGGCCCTTCATATTTCTAGCATATAGCATGTACATACCAAGATTTACACCCTGAACTACATTCTGCTGAGTAAATGGTAAACAAAAGATTACCTGTGGTTTTAGTAGTGCAATTGTCCACAGAAGGAGAGCCCTGATCCAGGCAGCAGGCAGGGACGTGGTCAGCGTCAGTGAATGGAATTGTCCAGGCAGCAGGCAGGAATATTGTCCATAGTCAGTACAGGCAGAGATACTGTCCATATACAGTCCAAGGTCAGTGCAAGTAGAGACATTGCCAGCAGTGCCAAAATATTGGTCCTGGTAGTAAGCAGGAACATGGTCCAAGTAGCAGGCCAGGAAATAATGGGGACAGGGGTAGAGGCTTCTCCCACCCAAATCTCTTTGAAGCCTCCGAGTCTCCAGACCCTAATCCGGGAATGAGAAAACTAAAAAATTTGTTTTCTTCATCCAGAAAAACAATTCTGGAGCCCCTCACATATGTGAGACCCCTGTGTTCCCATTAGCATAGCAGGGTAAAAGATCAATCCAAGAGGCAGGCAAAAAACGTGGTCAAACAGTCCAGGGTCAGTTCCAGAGCAGGCAGATGTAGGTACAGTTTAGGGTTAGGCAGAAGCGTGGTCGTATAACAAGCCAGGGTCAGTTCCAGAGCAGGCAGAGGTAGGTACAGTTTAGGGTTAGGCAGAAGCATGGTCGTATAACAGGCCAGGGTCAGTTCTAGGGCAGGCAGAGGTAGGTACAGTTTCGCGTTAGGCAGAGGCGTGGTCGTTTAGCAGGTCAGGGTCAGTTCCGGAGAAGGCAGCGGTATGTACAGTGGCATAAGGGGTGTGGCGGTAAATGACAATTACGTTTACCATACTTTCCTAATAATGTAGAAAAGTATGGTAACGACGGAAGCATCGACCAAAACAAAGGCCTGGTTGGGAAGGACAATCGGGACAATAATACACAGTGTCTCTTCTAGTTCCTTCTTTGGAGCACACCCGGCATCTCTTCTGACGTTTTCGGCCTGTTTCATGGGGGGGAAGTTTCTCAGGAAAGTGGCGTTCATGGAGTCTGCTCACTGAATCCGAGCGAATGCTTTCTGGTGGGTCTTCAGGGTACAAAAGGGCGGAGACAATTTTTTCTTGGTACCGAAGATAAGATAAGGGGGTCCTTGTAGATTTATGGTAAATGACATAAGTATTGTAAAGGGCCATACTGAAAAGATATATGGAGACCTTTTTATACCAATAGCGGCTTTTTCTTGTGGGAAGATAGGGTTCAATCATTTGATCATTAAAATCGACTCCCCCCATGAACAAATTATAGTCATGAACACATGCTGGTTTTTGGATAGGGCCGTTTCTTCTGGGGATTTCCACGTAGGTGTCGTTATGTATCGTTGAGAGCATGTGGACGTTTCTTCTGTCCCTCCACCTGATAGCCAATAGCTCTTCATTCCGCAAAGATGCCGTCTCCCCTTTTCGTAGTCTTTCATTAACAAGCTTTTGTGGGAAACCCTTCCTGTTGGCTCGCACTGTACCACACGCTGGAGTGCCCTTCCGGTGAAGGTTGCGGAAGAGGGGCAAGCTGGTATAGTATTTATCCACATAAAGGTGGTAACCCTTTTCAAGGAGTGGATATATAAGCTCCCAAACAACCTTTCCGCTGGCACCGATGTACTCTGGACATTCAGGGGGATGCAGTTGGGAGTCCTTCCCTTCATACACCAGGAAGGCGTAAATGTAGCCCGTGGCTCGGTCACATAACTTATAGATCTTAACCCCATATCGGGTCCTTTTGCTTGGAATAAACTGCTTGATGCCAAGCCTGCCTGTGAAGTGGACCAATGACTCATCCACGGATATATTTTGGTCAGGGATATATAACTGGGGGAATTTCTCAGAGAAAAAATTTAGACGTGGCCGAATTTTAAATAATTTGTCATGTGATGGGTCATTTCGGGGAGGGCACTGGGTATTGTCATTGTAATGGAGAAAGCGCATTATCATGAGGTATCTGGATCTTGACATAAGGGATGAAAAGACTGGCATGTGGTGGATGGGTTTGGTGGACCAATAGGAGTATACTTCATTTTTTTTTGACAGCCCCATGTTGAACGTTAGGCCTAAAAATAATTTAAATTCCTCCACTGTCAATGCTTTCCACTCATAGGGACGGGCATAACATGAACCAGGGTTGTTTATTATGAACTGTTGTGCAAAGAGGTTGCACTGGGTCACGATGGAGGATAATAGGTCTTGGGTAAAAATTAAATTAAAAAAATCAATAGGGGCAAAATTCTCTGTGTTCACCTGAACACCTGGCTGGGCGGTGAAAGGGGGGATGTTTGCTGCTCCTGAATTGGGGGGAAGCCACAGAGGGTTTTCAAGGGCATAGGGAAGGCTGGCATGGGTCCTAACCCTTTGGGGTTGAGATGACACCCCGCTAGTTCTTGGCCTTTGCTGTAGTGGTACTTCATTTCTTGTGGATGGCACTGTGCTACTGGTGGATGGCACTGAGCTGCTGGTTGATGCCACAGCGCTACTTGTGGTAGCCTGCTGCTCCATGTCAGAACGCCTTTGTTTCCTGGGCACACTTTCCACTTCCTCTGAATCTGTAGAAGACCCACTGCTTATAACAGGTTCATATTCTGAACCAGAATCAGACTCGGAGAGCTCCCAGCTGCTCTCGTCAGTCAAGCAAAGCTGTTGGTATGCCTCCTCAGCGGAAAACATTTTTTTCGCCATACTGGTGACTGTGGGCTGTGGTGACAAACTGTGGTAGGAAAACTGGAACAGATATGGCTGCACTGATGGGTGCTGATGAGGCTGGTCTAATGAGGTTGCACTGCTGGGTTCTGATGAGGGTGCTTCTGGGTTCTGAGGAGGGTGCTGCTGGGTTCTGAGGAGGGTGCTGCTGGGTTCTGAGGAGGGTGCACTGCTGGGTTCTGAGGAGGGTGCACTGCTGGGTTCTGAGGAGGGTGCACTGCTGGGTTCTGATGAGGGTGCACTGCAGGTAACTGATGAGGGTGCACTGCTAGTAACTGATGAGGGTGCACTGCTAGTAACTGATGAGGGTGCACTGCTGGGAACTGATGAGGGTGCACTGATGGGAACTGATGAGGGTGCACTGATGGGAACTGATGAGGGTGTACTGATGTACACTGATGTACCACACTGATATGCACTGATAAGGCGGCGCTGATGAGCACTTACTTATGGGCACTACTGTGGCACTGATGAGCGCTATAGTTGAGCGATGTAGTGGTGCAGATGAGCACTACAGTGGCGCTGATGTGGTACTGATGGCACCGATGGGGCACTGTAGTGGCACTGGGCACTGGTGTGGCACTGGTGGAGCACTGGCGGCACCGATGGGCACTGAAGTGGCAGAGGTGGCACTGATGGAGGATAGGTGGCACTGATGGCACTGATGAGCCTTGTAGTGGCACTGATGAGCTTTTTAGTGACACTGATCAGCCTTGTGGTGGCACTGATGTACACTAGTGGCACTGATGGGTACTCTGATGGGCACTGTAGTGGCACTGGACACTAGTGGCACTGATGGGTACTCTGGTGGCACTGATGAGTATTTTTGTGGCACTGGTGATGGAGATGGGTACTGTAGGGGCGCTGATGGGTAGTGTAGTGGCAAAGATTGGCACTTGTGGGTACTCTGATGGGCACTGTAGTGCCACTGGACACTAGTGGCACTGATGGGTACTCTGGTGGCACTGTAGAGTATTTTTGTGGCACTGGTGATGGGTACTGAAGAGCACTGCTGGGCACTGTAGAATATTGAACACTCACTGTGATCACAATGATCGCTCTTCTCTCCTCACACGCTGTATCGGTGTGAGGAGAGAAGAGAGATGGACCTCTGTGTGACCCCAGTTTGTTTACATTCTGATCGCTCCCTCATTGGAGGGAGCGATCAGGTGGTAAAGAGCCGCTATCATTGGCTCTTCACCACGATCCTTGTTGCGCTGGGTCCCCTGCACTCGGCGAGCACGGACACTTCCGCGAGTGCGCCCTAGGGGGCGCGCGGGAAGCGCGAGTGCACGAGGACGTCCCAGGGACGTGAACCCTGGATAACTTGACCGCGCTGTAGCCGTCTTTCGGCTATGGCGTGGTCGGCAAGTGGTTAAATGACTTTTTTTCCTTCAGAAATTACATTTTGTGCAGGGACAGTTCTAAGCACTGGAAACAAGCGCGACTTTACATGCATATTATACACACCCCCCAGGTACGAAATTTAAAGGAATATTTCACTTTTATTGTTTCACTTTAAGCATTATTAAAATCACTGCTCCCCGTTTTTAAAACTTTTTTTTGCATTGATACATGTCCCCTGGGGCAGGACCCGGGTCCCCAAACACTTTTTATGACAATAACTTGCATACAGTATAAGCCTTTATAATTAGCACTTTAGATTTCTCCCATAGACTTTTCGAATTTGCCGCGAACACCCCAAATTGTTCGCTGTTCGGCGAACGGGCGAACAGGCAATGTTCGAGTCGAACATGAGTTTGACTCGAACTCGAAGCTCATCCCTACCATAGACCAGCTCTGGACATGAGGATGGCAGGAAAAGTCCACCGCTGGACAAGGGGAGCGCAGTTTTCCGGAGGATCAAAGGACTGGGTAAGTAAAGCTTTTCCTTGTGCCCCTAGACAAAACAAGCAGCCCCAGTGCATAAGAGAATACAATTTATTCATGGAGTTATGCTTTAATATTTAACCACTTAAAGACTAGCATGTTAAACCCTCTTCCTGTCCAGGCCATTTTTCAGTTTTGTCACACTTTGAGAGGCAAGTACTTAGTCATGTAAATTAATTTTATATATATTTTTTTTTTAGGTAGATAGCACTTTCTTTTCAATGTATTCACCACTGGGTTTTTTTTTGTTTTTGTTTTTTTACTACATAAAAGAAAAAGGGCCAAAAATTCAGGTCTATATCATTAAGTTTGTATGAAAGTTATAGAGTCAACAAACCATGGTATAGAGTATATTTTTTTAATTGATCAACCCAGACATTTTGACTGCCTGTCTCATTTCATGAGTTCCTAAAATGCCAGTGCAAACAGCCCCCAAATTCAGCGGCGGCTGGTCCATAAGGGGAGCAGTGGCGCCGCCCCCCTAATCTCTATGCGCTGGCCCTTAATCTCCATGAGGGACGCCGGATGTATAGAGTTCTACAAGCTCTAATTGGCCTTAAAAAGGTTGGGCTCAGAGCACTGGGTTTTTTTTTTCACAGAAACCTTCTGGAAATTTTACACACTATTTACCAATATTACAATTGCCCATTGGGGACTAAACTTTTGTAGATGCTCTATACACTGCTGTTTGTGCCACCGTGGACATTGCTGCCTCCCGGCGATGTTGTTCCCATAGTGCCTTCAACTGCCAACATTATATCTTGCATATTGAATTTACCCGCAGGTAAGAGTGTTTGGGAATATTGATTGGTTCCCCCCCTTCCTTCTATTCCCCTCTGTGCCAACTACAAGATTATTTTGTATTCATTCATATTTTTTTATTATAGATACATCTATTTCATATTTGCTCCTGATGAGTGGGAATACCCATGACATGTGTGGAGCTTCTGTCATATGCTACACCATTGCAATCATGTGTTTGAGATTCTTCAGTATTATGTATTAATTATATTATTATTTCCAAGATAACCCATTTTTACTATCAATCAGATTAATGGGCTACATTATAGTACCCTTATTATTGTATAATATTAATCATGTCAGAATACAGTATTTCACAAAAGTGAGTACACCCCTCACATTTTTGTAAATATTTTATTATATCTTTTCATGTGACAGCACTGAAGAAATGACACTTTGCCACAATGTAAAGTAGTAAGTGTACAGCTTGTATAACAGTGTCAATTTTCTGTCCCCTCAAAATAACTCAACACACGGCCATTAATGTCTAAACCTCTGGCAACAAAAGTGAGTACACCCCTAAGTGAAAATGTCCAAATTGGGCCCAAAGTGTCTCTTGGGCATGGAGTTCACCGGAGCTTCACAGGTGGCCACTGGAGTCCTCTTCCAATCCTCCCTGATGACATCACAAAGCTGGTGGATGTTAGAGACCTTGCGCTACTCCACCTTCTGTTTGAGGATGCCCCACAGATGCTCAATGATGTTTAGGTCTGGAGACATGCTTGGCCAGTCCATCACCTTTACCCTCAGCTTCTTCAGCAAGGCAGTGGTCATCTTGGAGGTGTGTTTTGTGTGGTTATCATGTTGGAATACTACCCTGTGGCCTAGTCTCCGAAGGGAGGGATTATGCTCTGCTTCAGTATGTCACAGTAAATGTTGGTATTCATGGTTCCCTCAATGAACTGTAGCTCCACAGTTCCGGAGCACTCATGCAGCCCCAGATCATGACACTCCTCCCACCATGCTTGACTGTAGGCAAGACACACTTGTCTTTGTACTCCTCACCTGGTTGCCGTCTCACACACTTGACACCCTCTAAACCAAATAAGTTTATCTTGGTCTCTTCAGACCACAGGACATGGTTCCAGTAATCCATGTCCTTAGTATGCTTGTCTTCAGCAAACTATTTGCAGGCTTTGTTGGGCATCATCTTTAGAAGAGGCTTCCTTCTGGGAGGACAGCCATGCAGACCAATTTGATGCAGTGTGCGGCGTATGGTCTGAGCACTGACAGGCTGACCCCCACCCCTTCAACCTCTGCAGCAATTCTGGCAGCACTCATATGTCTATTTCACAAAGACAACCTCTGGATATAAAGCTGAACACGTGCACTCAACCTCTTTGGTCGGCCATGGCGAGACCTGTTCTGAGTGTAACCTGTCCAGTTAAGCCACTGTATGGTCTTGGCCCCCACGCTGCAGCTCAGTTTCAAGGTCTTGCCAATCTTCCTATATCCTAGGCAATCTTTGTGTAGAGCAACAATTCATTTTTTCAGATCCTCAGTTCTTTGCCATGAGGTGCCATGTTAAACTTCCAGCGACCGGTATGAGAGAGTGATAACACCAAATTTAACACACCTGCTCCCCATTCACACCTGAGACCTTGTAACACTAACGAGTCACATGACACTGGGAGGGAAAATGGCTAATTGGCCCAATTTGGCCTTTTTTTACTAAGGGGTGTACTCATTTTTGTTGCCAGCGGTTTAGACATTAATGGCCGTGTTGAGTTATTTTGATGTACACTCACTACTTTACATTGTAGTAAAGTGTCATTTGCTCAGTTTTGTCACATGAAAAGATATAATTAAATATTTACAAAAATGTGAGGGGTGTACTCACTTTTGTAAAATACTGTATGTATATACATGAATTTTCAAGGTGCCATTTATTGTAATTTATTTTATTTTTACAATGTAGTGCATATTCTATAAGAATAATTAAACATGTTTTTGCATACCTATTTTCCAGTAGTGTTCTTCATTTAAAGTCCCAACCTATCCCCCTCTTTTTAACACTTGTGACATTAGCAAATGAACATTCGATATTGTCTTCCTGCTTCTCCTCCCGGCCAATCAGGACAGGAATCGGGTCCTAAGACTGGATTGACCAGGAGGAGAAGTGACCGGATTGGCTGGGAGGAGAATCCGCCGAAGCTGCCCACGACCTGGATGGGGTAACTATGGGGCTGGTGAGCGGGGCTGGCGAGTGGGCGGGGTTTTTTTTTGCCACCTCTCCCCCCATCCCCAAAAAAATTAAGCACCAGGCCGCCACTGCCCAAATTACTCATTTTTGGAACGTAGGGATTCCAAGGTACAAAAGGTGGATTGAAAAGTTCTTAGCCTCATCACCAGAGGGCAGAACATTCCACAAACTTCATGGACAGTTTTGTAACCATTGATGAAACATGGGTCCACTATTATTACCCTGAGTCCAAACAACAATCAAAACGGTGGAAGAATCACATTTCACCACCTCCCTAGAAAGCCATGTCTGTATGGTCAACTCTAAAAGTAATGGCCTTTTTATAGGATTGAAAGTATATTAATAGTGGATTTCCTTCCAAATGTACAGAATTTCAATTGACAATATTATTCTAACTCAACTTCATTACAAAATAAAATCCAAAATGCCTGGGATGCTGACAAAAGGTGTTCTGTTCCAACAGAACAATGATCTGCCTCACACTTTCACAGTTGCAATGGTAACAACTCATCAGTGTGGCTTCTTATAATTACCCCCCCCCCCCCATATTCACCAGATCTAGAACCTATGGACTTCCACCTTTCCTGAAGCTCAAAAGCCATGTTGGTGGACCCAGATTTTCTTCAACAGAGGAGGCTATACATGCTGCAACACAGTTTTTTGCAGACCAGGAGAAAAACTTCTACAAAAACGGCATTATGGCATTGGAGCATTGATGGAGTACGTGCAAAGACTTGGATTATGTTGAGAAATGACATAGGCTTACACCCCTAAAGACATTCTTCTACATTCTTCTACATACTACCTAATACCACATGTGTGAGTTAAAGGGGTTGTAAAGGTTTGTTTTTTATTTTCTAAATAGGTTCCTTTAAGCTAGTGCATTGTTGGTTCACTTACCTTTTTCCTTTTGATTTACCTTCTAAATGTTTTTTTTCTTTGTCTGAATTTCTCACTTCCTGTTTCTCCTCACTAAACTTCACACCATCATCCGAGTGATGTTGAGTCAGCCAGAACAGCTTACTGAACAGCTTACTGAGGAGGAACAGGAAGTGAGAAATTCAGACAAAGAAAACCAAGAAAAATTTTTTTAGAAGGGAAATCTAAGGAAAAAGGTAAGTGAACCAACAATGCACTAGCTTAAAGGAACCTATTTAGAATATAAAAAATGAACCTTTACAAACCCTTTAATTAAAGAGGCACACAATCCAAGGAACACCTTCAGGATTTCTGGGGGAAAAATATTACACATCTAATTTCCTGACTACATTTAACATTTTTGGAAGCCCTGGAGCACCAGGATAATGGAAACTCCAACATTAAAAGTTTTTAGAAAATAGGGGAAAAAATTAAGATTTTAAAACAAAGCTTAGGCATCCCTTGAATACATTTTAAAATACATTCTGCTGCATGTGGGGATACCACATGTGTGAGACTTTTGCACAGCCTAATCATGTAGAGGGTCCCAAAATCCAAAGAGCACCTTTAGGGTTTCTAGCATCTAATTTCCTGACTACCTTTCAAATATTTGGAGGCCCTTGAGCATCAGGACAGTAGAAAAACACACAAAAGGCCCACATTTTATTTATAAAAGGCATAGTTAGTCTTTTGAAAAATTATATTCTTTCCACAAGCTGTCAATGTAATAAGATATTTCTTATGCACACCAAAAACACACTCTGCTACTCCTCTCAACTATATGAATACCACATGTGTGAGACCTTTCCAATGCTTGGACTGATTATGTACCTGACATTGTATATTGTGTATCACCAAAATCAACCAACATCATATTAAAAACAGTCCACTGTAATGTGTGCCTCTGTATGAGTAGTCAGGGAAAATAGCTTAGCGTAGCTTCACCCACAGTTTTTATTAATTTTGTTATGGTATACACTTTAAAGTATAAAGATGGAAGATATACTATACCTAAGAAGGCTTGGCTGTTTGCAGGGCTGGGACAAGGGGGGCCCAGAATGGGCACCTGCCCTGGTCTCGGTGTGGTCCTATGGGGAGGGTGCGCTGGGAGCATGTCTGTTCTCCATTCTCCATCTGCCTGAATCACAGGAATGGTCATGTTGCCGTTTCATACTGACCTAGCCGGGAGAAAGTGGGCAGAATGGGTGCTGGCTGACAGTAAAACCTTACTCCTATAGAGGGGAAGAAGAGGAGAGGGTGGGCGGAATCCACTGGTATAAGTCATCTGTGATCTTAGGTGCCACCCATACCACTGCTAATGCAATGGAGGAGGTGGGAGATTTATAAGAGGACGTTGCTCCCCTTCTCTAGGAGGACAGTGAAAACATGAGGGTTCCCTCAGCAAACAGGGACACATATTAGAAAGGCAAGAATATTTAGGTAAGGAAGGTGCTTGAGGTTTTTTTGTAATTTAGTTCATATTTGGAATTGGACATTATGTCTTTCATTATTGAAAAGGTACTCTGTTTAGGTATATATTTATTTATACCTCTGGTAATAGATGTAATACATCTGTCTTCTCAGTGGCATATGATCCATGGGTTCAATGTGTGCTGTGCACATGGACCCCAAGGGAGGAGGGGAGTAAACTGTGCCCTCACACATTGTGCAACAAGGGGAGACACCAGTTCTCTGTATTTTTTGTCTGGAGAAGGAGCCGAGCGACCACACATAATAGTTAACCCCACACCTGATGGAGGTGGAGCCCAGTGGGAGCCTAACCCCACAGCTGCCGGATGCATCTATACTATGTAACCACCAGGCACTACCAAAGAGCGATTAGTAAAGATCTCGGAAGTCTGCATCCCTTACTACTGATCTCTGACCTCTGAAATATGTGCCACATACTACTGGCCTGTGAACACAGCATCACTTAGTGATGAAGTCGTGCACTCTGTGTGTATTTTAACCAATATTCTGTATGAAAAAAAAATACACCCAATATTTCCAGTAGCATGATTCGCACCACACACTTTCTTTTTCTTGGCCCAACTTATGATCCCACATACAGGCCCCATTCCTTTCTATCTCACTGTTACCCCATACTTTACTGAGGGATAGAATGGGGTACAAGTTTCAGAGTCGTGTGCTGCATCCCACACCGCCCCCCCCAGTTGGTGTCGGGGGAGAGGAGCATTTTGGCATCTTCACCCTTGGCACTGAATGACCTTGTCACGACACTGGCTGCCTGTGTAAGGTAATCTCCCTCCATAGTGGTATTCGCTAGTCTGCACTGCAGGTAAAGGGCTCTAGATTACTTCACATTTCCGTCCCCAGATAAGAACAGTTTCCAAAAACAACAACCTTCCAAAAATTTAAATAGGTAAGTGGAATCAATCTTTTCACTATAAATAAATACTTTTTTTTTTAAATAATCAGTGGATCGGTCAGTTTTCTCACTGTGCAAAGATGTGCTGCCCTGACCTGTGGAAAGGTGCACAGGAGCCAGAGGAGGACACAGCACACTGATGATTTCTAGAAGTAATATGGTGCCGGTAGACAGAGAGCACATCAGTCTCTGTGTCCCCTGCATGGCACCATTGGCACGGCTTCACGCTCCAGGCTCACTCACTGACCCCCCCAGTTTCACTCACCTCGAGTCTGTCTCTGTCCTCCACCCTGTCAGTGCTCCGCTCGCTCCTCCACCGGCACCTATGATGATGAGTGCTACTGCTACTGCAGGACTGAGGACTCGAGTCGCGCGGCTCGCACCAGTCGCTGTGGTCACGCCGGTGTATTCAAAAATGGCGCCAGTGGCGCCATCACATTACTGCGCGTGCGCCGCCCGGCCGAGCGTGAATACGTTTTCCTGCGCTCGGCCAGCTTCGGAACGGCGCATGCGCAGTTGTATGGCCGGCTCGTGGCCATCTTTTTTATGGGCGCCGGTGCCCATAGCGGACATTAACGTACACCCTAAAAAAGGGGTTAAATTCACGTACCGTACGTAAATCTACGTACGGTTGGCAACACTGCTGTGGAGAACTTAAGGTCCTGCAGGCTTCTCCCAGTCGCCAGGTATCGCAACGTGGCGATGAGCCTCTGCTCAGCACTGATGGCTTCCCGCATAACGGTGTCCTGCCTGGTAATATAGGGGGACACCAAAGCCAACAGCTGCTGAAATACGGGGTCAGACATCCTGAGAAAATTCCTGAAATCATCAGGATTATTCTCCCTGATCTCCCGCAACAAAGGCATGTGACAGAATTGGTGCCGCTGGAGCAACCAATTCTTGGTCCATGAACTCCTCCTGACCCTGCTCATGGCATGGAGTCGGGATACAGCATGAACCCCTGCACCAACTACAGCACGAACTCTACGACGAGTACGTAGCCGCAACATGGCTAGATAACGTTCGGCTGAACAGAACGAACTAGAAGAACGCACGGAAGAACAGCAAGGCCTATGAAGAACAAGCTGAAAAACACGAACGTGCAGAGCAGGCCGCACTGAATAAACAGATACGAACTGACTACAAGCAGTGCTAAACAGATACGAACCCACAGGCGCACACTGAACTCCCGAAAACGATCTTCAAAGCACGAAGACTGAAAAGCGCGAATCGTCTCTCACCAAACTTTTACTAACACGCGGTAACACGGAATTAGCAAAAGCGTCCCAAAGGGTGGCGTCATTCGAACGGAACTTCCCCTTTATAGTGCCGTCGTACGTGTTGAACGTCACTGCGCTTTGCTTGATCGTTTTTTTTAATGATGGTGTGTACGCAAGGCAGGCTTGAGAGGAAACATGAAAAAAAACGAGGAGAAAAACGTTGGTTTAAAAAATGACATTAAAAACGATCGTGTGTACGGGGCATAACATGTAGCATATTGCTGAGAAGTAATCTAATTTACATCAAGTTCTCAATCTACACATGAGAATTCAGTGCTGCTGTACTGGAGGCTCATATCAAATCATAATTAGCTTTAACAACTTTAACTTTGACATACAATATTGAAACCCATCATCACCTTATCTTAAACAAATGTGGAAATAGAAAATTCAGTTTTTTTGCAGATGTGACAGTTATTTTCTACACTTTCTGATGACTCAAGACATTACCGAAGCTTCTGTTAGTGATATGACCTATGTCGTTATAGAGACAGTTTTTTAATTGATTTTCTATATAAAAGAGCTCAGCTTAATATAAATAATGCTATTAATGGTTTTTTGTATATTCTTTGCAATGAGATATGTACACAGAGGAGAACATATGTGCTCTTTACACATGTAGGCCCAGCTTCTTGCTTTGCAACACTACTCAGTGATTGTCCATCTCACTTAAATTAGAATTCCAAGTTTTTAATTTCAATTTAAATAGTTCATTCAGGACAAACTGGCCCAAACAAGCCATTTTCATTGCAGAATGATGCAGTCCCTGTGTGTGCTGTAATGGACTGTAGAAACATTAATTAGCTATATTAACAGGTAGCACGGCAGGGTAACAGTAGCGGTACAGGCAACTTCCAGTCTGCTGCTGGACATAGAGAGAGTTGGGCTGAATGCTTCTCCACCATTCAGAAGAAACCTTGTATTCTTTTTGGTGAATATAAGGCTTCCTCTGATTGGATGAGGTGGAGAGGCAGGCAGGTAATTTCAAAATGTGCACATTATTCAAGCAGAGGAAGTCTTTTATTCATTGATCAAATACAAGGTTTCTTCTGAATGGTGGAGAAGCACTCATGTTTGCCCGTACTGGTACTGGAACCCTCTGGTGCATACTTTATATAGCTAATGTTACTACAGTCCATTACAGCACATATGGCATGGCAGCCACATCATTCTGTAAGGGAAATAGTTCCAGATTGACACAAATGATCTATTTAAAGTGAATTAAACCTGGAATTCTCCTTTAAAACAATGTTCTCCCTGTGTGGCAGAAATGTTAAACAGCAGGTTCAATGTAGCTGGATCAAATACAGAGCTATGTCTAGTATCCAATCTACTAATCTCCATTGTAATAGAATAACACAATAAGGGAGCTGAAAGTACTTAAAAATGTGAATGTCAACTCAATATTAATGTGGGTTTACCATTATTACAATAACTGAAGCAATGCATTTACTGACGCTTCTTTAAATGTAAAGTTCTTTCTTCAGTTGCATCTAAAATGACCATTGTTCTATTGTGGGTGTTCATTCTTTCTTATATTTCTGTTCTTTTAGAAAAAAAAATTCTGTGTTGATTGCCAAGACCAATTGAAATGTACAATGTACTTTGAACCTTTAGGTCCCTTTCAGACGAGGTTGACTCCATCCCGATCAGCAGGGGATCAGCTCATTGATCCCCAGTAGGGATGAGCTCGGTGTTCGAGTCGAACATACGTTCGACTCGAACATCGGCTGTTCGATCGTTCGGCGAACATCGAACGATTTGGGCCGTTCGCGCCAAATTCGAGTGACGTGAACGGCCCACAATACACTGCGCCATCGCAGTGCAATCCCGGCGCTGTGATTGGCCAAGCATGCACTGTGACCCCGCATGCTTGGCCAATCACATCGCCGGCAGCTAGGAGAGTCATAATTGGCCACAGGCAGGTTGCCTGTGGCCAATTATAGCTCAGGGGGTTTAGCACACGCCCCACACTATAAAAGGCCGCCAGCGCGGCGGCCTTGTGTAGTGTGTTCCGGCGCAGGGAAAGAGAAGGATAGGCGGGGACAGTGTGATATTCTTTGTGCTATTCTTGTGTGCAGGGAGAGAGAAGGATAGGCAGGGAGAGTGTCAGTGTCATATTCTTTGCTAAACCTTGTGTGCAGGGAGAGAGAAGGATAGGCAGGGGACAGTGTCAGTGTCATATTCTTTGCTAAACCTTGTGTGCAGGGAGAGAGAAGGATAGGCAGGGAGAGTGTCAGTATCATATTCTTTGACAAACCTTGTGTGCAGGGAGAGAGAAGGATAGGCAGGGGACAGTGTCAGTGTCATATTCTTTACTAAACCTTGTGTGCAGGGAGAGAGAAGGATAGGCAGGGAGAGTGTCAGTGTCATATTCTTTGATAAACCTTGTGTGCAGGAAGAGAGAAGGATAGGCAGGGGACAGTGTCAGTGTCATTGTTGCTAAGCCTCCTGCACAGTATACACCTGAAGCTAGCCCTTATTGCTGTGTTTTCCTGGTGTGTTACACTAACAGGCATTTGCAGCACTTACAGCGGGCGGAGTGTGCCTCCTGCACATTATACACCTGAAGCTAGCCCGTATTGCTGTGTTTTCCTGGTGTGTTACACCAACAGGCATTTGCAGCACTTACAGCAGGCGTAGTGTGATTCCTGCAAAATATACTCCTGAAGCTAGCCCGTATTTCTGTGTTTTCCTAGTGTGTTACACCAACAGGCATTTGCAGCACTTACAGCAGGCGTAGTGTGATTCCTGCAAAATATACTCCTGAAGCTAGCCCGTATTGCTGTGTTTTCCTGGTGTGTTACACCAACAGGCATTTGCAGCACTTACAGCAGGCGTAGTGTGATTCCTGCAAAATATACTCCTGAAGCTACGCCTTATTGCTGTGTTTTCCTAGTGTGTTACACCAACAGGCATTTGCAGCACTTACAGCAGGCGTAGTGTGATTCCTGCAAAATATACTACTGAAGCTACGCCTTATTGCTCTGTTTTCCTAGTGTGTTACACCAACAGGCATTTGCAGCACTTACAGCAGGCGTAGTGTGATTCCTGCAAAATATACTCCTAAAGCTAGCCCGTATTGCTGTGTTTTCCTAGTGTGTTACACCAACAGGCATTTGCAGCACTTACAGCAGGCATAGTGTGATTCCTGCAAAATATACTCCTGAAGCTAGCCCGTATTGCTGTGTTTTCCTGGTGTGTTACAACAACAGGCATTTGCAGCACTTACAGCAGGCGTAGTGTGATTCCTGCAAAATATACTCCTGAAGCTAGCCCGTATTGCTGTGTTTTCCTGGTGTGTTACACCAACAGGCATTTGCAGCACTTACAGCGGGCGTAGTGTGCTTCCTGCAAAATATACTCCTGAAGCTAGGCCTTATTGCTGGTTTTCCCATCTCCCTGCAGGCCATTAGAATGTCTGGAAGGCAAACAAGGAGAGGCAGACAGTCAGGAGCCAATAAAAGAGGGCAAGCAGGCTCTGTGTCTAGAGACAACAGTGCTGGTCGTGGACGCGGTGCATCGCCATCAGCACGTGGCCATGGGACACGCTAGTCCTTCTTTTTGGCAGCTGGGCGTGTTGAGCCGCATCATGCCGAAGACTTGGTAGAGTGGATGACCAAGCCCTCCTCATCCTCCTCATCCTCTCTCACCCAGGCTCAGGGTACTGGCAAAGCAGCTGCCAAAGTGTCCTCTTCCCTGGTATCAATGTCATCATCAGTCACTCCTTCCCTAGACCCACCATGTCCTCCTGAGGAGTCCCCCGAACTGTTTGAGCACAGTGTTGGGTACATGCTACAGGAGGATGCCCAGCGTTTCGAAGGGTCTGATGATGATACCCAGCTAGAGGAAGGCAGTAGCGTGAGAGCAGAGAGAGGGGATGCTCAAGAGTACACCAATCTGGCAGTCATGTTCCAGCAGCTGCAGTATACTGCCAGATTGGCTCCAGTGATGAGGAGGGAGGGGATGATGAGGTCACTGACTCCACGTGGGTGCCTAATAGGAGAGAGGAGGAGGATGAGGAGGAGGCACATCTCCAGTGAGGCAGGATGCCCTCGGGGGGCCAGCGTAAGGGCAGCACACCGACGGAATCACACCGCAGAGCTCCGCCTGTGCAGGGCGCTGCCTCTGCTCGTTATTCAAAAAGTTCTTTGGTGTGGGCCTTTTTTGAGTCGAGTGCATCAGATCGCACAGCTGCTGTTTGCAACATATGTCTCAAGCGTATATCGCGTGGCCAAAACATCAGCCGCTTGGGCACCACATGCTTGACCAGACATATGTTGACCTGCCATGCAGCTCGTTGGCAAGCCTACCTTAAAGACCCACACCAAAGAACAAAGCAGACCTCTCCTTGCACCGCATTAGCTGGGATCTCCAACCCCACTATACCTTCAGTCCTCTCTGAAACCTGCACTGAGAGGAATGAAGGTGTAGAATTAGGTGTGTCACAGCCAAGTACTTGTGGGCACTCTGCTAGCAGTACACCGACGTCCGATTCTAGCAGGCAAATTTCCCTGCCCCAGCTGCTGGACCGTCGAAAGAAGTTCACTCACAGCCATCCACATGCCCAGCGGTTGAATGCTAGCTTGGCTAAATTGCTAGCACTTCAACTGCTGCATTTTCAGTTGGTAGACTCGGCCCCCTTCCGTGAGTTTGTGCAATGTGCGGTTCCTAAGTGGCAGGTTCCCAAACGCCACTTTTTCTCACGGAAGGCGATTCCGGCTCTCTACTGGCATGTGGAAGGCAATGTCTTGGCCTCGCTGGACAGGGCGGTCAGCGGTAAGGTGCATATTACCGCTGACTCATGGTCCAGCAGGCATGGACAGGGACGTTACCTTTCTTTCACGGCCCATTGGGTCACTCTTTTGGCAGCTGGGAAGGATGCAGGACAAGGTGCAGTAGTGTTGGAGGTTGTTCCGCCGCCACGCCTCCAAAATGCTACTACTGGTTGTGACACACCTCTCTCCTCCACCCCCTCCTCTTCTTCTTCCTCCATGGCCTCTTCCTGTGCTTTGTCCTCGGAACCAGCGGTGCCCTGTAGGCGTTCAAGGGGCTACGCAAGTACGCAGGCAAAAAGATGCCATGCCGTGCTTGCGCTGGTGTGTTTGGGGGACAGGAGCCACACTGGGGCAGAGGTTCTGTCTGCTCTGCAGGGGCAGGCCGAGAGGTGGTTGACACCACGCCAGCTTAAGCCAGAAATGGTGGTTTGCGACAATGGCACCAACCTCCTCTCCGCCCTCCGACAGGGATAACTGACCCATGTGCCCTGTGTGGCTCACGTCCTTAACCTGGTGGTGCAGCGTTTCTTGGGCAGGTACCCAGGCTTACAGGATGTCCTGAGGCAGGCCAGGAAAGTCTGTGTGCATTTCCACAGATCTTATAATGCCAGTGCTCGCCTGGCTGAGCTGCAAAAGGAGTTGAACCTGCCCAAGAACCGCCTTATATGTGACATGCCCACCAGGTGGAACTCAACGTTGGCCATGCTGCAGCGGCTGCACATGCAGCAGAGGGTAATCAATGAGTACCTGTGCGACTACGGCACCAGGACAGGGTCAGGGGAGCTCGGGTTTTTTTCACTACGCCAGTGGGGCATGATCTGGGATGCATGCACTGTCCTGGCACCATTTGAGGAGGCCACGAGGATGGTGAGCAGTGACAGTGCATGCATCAGTGACACTGTACCTCTTGTCCACCTGTTGGAACATACGCTGCGTGGAATAATGGACAGGGCACTTGAGGCAGAACAGAGGCAGGAAGAGGAGGACTTCCTTGCCTCTCAAGGCCCCCTTTACCCAGACAGTGTTCCTTCTGTCCCACCCATCGCACATGAAGAGGAGGAGGAGGATTGTGTCAGCATGGAGGTGGAGCCTGGCACTCAGCATCATCAGCAGCAGTCTTTTAGGGATGATTTACAGTCCCAAGAAACCCGTGGACTTGTACGTGGCTGGGAGGAGGTGGCTGCGGATCATGTCGTCCTTAGTGACCCAGAGGACTCAGGACCGAATGCCTCAGCTAACCTACGCTGCATGGCCTCCCTGATCCTGCAAAGTCTGCGGAAGGATCCTCGTATTCTTCGGATCAAGGAGAGGGACCATTACTGGCTGGCCACTCTCCTTGATCCACAGTACAAGGGTAAGGTTGCGGACCTTATCTTACCATCGCAGAGGGAGCAGAGGATGAGACAACTCCGGGAAGCCTTGCAGAAAGGTCTGTGCAACGCGTTCCCAGAGACTGGGAGGTTACAAACTCCTGGTCTGGGACAACGAGTTGCTGAGGCTTCGGTCAGTCAAAGAAGGAGCGGTGGGGAAGGTGGACGTCTGACCGATGCGTTCAGACAATTCTTTAGTCCGCAGCCCCAAGGTATGATCGGTTCCAGCAACCATCGCCAGCGTCTGATATACATGGTGCAGGAATACCTAGGGGCAAGGTCAGACTTGGACACCTTCCCCACCGAAAATCCTCGGGCTTACTGGGTTTTGAGGATGGATCACTGGCCAGAGCTTGCACAGTATGCAATTGAGCTACTGGCCTGTCCTGCATCCAGCGTTCTTTCAGAACGCACATTCAGTGCTGCTGGAGGATTTGTCACGGATCACAGGGTGCGCCTGTCCACCGACTTGGTTGATCGACTGACTTTCATAAAGATGAACCAGTCTTGGATCCCCACCAGCTACCAAACACCTGAAGCCTATATAACAGACTAATTAATTTTCAAATGTCACATCCCTTCAAGACTGATGCTGATGCTGAGTGACTGTCCTGTTATGTTGACTGACTATCCTCCTCCTCCTCAATGATCCGATTGATGATGATAGCTTGGAAGAACATTTTTGTTTCTAGATGCCGCCACTAGTGCCTAAGGCCCAATTTTTCAGCCCCTGTTTAACAGGTGCATTTAATTACAATTTTTTATGCAATGCTTTGCAGCAGGGCTCATTCCTGCACTCCAACCAGAGTATCTGGGAGAGGTTGCAGTGTCGTGGCACCAGCACCAGTGCCTAAGGCCCAATTTTTCAGCCCCTGTTTAACAGGGGCATGTAAATACAATTTTTTATGCAATGCTTTGCAGCAGGGCTCATTCCTGCACTCCAACTAGAGTATCTGGGAGAGGTTGCAGTGTCGTGGGACCAGCACCAGTGCCTAAGGCCCAATTTTTCAGCCCCTGTTTAACAGGGGCGTGTAATTACAATTTTTGATGCAATACTTTGCAACAGGGCTCATTGCCGTGCTCCAAGTACAGTATCTGTGAGGGGTTACAGTGTTGTGGCACCAGTGCCTAAGGCCCAATTTTTCTGCCCCTGTTTAACAGGGGCATGTAATTACAATTCTTGATCTAATAATTCACAGCAGGGCCCATTCCTGCGCCCACCAAGAGTAACTGTGAGGCCTTACAGTGTTGGGTCAACACCACCACCACCAAAGGCCCAATTTTTCAGCCCCTGTTCAACAGGGGCATGCAATTACAATTCTTGATCTAATAATTCACAGAAGGGCCCATTCATGCGCCCAGCAAGAGTAACTGTGAGGGCTTACAGTGTTGTGTCAACACCACCACCACCACCACCACCAAAGGCCCAATTTTTCAGCCCCTGTTAGACAGGGGCATGCAATTACAATTCTTGATCTAATAATTCACAGCAGGGCCCATTCATGCGCCCACCAAGAGTAACTGTGAGGGCTTACAGTGTTGTGGCAACACCAACATGTAAGGGGCAAATTTCAGCAGAGTATTTAGGGCAGGCCCCTACTTTCAAACATCCAACTTACAAACGACTCCTACTTGCAAACGGAAGGAGACAACAGGAAGTGAGAGGAAATCTACCCCTAGGAAGGGAAATTCTCTCCTGTAAGAGTTAATATGGGAAAAAGGTGTCTCCTCTCTACTGATGCTTTATCACCAATCCTTGTTTCAATAAAAACCCCACTTTTCAAAAACATTTGTCATTGGGACGGAAAGTGAGGTGAAATGTTCTGAACAAAGGCACAGACAGCAAAACAAATGTTACAGAGGTAATAACCCTTCCCTATGTTTTCCAAAAAGCTTAAAAATAGATTTTTTGGCTGGATCTACACTTAAACAATGTACCTGTTCAAAATTACAAACAGATTCTACATAAGAACAAACCTACAGTCCCTGTCTTGTATGCACCGCCTGTATACGGCTGTTCAGAGTATATAGGGCCTTTTTTATTTTGTGTGCGGGGTTCCCCTTAATATCCATACAAGACCCAAAGGGGCTGGTAATGGGCTGGGGTGGGGGGGGGGGGGGCGATGGGGTAGCTATGCCATTTTTCTTAAAGATTTTCATCCATATTTCCGGGACCAGACATTACATTAAAGCCGCAAGCAGTTTTAAATGGCTTTTTTTCCTTTAGAAATGTCATTTTATGCAGGGACAGTTCTAAACACGGGAAACACATGGCACTTCACAGGCATACTTTAGACACCCCCCAGGTACGATATTTAAAGAAATATTTGACTTTTTTTTTTTCACTTTATGCATCATTAAAATGACTGCCGAAAAACGGCAGCTTTTAAAACTTATTTTTGCATTGATACATGTCCCCTGGTGCAGAACCCGGGTTCCCAAACCCTTTTTAGGACAATAACATGCATAATAGTCGTTATAATTAGCACTTTAGATTTCGAACGTTCACATTCCATTGTATTTAATAGGGTTCTAACGTTCGTGCAAACTTTCGGTTCGTTCGCGGGTTCTGGTGCGAACCAAACCCGGGGGTGTTCGACTCATCCCTAATCCCCAGCTGATCAGAGCAGAGTGGACTGATAACAGGTCCATGTCCATTTAGTTTCTGCAGAATGGACACAGACAAACCCCACTCTACTCTGAGTGGCCAGGAGCAAACGGACTCCACTGTCCATTTATACAGTGGAATCTCCAGCTTTCATATTTAGGGGGGCACATGGGGGGACAGGGACAAAAGTAGGGGGGCCAACTATAAAATTCAATTATATATATATATATATATATATATATATATATATCCTGGGGCCCTTTACTACGATCCCACAACGGGCCCTTTCACATAATCTGCAGTGAGCTCCCTTCCTACTATACTGGGGCCCCCCAGGGTGGCAGAAAACAGAAGATATATGTCACCAGCACACCAAGAAAATATAAGGGATCAAAGCAGTGGCAGAACTATCAGGGTTGCAAAGGTTGTCTTGCCACTGGGCCCTGGTGTTCTGCCACTGTGGGGTTCCCCAGCTGTCCTGTCCCTGCTATTGACAGCACTGGTCTGGCATCTATCTCCTTGGCAGCGGCGGCAGTCTATTAGGACCTAGTGCTGGTGACATTATGGGTGCATGCAGGGGAAGGCTAGCACTATTGGTTATAGAGAACCAAGCCCCCGGCTGGTCACCTAGCAGCAGTAATGCTGTATAACCTTCTCTGTTGACATGCTGATCAGGATGTGATCCAGGTGATGCTCCCAGTCAGATCTAATAAACACAGTATTTATTAGCATCAAGAGTACAACCACATATATATATATAATCAACCGTATGTTCAGCAGCCATGTGGGCTCTATGCTTGTAAAGTGTGGGCTTTGATCAATAAAATCACTGATATTTAACACTAGGATTTGACTAGGAGCATCACCTGGATTGCATCATGATCAGCATGTCAGAGAAGGCTCCACTGCTGCTAAGCAACCTGCAGGGAGCTCAACTGTCTACAACCAATAGAGATGCGTTCGGGTGTGTTTGAAATACCACATGCCCGATCTCCCGCCAGGAAGTCGACACTACACAGTACTACTCACAGCCAGTGAGACATTTCCTGATCTGTGCAGCTGCGGACCGGGAATTGTCTCACTGCCTGTGATTAGCGCTGTGCAGTGTGGGCTTCCTGGCAGGCTCTGGCATGTGGAATTTTGAACATGCCCAGCCCATCTCTAACAAAAAATTGTGCTGGCCCTCCTGTACATCAGCCCCATAAAGGAACCACTGGGTTCCAATGTGCTGCCGCCGCTGCCATAAAGACAGAGATCAGCGCTGTGAATAGCCAGGACAGGACAGAAACTCTGGTTGTTCAAGCACTGGTCCACACAGGGAACATTCCTCCATCCACCTATAATGTGTAGATGGGGGAATTGGATCATTTCTTTTTTTTTCATTCAACCTAATAGTTGAATGAAAAAAAGTGATCAATGTATAGGCTGCCTAAGAGCTAAGACCAGCCATAGACAGTTTAAATCTCAGCTGGTTCAGCAGGAACTGGCTCAGATTTGAACCATTAATGAGCAGATTCTCTTATGATTATCACTAGTGGTTGCTATAGCCACTAGTGATAATCACTGGTTGTCGGGAGAATACAATTGCTGTCTGTGTTGATGGGGGAATCATGCAAGTTTCTTTCCTGCAATTTGTGGATGCAGGAAAGATATGTGCACCGTCTATTACCTGCCTAACTGAAAGTGAAAGTAAATTGTGAATGTCTTGAAAGAACAGGAGAGGGGGAGGGAGACAGATGGGGGAGAGAAGGGATGGAGATAATGCAGTTCAGTAATTACAGTGTACTGCAGTCTGCAGTGCACACACTTACCCACGGTCCAGGCTAGAATCACAGGCATCATTCACACACAGCCAGGAATGCTGCTGATTTTCATATTTCCCGCCCACACATCCCCTCTCTTCAGATACAGCACACCGGGATAGTGTGGGCGGGACTGGGAGGAGGAGAAGGAGCTGTATTCTTCCCTGCTCGTATGTGAGGGGGGGTGGCTGGACTCGCTGGGCTGTGAAAGAGTGTCATAGACTGACACTCGGCTCAGCTTGCAATCACCACTCTCGGAATTTACAGGCTGGTTCTCCTGTCCTAAGAACGGGAGAAATCAGTCTGTTTTTTCAGTAACTGAGATGAAGGCTTGGGCCCCCCTCCCCCCCCCCCCCCAGTGCTCATGGAGTCCTTCCTGCAACTAGCTCTTCTCCGTACCAATGAGGATGCAGGGGAAGGAGCAGATCGGACGGCTGTGGTTGTGTGAGCGCACGCATTATGCAGTGTCAGCGAGCAGAGGGGGGGGGGGAGGAATCCCCTGCAGGAGCTGACTGGGGACGATCTCCCTCTCAGGAAAAACTGTGTTACTCCAGCGGCGGCCTGAGCAAAATACAAAAAATGCAAAAAAAAATAAAACATTTTTTTCGGGGGGGGCACATGGTGGGGCACAGCATAATGTTGGGGGGGCAGGGCCCCCTCTGGCCCCCCCTCGGGACGCCATTGCATTTATACCCAACTACTCTCCAATCTGATCCACCGAGACAGAGGGGGATTGATCCCCTTCTGGCTTTTTTTTTTTTTGCATTGACCGGATCGGACCCAGAGGTAGTTGGGTGTAAATGGATACAAGTCCGTTTACACCCTCCTGTCAATAGGAATGAATCTTCTGATCAGGTCCACCTAAAATACTGACAGGCGACCTGATTGCATTTCCCACGTGAAAGGAGCCTTATGCCCCGTACACACGATCGTTTTTCATGCCGTTAAAACTGCCATTTTAAAAAATGGCCCTGAAAAATGATCGTGTGTATGCTCCAGAGCATTTTTAACGACGTGAAAAACGGGCATTAAAAATTCCGGACATGCTCTCTTTTTTCACGTCGTTTTTCATGTCGTTTTTTTTAACGACGTGAAAAACGATAGTGTGTATGCTTTAACGACGTGAAAAAAAAAAATTCATTACACAGTAACGGACTGAAAAGCGCGAATCGTCGCTCAACAAACTTTACTAACATGAAGGGTGGCGCCATTCGAACGGAACTTCCCCTTTATAGTGCCGTCGTACGTGTTGAACGTCACTGCGCTTTGCTTGATCGTTTTTTTTAATGATGGTGTGTACGCAAGGCAGGCTTGAGAGGAAACATGAAAAAAAACGAGGAGAAAAACGTCGGTTTAAAAAATGACATTAAAAACGATCGTGTGTACGGGGCATTAGACTCACTGTTTAACAGATCTTTTATTACAATATACAGTATATTGAATGTCATTATAATAAATATAGTCAAATATAGTCAAATATCCCAAACAGATAATGCCAAATAACTGTATTGATAGCAAAACTTCTTCACTTGGAATGTAGTTTTGCTTAAAGTACTGTATGTCAAGGCATAATAAATAATAAAATAAACATCTGCAGTACATCTCTGTCATATATTCAAATTTCCCTATATTTTATCTCTTCAAAGCATTGGTTCTCAACCTTCTAGTGCCGTGACACCTTGATAAAATTTCCCAAGTTGTGGGGACCCCCAACAGTAAAATTAGTTTTTGTAGCGTGGGTTGTCAGCACCCAAGGCAAGTAATTTGTGCCCCTAACCCACGGACATTTAGTGCTCCCTGAGTCCCTTCCACTCACACAGTATTAAATCCCCTTATGGTACATTTTAGGATATACCACGGTTTCTCTTTGTTCTCTTTTGTTTTTTTTTTATTTCCCATCCCTCTCTCTAGCCGTCTTTCTTGTTCTTTCTCTTATTCTTTCTCTCCCTTTTTTTTTATTCCTCCCCCTCTTTTCCGCTCCCTTCCATGTATTCTCTTTTTTTATAACTTCTCTTACTCCTTGGTGGGGGGAATGGGATGAGTGGCAGTGCTGGGGGGAGTTCTGATCAGCCAACCTGGGTGCTCTTGATCAAGGTCATCTGCTGATCTGAGAACTGTAGTGAGGACTTTTAATGGCAATATATAATCACAGGTAGTGTTACTCACTGTGTCTCTGACTTTGTGGTGTCTCGCAGCAGTGACACCTATGCCTAAATCAGAAGATAGGGTCTCCTCCAGCCCCTCCCACTTCATATTCCTCTCCAGTCAGCTGGCCTCTAGTCTCTGCCCCCCAGCCATGTCGTGAACTGAGTGGGCGGCTGTGAAGAGGCTAATTGGGTGGCCAGGAGAGCGGTGCGGGCTTCAGGAACAGCCCAGAATTCGGTGACCCTTGGCAAATCGTAATTTGACCCCCGAGGGGGTCCCGACCCCAGGTTGAGAACCACTGCTTTAAAGACTATTTAAGTACAGAAAAACGCTCAGCTCCTACATCCTGTTGTGGGCTGAAACACACAACAATTTTGTTGACTGAGGCCTCGTACACACGACCGATTTTCTCGGCAAGAACCAGCAAGAAACTTGCTGGCAGAGAGGTCTTGCCGAGTAAATCGGTGGTGTGTACGCTGTTAGCGGGTTTCTCGTCGAGAAAACCGACAAGAAACCTCGACGAGAAAATAGAGAACCTGCTCTCTATTTTCTCGTCGAGATTCTCCTCGGCGTGTTTCTCGACGAGAAAAGTGAGTGTGTGTACACTTACCTGTCCGCCCGGAAGCCCGCGCATGTTCGAAATGAATTCGACGCATGCGCGGTAGCTTCCTAGGCATACGTAGGGTATACCAAGATGGCGGCGACGGCATCGAATGTGACGAGCGCATGCTCGACGTAGTCAATGACGTCACCGCGTACACTCCTTTCAAAGAACCGCGGGTTCTTTGAAACGAGCGTGTGTACACTCGACCGGGACAAGTTTCTTGTCCAAGAATCTCGTCGAAAAAAACTACATGTTTTTTTCAACGAGAATCTCGGCCGTGTGTACGAGGCCTGAGAGGTGTAAGCCAGTTTTCTTTTGCCAAACTGCTCAACCTTTATTAGCATGCAGTTTATACAGACACCGCTGCAGCAACCATTTGCTATATACAAACTTACCTTGGATAGAACATTGAGCTCATCCTTTAAAGGCTGGTAGAGATTCCTCAGTAGTGATGAACCAAAAATACCTGGGTTCAGATCGAGTGGAGTAAGGTGAACGTTACTGAAGTTTGGGTGCTGAATCTGAACCCTATTAAAGTCAATAAGGACCAATGTTAGAAAACAATTCTGGCAATTTCCTAGGCTAATAGCCAAGGGATAGTCAAACAAATGATACTGGGAGATGGGCACTGCCCTGGAGAACAATTTTTTTTTTTTTGCCCGTGGTGTGTGAACACACTTCAAAAACTCCACCCGGTGCCAAACAAAGTGCACACACATAAAGAGTGATACAAAAAACATGCAACGGGTGTACACATAGTCCTCCAAAATCGAAGGCCCTTGCCCTGATCCCCCGGGGTGTTAGGCTCCAGATGGGGACTGGGGTACTTACACTTGGTCCATCTGGCCAAAACCAGACAGACCCCACTCTCTGGAGGGTCTGCCGAAACTAGGTGGAGCTCCCCCGAAGGGAAACCCCATGAGAGAGGGCTAACTAAGCCAGAAGGCCATGTCCACCCCCTCCCAAGACTTTCAGGGCAGGCCCAAGGACCTACACCCTACCAGTCACACATGCAAAACCGTGTACAACAAAAAAGTGACAAACAAAAGGCTATATATAAATAAAGTGGGGGAGAAGGAAGTGGAGGTGACCATTGTGCAAAAAATTGTCCGGCTCTTCGGCCAGGAATAAAAAAAAATTCTGGTCCCAGCCAAAAGGCAGGTGTGATAAAAAGTGTGGGGTAGTGCAGTGACCTTGGTACCGCAACACAAAGTGACCCTCACTGGTAGAGAAGTTACGGCACTCCTGGACTACCACTCCAGGGGCACATGCACCACAGGCTTATTTCAGGCCCAGCCTTCAGTCAGACCAGTGCAGCCCCCATCCCTGCCAGATAGTGAGCCCTTCTGGTTTTCTCCGGGAGAGCCGCATTCAGGTCAGCTCCCACCGATACTAGCCTTCCAGGCCCCCATCATTCCAGTGGATTTGCATGGCAGCCCCCCGACCCACACAAAGATCAGGGTGACAGCTCCTCCACTGGACGCTGACGGGAACAGAGACCACACCAATCCTAGACAAAAGGCCGGGATGACCCAGCCTTCTGGCCCGCTTGGGCTCCAAGTACCAAAGCAAAAACCTTTTTTAGATTCCACTTGGTGGGGAACATTTTTTTTTTTGTTAATTTTCTTTTTTTTTATAATGCTTAACTCCCTAGCGGTATTCCGGAGTGTGGCTCAGGGTGAATTGTCATTACCAAAAGTGGTAACCCCCAGCCACACTCGGGATTGCATCGCAGTATCCTGTTAAAGTTACTTACCTTGTCCCCAGGATCCTGCGATGTCCTCTCGCTGTATCCGCGGGCTGTTTCCTCTGCCCAATTCATCACTGTGCTGGGCTCCCTTCCCTGTGAGCGTCGCAACACATGGGGGCGGAGCCCGGTGACAAATTCAAAAATATATAAAATACAGAACACATACAGTACACTGTAATATGCAAGATTACATTACTGTATCAAATCATTTCACATCCCTTTTGTCCCTAGTGCTTTGTCCAGTACCCTGCCTACAGTTTTATATTGTATATACTGTTCTGTCTGCCTGGAAACTTGAGAACGTCCATGGCATCCAAAAAGTGTCCCTCTATGTCAAAAGCGGTTTTAGACCAGCTATAAAACAGCGATAGTGAATTAGCATCAGATGTATAGAATAGGGGAACAATCAGCGCAAACAACCTCTAATATAACCTAATAATGCCAGCTGAACACAAAAGGTAATCACAAGCCCAAAGATAATCTGTAAAATAAATGATATGTGCAGCGCAGGGATGAGCCGAACACCCCCCTGTTCGGTTCGCACCAGAATCTGCGAACAGACAAAATGTTCGTGTGAACTTTAGAACACTATTAAATACAATGGACTCGAACGTTCGAAATCTAAAGTGTTAATTATAAAGGCTAATATGCAAGGTATTGTCCTAAAAAGTGTTTGGGGACCTGGGTCCTGCCCCAGGGGACATGTATCAATGCAAAAAAAAGTTTTAAAAACGGCCGTTTTTTCGGGAGCAGTGATTTTAATAATGCTTAAAATGAAAAAATAAAAGTGAAATATTCCTTTAAATTTCGTACCTGGGGGGTGTGTATGATATGCATGTGAAGTGGCACATGTTTCCCGTGCTTAGAACTGTCCCTGCAAAAAATGTCATTTTTGAAAGAAAAAAAGTCATTTAAAACTCACTCGCGGCTATTAATGAATTGTCGGCTCCCGGCAATACATTCAAAAGTCATTGATAAAAAAATAAAAATAAAGCGTGGGGGTTCCCCAGAATTCCATTACCAGGCCCTTCAGGTCTGGAATGGATATTAAGGGGAACCCGCCGCAAATTTTAAAAAAAATTGACGTGGGGTTCCCCCAAATATCCATTCCAGGCCCTTCAGATCTGGCATGGATTTTAAGGGGAACTCCACCCCAAATTTTTTAAAAAAATGGCGTGGAGTCCCCCTAAAAATCCATACCAGACCCCTTATTCGAGCACGCAACCTGGCCGGCTGCAGGGGAAAAGGGGGGGATGAGAGAGCGGCCCCCCCTCCCTCCTGAACCGTACCAGGCCACATGCTCTCAACATGGGGAGGATGTCCCCATGTTGATGGGGACAAGGGCCTCATCCCCACAACCCTTGCCCGGTGGTTGTGGGGGTCTGCGGGCGGGGGGCTTATCAGAATCTGGAAGACCCCTTTAACAAAGGGGACCTCCAGATCCCGGCCCCCGCCTATGTGAATTGGTAAGGGGTACATTGTACCCCTACCATTTCACGAAGAAAGCGTAAAAAAATGTTTAAAAAAAACACACAAACACCTTGAAAAGGTCATTTATTTAAAAAAAAAAAAACATTCCAGCGGTGAAATCCAGTGTCCCGCGGCGATCCCGATGTCCAGCGCTGTCCTTCATTGGTTGTGCCTGAGCGGACCTGATGGGGAACTCCCTCTCAGTGTTTTAAATGTATAGACCCGCCCCTTCTAAAGTTCCCCATCAGGTCCGCTCAGCGGACCAGATGCGGAACATGAGAAGGGGCGGGTCTATACATGTATTACCAAAGTGAGAGCAGTTCCCCATCAGGTCCCCCCCCTCGGTATGTCGGACCCGCCTACGTCATTGGCTTGAGCGGGGAACTTCCTTCACTATGTAAATTTAAATTACACAGTGAAGGAAGTTCCCCGCTCAAGCCAATGACGTAGGTGGGTCCGACATACCGAGGGGGCGGACCTGATGGGGAACTGCTCTCACTTTGGTAATACATGTATAGACCCGCCCCTTCTCATGTTCCGCATCTGGTCCGCTGAGCGGACCTGATGGGGAACTTTAGAAGGGGCAGGGCTATACATTTAAAATACTGAGAGGGAGTTCCCCATCAGGTCCGCTCAGGCACAACCAATGAAGGACAGCGCTGGACATCGGGATCGCCGCGGGACACTGGATTTCACCGCTGGAATGGTTTTTTTTTTGTTTTTTTTTAAATAAAGGACTTTTTCAAGGTGTTTGTGTGTTTTTTTAAACATTTTTTTACGCTTTCTTCGTGAAATGGTAGAGGTACAATGTACCCCTTACCAATTCACATGGGGGGGGGCCGGGATCTGGGGGTCCCCTTTGTTAAAGGGGTCTTCCAGATTCCGATAAGCCCCCCGCCCGCAGACCCCCACAACCACCGGGCAAGGGTTGTGGGGATGAGGCCCTTGTCCCCATCAACATGGGGACATCCTCCCCATGTTGAGGGCATGTGGCCTGGTACGGTTCAGGAGGGAGGGGGGCCGCTCTCTCGTCCCCCCCTTTTCCCCTGCGGCCGGCCAGGTTGCGTGCTCAGATAAGGGGTCTGGTATGGATTTTTAGGGGGACTCCACACCATTTTTAAAAAAAATTGGGGTGGAGTTCCCCTTAAAATCCATGCCAGATCTGAAGGGCCTGGAATGGATATTTGGGGAACCCCACGTCAATTTTTTTTTTAATTTGTGGCGGGGTTCCCCTTAATATCCATTCCAGACCTGAAGGGCCTGGTAATGGAATTCTGGGGAACCCCCACGCTTTTTTTTTTTTTTTTTATCAATGACTTTTGTATGTATTGCCGGGAACCGACAATTCATTAATAGCCGCGAGTGAGTTTTAAATGACTTTTTTTCTTTCAAAAATGACATTTTTTGCAGGGACAGTTCTAAGCACGGGAAACATGCGCCACTTTACATGCATATCATACACACCCCCCAGGTACGAAATTTAAAGGAATATTTCACTTTTATTTTTTCACTTTAAGCATTATTAAAATCACTGCTCCCGAAAAAACGGCCGTTTTTAAAACTTCTTTTTGCATTGATACATGTCCCCTGGGGCAGGACCCGGGTCCCCAAACACTTTTTAGGACAATAACTCGCATATAAGCCTTTATAATTAGCACTTTAGATTTCTCCCATAGATTTTTCGAATTTGCCGCGAACACCCCAATTTGTTCGCTGTTCGACGAACGGGCGAACAGGCAATGTTCGAGTCGAACATGAGTTTGACTCGAACTCGAAGCTCATCCCTAGTGCAGTGCAGTGCAATAGCTAAGTTAAAATAAAATATGACAGTCCAATCAAATAAAACAGATATTCAAATGTCCCATTGGATAATGATAAGACAAATTCCTCATAGAAGAGAGTGAGAAGAAATCTCTGCCGACTGTGATGACGATACAATCCTCCCCCACACATACAATGTGCTTACCAGAATTGGTGGACCTCTCAATTAAGAGAAGGTCATGCGAGCATGTATCCACCCTGGGATAATGGGATGTGGCTGCTGCAGATGAATCCTTCCAATGTCAGGAGTGAGGAAAAGCCGGATATTGTCTCCAATGAGCAAACAAACTTCCACTGTAGGATGCTGAATGGATCTCTGTAAAGTGCAGGTGCCAAGAGAAAGATGAAGGGGACAATCTAAGTGTACTCCGTATGTACTTTATTAAAAATAGGTTCTCATATAAAATCAGCGCTATCGCGCAATGCATAAAAGGCTGATACTGAACAGCAAGCTGGATCAACTATCCAGCAGAGAGATGGCAGCGGGTGACGTCCGTGCATAAGCTCTCCCCACCTAATTCTACAGAAAAAAAAAAACACCTAATTCTACACCTTCATTCCTCTCAGTGCAGGTTTCAAAGAGGACTGAAGGTATAGTGGGGTTGGAGATCCCAGCTGATGAGGAGCAAGGAGAGGTCCGCTGTGTTCTTTGGTGTGGGTCTTTTAGGTACGCTTGCCAACTACTGTAACTGCATGGCAGGTCCACATTTGTCTGGTCAAGCATGTGGTGCCCAAGCGATTGATGTTTTGACCACGCGAGATATGCTATAGACATATGTTGCAAATAGCAGCGGTGCGATCTGATGCACTCGACTCAAAAAAGGCCCACACCAAAGAACTTTTGGAATAACCCGCAGAGACAACAGCGTCCTGCACATGCGGAGCTCTGTGGTGTGATGCAGTCAGTGTGCTGCCCTTAAGCTGGCCCCTGGAGGGCATCCTGCCTCGTTGGAGATGTGCCTCCTCCTTTTCCTCCTCCTCCTTCCTCCTCTCTCCTATCAGGCACCCACGTGGAGTCAGTGACCTCATCATCCCCTCCCTCCTCATCAATGGAGCAAACCTGGCAGTATGCTGCAGCTGGGGGAACATGACTGCCAGATTGCTGTCCTTCTTGGGCACCCCCTCTCCCTGGGCTCACGTTACTGCCTTCCTCTAGCTGGGTACCATCATCAGAGCCTTCAAAACGCTGGGCATCCTCCTGGAGCATGTACCCAACACTGTGGTCAAACAGTTCGGGGGACTCCTCAGGAGGACATGGTGGGGCTAGGGAAGGAGTAACTGATGCCATTGAGCCGAGGGAAGAGGCCACGTTGGCAGCTGTTTGCCAGACAAAGTACCCTGAGCCTGGGTGAAAGAGGATGAGGAGGATGAGGACAGCTTGGTCATCCACTCTACCAAGTCTTCGGCATGTTGCGGCTCAACGTGGCCAGCTGCCGAAAAAAAGGACAAGCGTGTCCCACGGCCACGTGCTGATGAGGACGACCAGCACTGTTGCCTCTAGACACAGAGCCTGCTTGCCCTCTTTTTTTGGCTTGTGACTGTCTGCCTCTCCTTGTTGGCCTTCCAGTGAGATGTTGCTGCACAAAGCTGGGATGTATATATATACTGATTATACTCCAGCTAGCAGAATCAACTGCCTGCCTGTAGTATTATTAGTATGAGAACACCAGCAATTGTCTTCAGGTAGCTTTAGGTGCACATTGTGCAAAGGACACAGAACACTAACTGTAAATACTGAAGCTGCCTGCCTGTGGTATTAATATGATCAGAACACCAGCAATTGTCTTCAGGTAGCTTTAGGTGCACACTGTGCAGAGGACACAGTACACTAACTGTAAATACTGCAGTTGCCTGCCTGTGGTATTAATAGGATCAGAAGAACACCAGTAATTGTCTTCAGGTAGCTTTAGGTGCACACTGTGCGAATGACACAGTACACTAACTGTAAATAGAATCAGAAGAACACCAGCAATTGTCTTCAGCTAGCTTTAGGTTCACACTGTGCAAAGGATACTAAATCAAAATACTGCAGCTCCCTGCCTGTATTAGTATGAGAACACCAGCAATTGTTTTCAGGTAAGCTTTAGGTGCACACTATTCAAAGGACACTTAATGAAAATACTGCAGCTACCTGCCTGTATTAGTATGAGAACACCAGAAATTGTATTCAGGTAAGCTTTAGGTGCACACTGTGCAAAGGACACTAAATCAAAATACTGCAGCTCCCTGCCTGTATTAGTATGAGAACACCAGCAATTGTATTCAGGTAAGCTTTAGGTGCACACTGTGCAAAGGACACTAAATCAAAATACTGCAGCTCCCTGCCTGTATTAGTATGAGAACACCAGCAATTGTATTCAGGTAAGCTTTAGGTGCCCACTGTGCAAAGGACACTAAATGAAAATACTGCAGCTCCCTGCCTGTATTAGTAGAACACCAGCATTTGTATTCAGGTAAGCTTTAGGTGCACACTGTGCAAAGAACACTAAATCAAAATACTGCAGCCCCCTGCCTGTATTAGTATGAGAACACCAGCAATTGTATTCAGGTAAGCTTTAGGTTCACACTGTGCAAAGGACACTAAATCAAAATACTGCAGCTCCCTGCCTGTATTAGTATGAGAACACCAGCAATTGTATTCAGGTAAGCTTTATGTGCACACTGTGCAAAGGACACAGTACACTAAGTGAAAATACTGCCTGCCTGTCAGTATATTATGAAGAGAATAACAGGAACGAATCTAGCTAAACTGAATACAGTGTATAAATATATATATATAACACCTAGGATGCATATATATTCTATACACGCTGTAACTGCAGCTAAGTGACTCGCCTGCCTGCTCTATCTAACTCAAATTAAATGACAATGTCTCTCTCTCTTTGTCTGTCTTTAACCACCACCGCAACAAACTACACAAGGCCGCCACGCAGGCGGCCTTATATAGTGTGGGGCGTGTACTAAACCTCCTGAGACATAATTGGCCAAAGCCACCCTGGCTTTGGCCAATTATGGCTCTCCGTTTTTTCCACGCTGTGATTGGCCAAAGCATGTGGGTCATAGTGCATGCTTGGCCAATCATCCGCCAGCAATGCACTGCGATGCTGCAGTGAATTATGGGCCGCGACGTGCCACTCGAATTTGTCGCGAACGGCCCATAATGTTCGAAATTCGGCGAACGGCCGAACAGGCGGTGTTCGAGTCGAACATGGGTTTGACTCAAAATCGAAGCTCATCCCTACTCATGAGTCATATAAAGGCAATTGCACCCCTAAAAACCGTCAAAAACACCCTGATTATGCCTTTCCTATTGACCCTTACATTCTGTCACAATGCTGACATTTTGATGATATCTCCCCATTTATATAAAATTATAGGTAAATAAAAATTCTTAATTCTCATAATTATTAATAATATCCCCGCAATAATGAATTATTAGGGTTATTTTAAATTGCATGTGCTTGAAAAACAGTATTGAGTGTTTTGGTAATGCATCATATATAATCAGTTTAATCAAATAAAAAAAAGTGCAGATTAATGCACAAAAAATAAAAAAGATAAAGGATTTTTTACTGCACCTTGATATGCTGGCATGAACAAACTCTTTTAGAAAAAATATACTTTGTCATGTCCATATGACGATGAATTTGGCTTCTATATCTAATAGTAGTTGATCACATTCATCTGGACTTGTAATGTTGAAGACATTTTTCTACTCTTCAGCCTCGTACACACGACTGAGTTTCTCGTCGTAACAATCTCGTTGTTTTTTTCGACGAGATTCTTGTTAACCTTGACGAGTTTCTCGTCAAGCTTTCCATGCGTACACACTGACAATTCCAAATTTCCTCGTTGTTCTCCGCGGTCACGTCCAGCACGTACGACGGCACTATAAAGGGGAAGATCGATTTCCTTGGTGCCACCCCTTGGGCTGCTTTTGCTGATCTTGTGTTACCGCGTGTGAAGTAAAAGTTTGGGGAGAGACGATTCGCGTTTTTCAGTCTTCGTGCTTTTCAGTTCGTTTTCTGAGGTTCAGTTTGTGCTTGTGGGTTCGTATCTTGACTTTCAGGGCGTCTAGGCAGGTCGTATCTGTTTTACAGTGCGTTCTTGTTCATTTGTTTCTGATTTTCAGTTCGTTATTCATAGGCCTTGCTGTTTTAAAGTGCATTCTGTTCTGTACGTTCTGATAAGACGACCGTTTCCTAGCCATAACGCCTGGACGTTCTCGTCGTCGAGTTCGTGCTGTGCGTGCGCTTGGTGTTGGTCTGCTTGTTTTGGACCAAGACCAGTCCATGAACGGTGTGAGGAGGAGTTCATGGACCAAGAATTGGTTGCTCCAGCGGGACCAATTCTGCCATATGCCTCTGCTGCGGGAGATCGTTGAGAATAATCCTGAGGACTACAGGAATTTTCTGCGGATGTCTGACCCCGTTTTTCAGGAACTGTTGGCTTTGGTGTCCCCCTATATTACCAGGAAGGACACCGTTATGCGGGAAGCCATCAGTGCTGAGCAGAGGCTCATCGCCACGTTACGTTATCTGGCGACAGGGAGAAGTCTTCAGGACTTGAAGTTCACGACAGGCATCTCCCCCCAGGCTCTGGGCCTCATAATCCCAGACACCTGTTCTGCCATTATACAAGTCCTGCAGGAGGACTATATTAGGGTAAGTTTTCTCCTTTAACATCACATTTTATGTATTTCATGTATGCTAATGTATGGTATTTCTTTCATCCTTCCCTAATTACCATGATTGTATTATGCTGAGAATGTCCCCTTTGTCTCCATGCATGCTGGAAGCTTTAGATTGCCCCTTTTTTCTCCTCCGTGCATATTTCCCTTCACTAACCTTTCCAGCAGGGGCGCCTGTTGCTCCAAATGATTGGGGGTCCAACCCCAATTTAGGAAATAAACTTCCTCCTTTTTTGCGACTGTGCCTATTAAACGCCCCCAGTTGCCCCCTCCAATGCAGCCATTTTGTCCCCTACAATGCAGCCATTTTGTTCCCTCCAATGCAGCCATTTTGTTCCCTCCAATGCAGCCATTTTGTTCCCTCCAATGCATCCATTTTGTCCCCTCCAATGCAGCCATTTTGTCCCCTCCAATGCAGCCATTTTGTACCCACCAATGCAGCCATTTTCCCCCCAGCCCTGCACTTACCTTCTTGTGGTCAGCGCCATCCTTCTTCTGTCCTTGATGTCTTCTCCTTCCCTTGATGTTGCATCAGCCAATCATGTTACCATTAAACAGACTTGGTGAACATGATTGGCAGAGCAGCCTGTCAGTGTTTACCCAAGGAATGTCCCCCCCCCCCCTGCGTCACCTATTTAACTTTTATGAAGCCAATTACATCCCTCAGGCTGTAATGTGCAAGCCTATTTGCCTCCCTGTTTCTGATATGCAATTTTCAAGGCATTAACCCGATGTATTGTTCGGAGTGACGGGCACAGGAGAGAGGGGGCAGTGCTCCAGCGCCCACTCTGGACGCACCGCCACTGCAATGCTATCCTGTGGCCAAACACATCTACCCCCCCCCCAAAAAAATATTTTTTTAATGGACCATCAGAGGGGGTGATGAATATGAAACATGAGCCTTCCATTATACTTCTTAAAAACAGATTAATAAACGGAGAATTTGATTGATATTGGCCTCTAATTGTTTTTTATTAAAATCTCCTTGTAATGTAATATTTAAAAATTCTAATTTTCTTTCATCTTGTTTGACTCCCAAGCTTCCTTCCACGCCACAGGAATGGCAGACTGTAGCATCGGAGTTTGCCACGCGGTGGGACTTCCCCAACTGCGGTGGTGCCATAGACGGGAAGCACGTCCGCATCGTGCCGCCACCCCGTTCTGGGTCCTACTACTTCAACTACAAGGGGTTTCATAGCATTGTGCTGATGGCGGTGGTGTCAGCACGGTATGAATTCCTCTATGTTGATGTAGGGAAGAATGGCCGTATGTCCGATGGGAGATCCTTCATCCAGACGGAGTTTGCCCTCCGTCTCCAGAGTGACGACCTTGCATTGCCACCGGATGCAGGGAATGTTGAAGGACTCCCCTTTGTTTTTTTGGCTGATGAAGCCTTCGAGCTCGGACCGCATCTTATGAGGCCATTTCCTCAGAGGACCCTGACCCCAGAGAAGAGGGTGTTCAATTACCGGCTGGCCAGGGGCCGAAGAGTCGTTGAAAATGCCTTCGGCATAATGACCAGCCGGTTCCGCATTTTTATGACTTCTATCCACTTGGCGGACTACAAAATAAACTATGTAGTTTTATGCTGCTGTGTGCTACACAACTTTCTCAGCAGAAAATCCACTTCTTATATGGCCACAGTATTGCCTGAGGCTGGACTTTCCTCTGCAAATCCCCTGCCGGGCCTTGAATCTGCCCGTCCTGGCTTGCCCCCCCCAAAATGCCCGTGAGGTTCGGGAGAAATATATGCAATATTTCACGGGTAGGGGGGCAATTTCTATGCCAGGCTATGCCTAAAGATTCATGGAGAATGATCTAAATAAAAATCTGATTTCAACTTTTAACTTTTGTTTGTTTCCTGTCTCCTAGTTTGTCTTAGTGCATTTGTAGTGCCAAGAGTATTTTCCTTTAGTAAATAACAACCATTTCACTATGTAACCTTAAAAAAACACAAATAAGGTTAGAGCGTATTGAAAAAAGAAGCTACACGTTGTTTGTGTTCAAACATTTTACTCTGTGCACATTCACACACATGTTTATTTTTTTTATTTTATTTTTTGTCCTGGCCACAAACCGACAATTCTTTTCTTAGTAAAATACAAAAACAACAGTTGCATTCCAAAAAGTACAACATTGGATATCTCTGAGCAATCTGAGACATTCACTTACACAAACTATGTCTCTATGTGCCCGTCCTAATATGGGGTCTTGCCACCCCTTGCCCAGCCAAAAATTGAATATGCACACATTTTGTAGTAATTTTCAATAGGGATTTTAGACTCCTGATTAGAGTTGAGCGGACACCTGGATGTTCGGGTTCGACGGGTTCGGCCGAACTTCGGAAAAAAGTTCGGGTTCGGGACCGAACTTTAACCCGAACCCGGACCCGAACCCAAACCCAATTGAAGTCAATGGGGACCCGGACTTCTAAGGACTAAAAAGGCTCTAAAAAGGTAATGGAAAGGGCTAGAGGGCTGCACATGGCAGCAAAATGTTGTTAAGAGCATGGCAAGTGCTCTGCAAACAAATGTGGATAGGGAAATAACTTAAAATAACATTAAAAAAATAAAAATAAAAAATAATAATCTTGACCTAGGAGGACGAGGTCCATATGGAGTAGGAGGTTGAAGTGGCGGTGGATGTGGCTGTGTAGGTGGAAGCGGCGGTGGAGGAGGACGAGGTAGCCAACACTGATTCAAAAATACAACAATGGCTGTGTAATGCCGGTGATGTGTCGAATTCTGTCCCCCGTCAAATAGTGTCCACCCTGTACTGCGCTTGCTCAGTATGTAGGACAAGGGGATTTCGAAAATCTCCCAAGACGAACGGCGCCTGCGTGGTGAGTTCAGGTGAAGGCCACACCATCCGTGGTTCAAGACGAGCCAAGTGAGGCCGTGCCCAAAGCGTGGCGATCGAACCAAGCCCGTGAGGGGCCCTGTTATTATGTGCTACCGTATGTCCACTTGGATGGTGGGGCTTGAACCTGCACTCACAGCGCAGGCGCCGTTCATCTTCGGAGATTTTGTGAATCTCCTTGTCCTCTGTACTGCGCAAGCGCTGCGCCTTCGCAGTATGGGCCGGACACAATCCGATGGCCGGACAGTTTTTGTCACAACACCGGTATACATGTCTATTCTGCACAAGGTACGGACAAGTCCTGTGGGATCCATGCCTGGTTCATTTTAATGAACGTGAGCTTGTCCACATTGGCTCTGGACAGGCGGCTGCGCTTGTCTGTGATAACGCCCCCTGCCGTGCTAAATACACGTTCAGATAATACACTGGCTGCAGGGCAGGCCAGCACCTCCAAGGCATAAAGGGCAAGCTCAGGAAATGTGCCCAATTTGGAGACCCAGAAGTTAAAGGGGGCAGACCCGTCATCCAGTACGTGTAGGCCTGTGGACACATACTGCTCAACCATGTTGGTGAAATGCTGCCTCCTGCTAAGACGTTCCATCTCAGCTGGTGGTGCTGGTTGTTGTGGCGTGCTGACAAAGCTTTTCCACATTTCAGCCATGCTAACCCTGCCTTCTGAGGTGCTGCCGGTGCCCCGGCTGCGTTGGCGACCTCTTCCTCCTCCTCTGCCTTCGCCTTGTGCTTCCACCGTACGCCAGCTGTCAGGTGGGAATGCCACCAGCAGCGCGTCTACCAGCGTGCGCTTGTACTCGCGCATCTTACGATCCCGCTCCAGTGAGGGAATTAAGGACGGTACGTTGTCCTTGTAACGGGGATCCAGCAGGGTGGCCACCCAGTAATCAGCACCAGTTAAAATGTGGGCAACTCGGCGGTCATTGCAGAAACACTGCAGCATGTAATCGCTCATGTGTGCCAGGCTGCCCAGAGGCAAAGAAAAGCTGTCCTCTGTGGGAGGTGTATCGTCTGTGTCCTCTGTATCCCCCCAGCCACGCACCAGTGATGCCCACGAGCTGGTCTGGGTGCCACCCTGCTGTGAAAATGCCTCCTCCTCCTCCTCCATCTGCTCCTCCACCTCGTCATCCTCCAGAACTGTTCCCTTTCCGCCGGACAATTGTGTACCTGGCGTTTGTTGGTGCAGGAACCCACCCTCGTAGCCACTTGTGAAAGACTGCCCTGAAAGCCTTTGAAATGATCCCGCTTCCTCCTCCTCCTCCTCATCCTCCTGTGCCACATCCTCTTCCATCATCGCCCGAAGCGTTTTTTCAAGGAGGCATAGAACTGGGATAGTAACGCTAAGAACGGCGTCATTGGCACTGGACATGTTGGTGGAGTACTCGAAACAGCGCAACAAGGCACACAGGTCTCGCATGGAGGCCCAGTTATTGGTGGTGATTGCTGCAGCTGAAACTCCACTATCGCCTGCTGCTGCTCGCACAGTCTGGCCAGCATGTGCAAGGTGGAGTTCCACCTTGTGGGCACGTCACATATGAGGCGGTGAGCGGGAAGGCCGAAGTTACGCTGCAGCGCTGACAGGCGAGCAGCAGCAGGGTGAGAACGCCGAAAGTGCGCACACACAGCCCGCACTTTCTGCAGCAGCTCTGGCATATTGGGGTAATTTTTAAGGAACCTCTGGACCACCAAGTTCAGCACATGCGCCAGGCAAGGGATGTGCGTCAAACCGGCTAGGCCCAGAGCTGCTACGAGATTTTGCCCATTATCGCACACCACCAGGCCGGGCTTGAGGCTCACTGACAGCAACCACTCATTGGTCTGTTGTTCCATGTCCCTCCACAACTCCTGCGTGGTGTGGGGTTTTTCCCCCAAACAGGAAAGTTTTAAAACTGCCTGCTGTCGTTTACCCCTGGCTGTGCTGAAGTTGGTGGTGAAGGTGTTACGCTGACCGGATGAGGAGGCGGTAGAGGATGAGGAAGTGGAGTAGGAGGAGTTAGCAACAGGAGGCAAACTGAAGCGCCCTGCAATCCTCGGTGGTGGAAGGACATGCGCCAAACTGCTATCTGCCTCAGGCCCAGCCGCCACTGCATTTACCCAGTGTGCTGTTAGGGAGATATAACGTCCCTGACCGTGCTTACTGGTCCACGCATCCGTAGTTAGGTGGACCTTGCCACAGATGGCGTTGCGCAGTGCACACCTGATTTTGTCCCCCACTTGGTTGTGCAGGGAAGGGATGGCTCGCCTGGAAAAATAGTGGCGGCTGGGCACGACGTACTGTGGGACAGCCAATGCCATTAGGCTTTTAAAACTCTGTGTCTCCACCAGACGGAATGACAGCATTTCAAAGGCCAGGAGTTTTGAAATGCTGGCATTCAGGGCCAGGGATCGCGGGTGGCTAGGGGGGTACTTCCTCTTCCGCTCCAATGTTTGGGAGATAGAGAGCTGAACGCTTCCATGGGACATTGTGGAGATGGTTGGTGACCCAGGTGGTAGTGTTGCTGGCAGATGCTCTGTTTGCGGGGTGGCAGGTGCCACTGTCACTACAGAGGTGGATGAAGAGGCCGAGACTGCACCAGAAGAGGAAGCAGGAGGAGCCAGAGACCTTTCTTGGTTTTTGAGGTGTCTACTCCACTGCAGCTCGTGCTTTGAACTTAGATGCCTGGTCATGCAGGTTGTGCTCAGGTTGAGAACGTTTATGCCTCGCTTCAGGCTCTGATTGCACAGCGTGCAAACCACTCGTGTCTTGTCATCAGCACATTGTGTGAAGAACTGCCACGCTGGGGAACTCCTTGGACCTGGCTTTGGTGTGCTCGGTCCCTTGCTGCGTTGGGCAGTAGCAGACATACTGTCTAGCTGACAGACGCTCCGCTTTTGCACCTTGCTCCCTCTTCTGCTGTGCTGGTGGCTCTGTGCGACCACCGCCTTTTCCTCCAAACTACACAGGTCACCTAAAAATATCTAAAATATGTTATAACAAGTATAGCATTAACAGCGCTTATGTGCAATATTGAGTATTAAATATTGCACCTATATTAAAAATATATATACCGCAAAATAAATATCAGCATAACCATGTGGAAAATAACAGCTCGATCCTAAGGATAAAGGATTCCTCATATACTGCCAAGTCCACCCACTGTTAAATGTCACTAATAATCCAGTGACTGAGCTTCCCAGTGAGTTCAAACACCAGTTACAAATGAGGGAACTGAAATATAAATCCAATCGCCGTTTAGTCCTTCACATGAGAGATGCTCTCTGATAAAACAATCACTGTAGTTCTTCAATTCAAACAGATCATGTTGCAATTTGTGCTTCCATCACTGTGTAAGTTATTCCACTCCCTTAAGGTAATGTGCTTACCAGACTCCAGATGGTTAACCGCCTGTCAGCTCCTCTTAAGGTCTCCAGTCAACTTCCTTAAAGAAATCTCCAGGTACTCAGGTAACAAGCATAAGTGCGTGCAGCAATGCGAGCATGTAAGGGAAATAAAGCTTCACATAGCATAAAATCCTTTAAAAAACTTTAATAAAAAATCAAGAAGTCCCCCCGCATACAAACATGCTTACAAGAAAGTAAATAACATAAAGCATATCACCGGGGATGATCCGTCTGCTCAGTGAGGTGAGTGATCGCTCACACAATTCAAAAGAGCTCCTGAGTCCCGGGAAGACGAACGTTCCCCTGACGTGATTGATCGCGTGGTCACGCCCTGACGCGTTTCGTGATTGGCTCACGTCTTCAGAGGGCGTGGCCACACATCGCGACTGCTCTTATTTATATTCAAGCCTGTCCTGACGTATCCACATACGTCAGACGGCTCAACTTGGTCTGAAGGAGATCCGGCACAGCTCTGAATACTCATCCACTGGCCGGATATGCGTTGCAGTCTCCATTCAGAGAGATTACACCTGTCACTCACCAGCACACTCAGACCTCCTACCAGAGGTGATCGAGTGTACCGGATCATTGACAATAAAGCATTAGTAAAATATAATGAAATATAATATAAAAAATATATTGTAAAATATGATATAAAAGATACAAAAAGATACTTAATATCCTATATAGTTCTGTATAGGGATCTATTTTAAAGGCACAGTGACCCCCATTAATCAGACTCTATTAGGACTGATCTGTTGAAGTCCTCACTACTAAATTAGTGGAGACTCGCACTCAGGTCCGTACAGCATGTATGTCAGCATTCACATTTACATTCATAGTGACCATTGGGTATGTTAATATCGAACCTAAGTGCCCTCAAGATAGCAAGGGGATTCACTCTAAATCCGCTTACCATCCAGTTATACTTATATATGTAAATAATTTCAAAAGAACATATCATTGTATATTATATCATATGAATGTCCAAAAGCAAACCATAAAAAAGGATGACTCTCTACATTCTGGACTGATCTACTGTACCTGAATTAGATTGCCTCATAATTGGCTGTTACACCACTTATTATCCTTAAAGATGCATTCTTTATATAGCCTCATACTAAACATTTAACATGTTCTCTCATAAGCATGAGGCCATTCATCTATCCTAATTGCCCCTTTTATAGTGGCCTAAAATTAATAATTGCTGATGAAGCAATTAAGATCTAAGTCTATGTTCAAGCCATTAGGACTGAGTGTATTGGTGAGAAATAACCATTGAGTTTCTAATTTGGAAATTTCTCGCACCATATTGGCCCCTCTCCATCTGGGATGGATCTTATCAATACCCCAAAACTTAAGTCCGATTGGGTTCCTATGATGTTTTTCCCTGAAATGAAGAGACACGCTATGTTCTTTATAACCGATGGAAATATTATAAATGTGTTCTGACACCCTTTTGGAGAGTGTTCTTTTGGTGCGGCCTATATACATTAGGCCGCACGGGCATTCCAGGGCGTATACTACATGTGTGGATGCACATGTTATGCATTCCTTGATTTGGAATTCCTTCCCATTAGCCGTGGACACAAAGCTTGTGAGGCCTCGTATATGTGTCGATACTTGTTGACACGCCTTACATCTTCTGCAGGCATAGAAACCCGTTCTGTCCCAGAACATTTTAATCTGCTTCGGAGGATCAAGGACTTTTTTAACTAATTGGTCACCAAAAGATGTCGTTTTTCTATATATGAAAGGTGGTACTGGTGGTAACACTGTTCTCAAAGTTTTATCCATTGCTAAGATGTTCCAATGTTTTTTAAAAATACTTTCTATTTCCCGATATTGTTCATGGAAACCGGATATAAAGCCCCATTCATGTTTACTATCCCTCACTCTAGTTTTAGGGAGCAACATGAGTTCTTGCGATTGGGTACCCACTTGTTCCATCAAGTTAGAAAGATGTTGCTCTTTGTACCCTTTTTCCATGAAACGTTGCTTAATAATTGATGCTTGAGATAGGTAGTCGATATCTTGAGTACAGTTACGCCGTATACGGGTAAATTGGCCCTTAGGAATGTTTCGGAGCCATTGTGGATGATGTCCACTCTTTACTGGGATATAGCTGTTACGATCTGTTTCTTTAAAGTATGCTTTGGTATAAAACTGTATGTCCCCTTTCATAACCGTGACATCCAGGAAATTTATTTGATGTTTGTCCCAATTAAACTCAAGCTTAATGTTATTACTATTACTATTAAGGTACTGGGCAAATTCCTGAAGTGAACTTTCACTACCCTGCCAGATCATAAACAGGTCATCAATATACCTTTGATAGAATAATAGTTCTTGCTTTCTGTTATTGAAGACCCACTTGTCCTCCCACTCGCTCATAAACAGGTTAGCGAGACTGGGTGCAAACTTTGCCCCCATCGCTACACCTGTCTTTTGGCTAAAAAACTCTCCCCCATACCAAAAATAATTATGCGTTAGACAATACTCTAACGCCATTCTAATAAACTTTTTTTGGATGTATGGGAGGTCATCCCTCTTGCTCAATGCCCAATTTAGGGCCAGGAGGGCATCGTCGTGCTGTATATTGGTATACAACGATGCCACATCTGCTGTCACCAAGAATATTTCAGTGTCCTTCGGTATAGTAATGCTCCTAAGTTTCTGTAGGAAGCTAGTTGTATCTTTTAGATAAGCTTTAGTGTTAAGGACACTAGTTTGCATAAAGTGATCCAGATATTGGCCTATCCTGGAGGTGACCGAGTCTATGCCATTTACTATTGGCCTTCCAGGTGGTTTGACAGGGTCCTTATGAATTTTGGGTACTGTGTAAATAGTTGGAATTCTACTAAAGCTTGGGCATAGGTATAACTTTTCTTTTTACATGCAAGCCATTACTAAGAAAGAAAAGTTATACTTATGCCCAAGCTTTAGTAGAATTCCAACTATTTACACAGTACCCAAAATTCATAAGGACCCTGTCAAACCACCTGGAAGGCCAATAGTAAATGGCATAGACTCGGTCACCTCCAGGATAGGCCAATATCTGGATCACTTTATGCAAACTAGTGTCCTTAACACTAAAGCTTATCTAAAAGATACAACTAGCTTCCTACAGAAACTTAGGAGCATTACTATACCGAAGGACACTGAAATATTCTTGGTGACAGCAGATGTGGCATCGTTGTATACCAATATACAGCACGACGATGCCCTCCTGGCCCTAAATTGGGCATTGAGCAAGAGGGATGACCTCCCATACATCCAAAAAAAGTTTATTAGAATGGCGTTAGAGTATTGTCTAACGCATAATTATTTTTGGTATGGGGGAGAGTTTTTTAGCCAAAAGACAGGTGTAGCGATGGGGGCAAAGTTTGCACCCAGTCTCGCTAACCTGTTTATGAGCGAGTGGGAGGACAAGTGGGTCTTCAATAACAGAAAGCAAGAACTATTATTCTATCAAAGGTATATTGATGACCTGTTTATGATCTGGCAGGGTAGTGAAAGTTCACTTCAGGAATTTGCCCAGTACCTTAATAGTAATAGTAATAACATTAAGCTTGAGTTTAATTGGGACAAACATCAAATACATTTCCTGGATGTCACGGTTATGAAAGGGGACATACAGTTTTATACCAAAGCATACTTTAAAGAAACAGATCGTAACAGCTATATCCCAGTAAAGAGTGGACATCATCCACAATGGCTCCGAAACATTCCTAAGGGCCAATTTACCCGTATACGGCGTAACTGTACTCAAGATATCGACTACCTATCTCAAGCATCAATTATTAAGCAACGTTTCATGGAAAAAGGGTACAAAGAGCAACATCTTTCTAACTTGATGGAACAAGTGGGTACCCAATCGCAAGAACTCATGTTGCTCCCTAAAACTAGAGTGAGGGATAGTAAACATGAATGGGGCTTTATATCCGGTTTCCATGAACAATATCGGGAAATAGAAAGTATTTTTAAAAAACATTGGAACATCTTAGCAATGGATAAAACTTTGAGAACAGTGTTACCACCAGTACCACCTTTCATATATAGAAAAACGACATCTTTTGGTGACCAATTAGTTAAAAAAGTCCTTGATCCTCCAAAGCAGATTAAAATGTTCTGGGACAGAACGGGTTTCTATGCCTGCAGAAGATGTAAGGCGTGTCAACAAGTATCGACACATATACGAGGCCTCACAAGCTTTGTGTCCACGGCTAATGGGAAGGAATTCCAAATCAAGGAATGCATAACATGTGCATCCACACATGTAGTATACGCCCTGGAATGCCCGTGCGGCCTAATGTATATAGGCCGCACCAAAAGAACACTCTCCAAAAGGGTGTCAGAACACATTTATAATATTTCCATCGGTTATAAAGAACATAGCGTGTCTCTTCATTTCAGGGAAAAACATCATAGGAACCCAATCGGACTTAAGTTTTGGGGTATTGATAAGATCCATCCCAGATGGAGAGGGGCCAATATGGTGCGAGAAATTTCCAAATTAGAAACTCAATGGTTATTTCTCACCAATACACTCAGTCCTAATGGCTTGAACATAGACTTAGATCTTAATTGCTTCATCAGCAATTATTAATTTTAGGCCACTATTATAGGGCCAATTAGGATAGATGAATGGCCTCATGCTTATGAGAGAACATGTTAAATGTTTAGTATGAGGCTATATAAAGAATGCATCTTTAAGGATAATAAGTGGTGTAACAGCCAATTATGAGGCAATCTAATTCAGGTACAGTAGATCAGTCCAGAATGTAGAGAGTCATCCTTTTTTATGGTTTGCTTTTGGACATTCATATGATATAATATACAATGATATGTTCTTTTGAAATTATTTACATATATAAGTATAACTGGATGGTAAGCGGATTTAGAGTGAATCCCCTTGCTATCTTGAGGGCACTTAGGTTCGATATTAACATACCCAATGGTCACTATGAATGTAAATGTGAATGCTGACATACATGCTGTACGGACCTGAGTGCGAGTCTCCACTAATTTAGTAGTGAGGACTTCAACAGATCAGTCCTAATAGAGTCTGATTAATGGGGGTCACTGTGCCTTTAAAATAGATCCCTATACAGAACTATATAGGATATTAAGTATCTTTTTGTATCTTTTATATCATATTTTACAATATATTTTTTATATTATATTTCATTATATTTTACTAATGCTTTATTGTCAATGATCCGGTACACTCGATCACCTCTGGTAGGAGGTCTGAGTGTGCTGGTGAGTGACAGGTGTAATCTCTCTGAATGGAGACTGCAACGCATATCCGGCCAGTGGATGAGTATTCAGAGCTGTGCCGGATCTCCTTCAGACCAAGTTGAGCCGTCTGACGTATGTGGATACGTCAGGACAGGCTTGAATATAAATAAGAGCAGTCGCGATGTGTGGCCACGCCCTCTGAAGACGTGAGCCAATCACGAAACGCGTCAGGGCGTGACCACGCGATCAATCACGTCAGGGGAACGTTCGTCTTCCCGGGACTCAGGAGCTCTTTTGAATTGTGTGAGCGATCACTCACCTCACTGAGCAGACGGATCATCCCCGGTGATATGCTTTATGTTATTTACTTTCTTGTAAGCATGTTTGTATGCGGGGGGACTTCTTGATTTTTTATTAAAGTTTTTTAAAGGATTTTATGCTATGTGAAGCTTTATTTCCCTTACATGCTCGCATTGCTGCACGCACTTATGCTTGTTACCTGAGTACCTGGAGATTTCTTTAAGGAAGTTGACTGGAGACCTTAAGAGGAGCTGACAGGCGGTTAACCATCTGGAGTCTGGTAAGCACATTACCTTAAGGGAGTGGAATAACTTACACAGTGATGGAAGCACAAATTGCAACATGATCTGTTTGAATTGAAGAACTACAGTGATTGTTTTATCAGAGAGCATCTCTCATGTGAAGGACTAAACGGCGATTGGATTTATATTTCAGTTCCCTCATTTGTAACTGGTGTTTGAACTCACTGGGAAGCTCAGTCACTGGATTATTAGTGACATTTAACAGTGGGTGGACTTGGCAGTATATGAGGAATCCTTTATCCTTAGGATCGAGCTGTTATTTTCCACATGGTTATGCTGATATTTATTTTGCGGTATATATATTTTTAATATAGGTGCAATATTTAATACTCAATATTGCACATAAGCGCTGTTAATGCTATACTTGTTATAACATATTTTAGATATTTTTATTCACTTACTACTTTATTTATAACGGCAGCTAATTGAGCAGACCAACATTAGACCATCCTTGAGCGCTAGGATCAGATACACCACGGTGACTATTCTGATTTATCTACATACACAGGTCACCTGCATAACGTTGATTCCATGTGGGGTCGAGGACCTCATCGTCCTCCACATCATCTTCCACCCAGTCTTCACCCCTGCCCTCCTTGTCTGTCTGCACAATTGCGAAAGCAGCAGCAGTTGGCACCTGTGTTTCGTCATCATCCGAGACGTACTGCGATGGTCCTCCCATGTACTCATCATGAAACATAAGTGGTTGTGCATCGGTGCACTCAATCTCTTCCACTTCTGGGGCAGGGCTAGGTGGATGGCCCTGGGAAACCCTGCTAACAGAGTCATCGAAAAGCAGAAGAGACTGCTGCATGATTTGGGGCTCAGACTGCTTGGCTGATTTGCAAGGGGGTGAGGTGAAAGACTGATGGACATGGGTTTCAGGTGCCAACTCTGTTCTTTCATCAGAAGAGTGGGTGGGAGACAATGTGAAGGAACCCGAGGCACTGTCAGCAACCCAATCTACTATCGCCTGTACTTGTCCTGGCCTAAACATTCGTACAGCCTCATTAGGCGCGACAAAATACCACCGCAGGCTCAGTCGCCTACTCGCACCTGAGGAAGGTGTTTCACTTGTGCGTGTATCTGGCACAGATCCACCACGTCCTCTCCCTGCAACAGGAGCTCCACCAGCAGCACCACGACCGGGGCCACCACGTCCCTTTGACCTTCTCCTCATATTTTCAAAATTTAGGATCTTGCCCTAAATGGGTGTTTTTGGAAGCGCAGAACACACCCACAGTACGTAACCGCTGACTTGCACAGCTACAGAACTGCAGAAAATGCTATTCAAAAAAAATGTTGTTTTTTTAGTATAGCACAGTAGGAGAAAACTATAAAGAAATTGTTTATTTCACACACCTCAAAATATGTATAACACGCTGCAACCTTTTTTTGGTGCCACTAAACGGCGTTTTTTGGAAGAGCAGAACACACCCACAGTACGTAACCGCTGAATCGCACAGCTACAGAACTGCAGAAAATGCTATTAAAAAAAAATGTTGTTTTTTTAGTTTAGCACAGTAGGAGAAAACTATATAGAAATTGTTTATTTCACACACCTCAAAATATGTATAACACGCTGCAACCTTTTTTTGGTGCCACTAAACGGCGTTTTTTGGAAGAGCAGAACACACCCACAGTACGTAACCGCTGAATCGCACAGCTACAGAACTGCAGAAAATGCTATTCAAAAAAAATGTTTTTTTTTAGTATAGCACATTAGGAGAAAACTATATAGAAATTGTTTATTTCACACACCTCAAAATATGTATAACACACTGCAAACTTTTTTTTGTGCCACTAAACGGCGTTTTTTGGAAGAGCAGAACACACCCACAGTACGTAACCGCTGAATCGCACAGCTAAAGAACTGCAGAAAATGCTATTCAAAAAAAATTTTGTTTTTTTAGTATAGCAACGTAGGAGAAAACTATAAAGAAATTGTTTATTTCAAACACCTCAAAATATGTATAACACACTGCAAACTTTTTTTTGTGCCACTAAACCGCGTTTTTTGGAAGAGCAGAACACACCCACAGTACGTAACCGCTGAATCGCACAGCTACAGAACTGCAGAAAATGCTATTCAAAAAAAATTTTGTTTTTTTTAGTATAGCAACGTAGGAGAAAACTATAAAGAAATTGTTTATTTCAAACACCTCAAAATATGTATAACACACTGCAAACTTTTTTTGGTGCCACTAAACGGCGTTTTTTGGAAGAGCAGAACACACCCACAGTACGTAACCGCTGAATCGCACAGCTACAGAACTGCAGAAAATGCTATTCAAAAAAAATGTTGTTTTTTTAGTATAGCACAGTAGGAGAAAACTATATAGAAATTGTTTATTTCACACACATCAAAATATGTATAACACACTGCAAACCTTTTTTTGTGCCCCTAAACGGCGTTTTTTTGCAAGCGTACATTAAAGTGCAAATTTTTTTTTTTTTTTTTTTGGCCCTAAACGGGTCTTTTTTTGCACAAGCAAAATAAAATGCTTTATTTATTTATTTATTTTGCCCTATGGGTCTTTTGGAAAAGAGAACAATAAAGTGCCTTTTTTTTCCCCTAAAAGTTAGATTTTCTCTGACACTGGGCTCATGGCAGTGTAAAAAGACTGCACTGCAACACAAATAGGTAGACCTATGCAGATCGCTGATTTTAATCTCTGAATCTGGACTCCTATATAATATTCTCTCTCCCTGAAAGCACCAACACAGGAACCTGGCCCTACACTACACTATCTCTCTATCTTTTCCCTCAGATTGTAGAATCAGGACTACCTCTTCTATCTTTCTATCTCTCCCTAAAAGCAGCAGCAGCAGACTAGATCCTCTCCCTATCTATTCTGAAGCAGAGTGTCATGTGTGCTGTGTGCCTCTAGCTTATATAGAATCTGGGTCACATGTTGCACTGACCAATCACAGCCATGCCATTAGTAGGCATGGCTATGATGGCTTCTAAGGGCACACCAGCTAATCAAAAGGTGATTGGCTGGCCCCTGAAGCATTTCTAAATGCGTTATTAGATTGCCAAACCCGAACCCGGACTTTTGGGCAAAGTCCGGGTTCGGGTTCGGGAAAAAGCTAAAGTTCGGTACAGACCCGAACTTTACAGTTCGGGTTCGCTCAACACTACTCCTGATCCCTATTGTCAACATGTGCTATCTGCCATCAGGGGTGATCAATGGACGTGTTTTGTGGGTGCAACCCATTCCTCAGTTCACCTACTTTAGATACGAAGAAGGGGTTGCACCCCCAAAAGACGTACATGGATATCCCCTGATGGCAGATAGCACATGTTGACACACTGTGTGCATATTACATTTTTGGCTGGTTTGATTGTCAAAAAGAGTTTAAAAGGTTGAAGAACAGTCATTCCTGAAACAAAAATGGGGGTTTGGTTGACTTATTCGATTCTCCCCAATACATCTAGAATGTCTTTAAATGTTTGATCCATCACATGAATTATTTGTTTTATTCTGTCCAGTTCCGTGCTACATTCCATCACTTGCTGTATTATTCGGAGGGCACTGTCAGCAGAGAAACGTGTACCATCCTTCACCACAACATTTACATCCCCTAAAAACAAAATAAAAAGGTTTTATAACTCTGCAGGCCTACATCTCTTACCTGAAGCTGTGGTGACAGATACTGACCTGTTGTGGTGACCAGTTCCACAACATCATCCACCTCTCCTTCCTGCACTTCTCCTTCCTCCACCTCAACTTCCTCAACATCCTTCGGTTATGGGTCTTTGGGAGTTTGCGGTTGTTGTGAAGCTGTGGGGTTCCTGTGCTCCCTGGAGTGTTCTCCTCCCAGTCTTCTCTCCCCTATGAGAATCAAACAAAAGGTCTATTTATCACACTGAAATTCTCTATGAAAAATAAAAACAGGCTAAATTGTTTGGAAGTGGGGTACAAGTGTGTGTTTGTGCGGATTTTAAAGATGAATGCATTATTTGGAAACAAAAATATGTTTAGTATTCACCTTTTGGATGTAAATTTTTAGACATGGAGGCACCACAAAAATTCACTGATGCACCTGTGTGGGACACCCAAAAAAGGCGGGTATGGTGGCCCACACTATAGTGCTCCAAAGTACAGATGTGGTACCAGCTGCTGAGTGTCCTCTCCTTTACACTGATTAAAGTTTGCATTTCATTCTCTTTACAAACACATCATCTAGCCGAAAATTTAGGAACAACAATTTGTAAAAAACAGGCAGATGTCTATTTTCTTTTGTGGCTGTAAAATAAGCCAAAACAGCGGATAGTGGCCGAACAAAGTGTCTGTAACGTAACGAACGATTACTGTGCCAAACCAAGTTCAAATTAGGAAATTTTGGAAGGGAGTCCAATATGAAAATAAAAAAAAAGGAGCAACATGTAATTTGAGAAAAACATTAATAGCAGAAAAGTGTACATTTTACTTACTTTTTGCTAGCATTCTCTTAATGCTCCTTAACTGCTCTGGCTCCCTCAGTTTGAGGTCTGACCACCTCTTTTTGAGCTGCTCATTTGAGCAATTCACCCCGAAATTATTCTTCAGACTCTTCACGACTTTCTTCAGGATTTTGGCCTTCCTTCTATTAGGTTTGCTATACGGCCCATGCTTTGCGTCATAATCCGACTTGAGCAATATGTCCACCATCTCCGCAATCTCCGCAAAAGACATATTAGATGCCTTGAATCTCCTCCTTGATCGTGATGTTTCCTCAGTCTCCGGGCTTGTCTCCTCCTCGTTATTTGAGGAATTATCAGACACCTGCTGTAAATCCGCCATATCTGTCTGCGCGCCGAAAGAGAAGGGGCGGGGAAAAGATGTTATTTAGAACGTCATGGGCGGGCGACGTGTGCGGAGCGACGTGTTTGTAGTTTGACGCATGCGTGGTGTATATATAGCAAACACACATGTGACTATACTACGTTCGTTGTGCGGAGAGAGGAGTTCAAGTGACGGACGTGCGAACGAAGGTATGTGATTTTGTGACTTTGACAAATTGTTGGCCTATACTGTCTTGAGAATGTTGTAGGATATATATGGTGACTACGATTTTAAGGAGGTTAGACTGTGTGCCTCACATTAGTTATATATTATTTATTTTACTTGCAGATACAATATGAATGTCTTTATTAGCGACAAAGAATTCCTGGCGGAATTTATAGACTGGGTAAGGGAGCTGCCCGCTCTGTGGGAGACCAAAAACCCCATACACAAAAAAAAAAAGGGGTGAGAAAAGCAGCGCTGGAGACCCTGCTCCCATTTGTGCATACCAAGGTGCCCACAGCCACAGCAAAACAGGTGGACACTAAAATTGGGAGCTTGAGAGGCACATGCAGGAATGAACGCTCTAAGGTCCTGGCTTCTCAGAGGTCAGGAGCAGCAGCAGATGATGTGTATGTCCCCAGTTTGTGGTACTACAGCTGGATGTCCTTTCTGGATGACCACATTGAGGCAAGGCCATCACTATCCACTCTTCCCCCCAGACTTCCCTGCAGCCAACCTGAGCCTTCTCTGGAGCAAGAGGAGGCAGCCATCCTGGATGAACCTGATTTGGCCATCTGGAGCCAGGTATAGTATTTATAGAAAATGTATTGGGATAAAATTAATGTTTGACAAATATGTCAAGATGACAAACATAAACTATTTTGGGTTCCACAAGTGAAATCAAGATCTCGAGACATTAGTCTGGCCTAAATTGGGTGCAAAATAGTCAATCTGATGTAGTTGTAAATTGGTCAAAATGATTTCTGGATTTACATTCGAATTGCTTCAATCATGATCTGAATTTTGGATGCAAAGATTAAACCAACATATTAAACTATGTCTCTTTTTCATACACAGGATGAAATCAGCCAGGAGGAGGGTCTGGAAACTGTCAGGCAGGAGGAGGCAGGGCCCAGTGGCAGGCAGGAGGTGGCAGGGCCCAGTGGCAGCCAGGAGGTGGCAGGGCAAAGGAGAAGCACCAGATCACAGGTGCCTCCCATCCGACTTCCCAAAAGAAGCAGGAGGGACAGGACCACCAGTGAGGCAGCAATGGCCCTTATTCGAGAGGCCCATGCCACCCTCAAGGAGCCTACATCCCCTGAAGAGGCCATTGCCGGCCTAGTGGAGGCAAAGTTCAAGGTGATGAGCATGGAGCAACGCCTCCTATGCGAGCCCCTGCTCATCACCTTGCTGAAAAAGGGGGTGATGGAAAAAATTACCCCCAATACCGCAATTTGTGAGGTGGCACAACTGTCCCAACCTCAACCTCCTCCTCCACCTCCACCTTCTTCTTCTGCCCCACCCCCTTCTCCTCAACCTCCTCCTCCACCTCCACCTTGTTCTTCTGCCCCACCCCCTTCTCCTCCACCTCCACCTTGTTCTTCTGCCCCACCCCCTTCTCCTCCACCTCCACCTTGTTCTTCTGCCCCACCCCTTCTCCTCCACCTCCACCTTGTTCTTCTGCCCCACCCCCTTCTCCTCCACCTCCACCTTGTTCTTCTGCGCCACCCCCTTCTCCTCCACCTCCTTCTCCTCCTGACAGGAGTACCCCTCCAGTGGCCCAGCCTCCAGCCAAACGAAGAAGGAAGGCTGCAGGGAAGGCTTCAGGGAAGGTTGCAGGGAAGGTTGCCAGAAAGATGAGGAAGTGATGGCCTTGCTTCATTGTGGTCGGACAGAAGGCAGCCTGTTGTAGTACCACACACTTGGGACATATATCTCACCTGCTGCTGTTCCTGACCTCTGGGAGGCCAGCATCAGATTGTGCTCAGAAATGTTGGCCTTCTCTCAAGCTCCCAATTTTAGTGTCCACACAGGGTTGATGTGTGCTCTGGGGTCCCTGGGATGCACAAATGGCAGCAGGTTCTCCAACGCTGCCTTCTCTTTATTTTATTTCAAACATGAATAAATGTTATTTTTGTTTAAGTTCATACTTGACTATGTGTATTTTTTAAATATTTTAAATTTAGCTTTGGAGTAAGCAGAGACATTTGACAGCCAAAAAAAGGGACAGATAACAACCCCAAAAAAAGAATAACAATCTTATTTTAAAAAAAAAGGGTGTAAAATTTAACAAATATATATTAAAATATTCAATGGGAGATCACTATCAAAACATTGCTAAATTACAATTAACATCAGTTTGAAAAATCTAAAAATGTAAAATATTCTGAAGATCTTGCACGATATAATACACCTAAATCTTCTTAAGAGCAGCATGAAAAAGGTTAAAAAAAGATAGTCATAACTCTGTGTAAATATCAGCAGCAAAAGAAGCTCATTCGTTTGGATTAATGTAACATTCTAAAGAAGATTTCAATGCACAACATTTAAACGATGCAAAAATTTTGACCGTGACGAATGTGCTATCTCCATTACGAAGGCTTGTTTTACCAGAAGATGCGCTCCCGTCTCATACTTGCTTCTGAGCATGAGCGCTTTTTGAAGAGTCGTAAAAGCATACACACGAACCATTTTCTCGTCACAAAACAGGCCGACGAGAAACACGACGAGGAAATCTGGAATCCTGACGAGAAAATAGAGAGCAGGTTCTCTATTTTCTCGTCGAGATTCACGGCAATTTTCTCGTCGTAAAACCATACACACAAACGGTTTTCTCGAGGAAAAAGCTCTCACGGCACTTTTCTTGCCGGTTTTGGACGAGAAACTCGGTCGTGTGTATGAGGCTTTCCAGGGAGCTTCTTTAGCAGCTGAGGAAGCCATCTGCATCAGTTGCAAAAATTTTTCAAAATAACTGCTGATGGGAAAAGGTATTTAGCAGTTTATATTTACTAAAACTATTGCCATGTTCTGTGTACTGTGGGAGACCAGATATAGTGAATGCAAAGTCCTGGGTTTAGTAACACTTTAAAATAGTCTGTTTGGTTTAAGCTGGCCAAAACTATTTCCTTTATCAAAAAAGTAGGATTTTTAAAACAGCTTACCTGTAAAATCCTTTTCTTGGAGTACATCACGGGACACAGAGCAGCATAGTCATTACTATGTGGGTTATATAGATTACCTTCAGGTGCTGGCACTGGCAACTTCCAAAACAGGAAGTACCCTCCCCTATATAAGCCCCTCCCATCCGGGAGTACCTCAGTTTTGTAGCAAAGCAATACGTGTCCCCAAAAGAGGGGTGGGAGCTCTGTGTCCCGTGATGTACTCCAAGAAAAGGATTTTACAGGTAAGCTGTTTTAAAAATCCTACTTTCTTGTTCATACATCACGGGACACAGAGCAGCATAGTCATTACTATGTGGGACGTCCCAAAGCAATGCCACATGAGGGGGGGGATACACCATACATAAGCTGGGCGCCATCAGGCATGAGGATCTTTTGCGGCCTGCAACACACTGCGCCCAAAGGCGACATCCTCCTGACTTCTAACGTCCACCTGGTAGAACCTAGCAAACGTGTGTACTGAAGACCATGTTGCGGCCTTACAAATTTGCGCCAGGGAGGCCTGGTGATGCACTGCCCATGAAGTTCCAACTGCTCTCGTGGAGTGCGCCCTAACTTTGAACGGAGGCGGTCTACTTCTCAAGCCATAGGCTTGTATTATGACCTGTCGAATCCACTTGGCTAAAGTAGATTTTGATGCTGCCTGACCCTTTCTGGGGCCTTCCGGCAGAACAAACAAAGAATCCGTTCTACGAATCTGAGCAGTGGCTTCTAGATAAGCTTTAACTGCTCTTACTACATCCAAAGAATGCAATAACTTTTCCTCTACCGAGCTTGGTTTGGGGAAAAAAGAAGGAAGAACCACATCCTGGTTCAAGTGAAACCTCGATACCACCTTAGGAAGAAAGGCTGGGTGAGGACGTAATACTACTCTGTCCTTATGGATAACCAGATATGGCTCTTTACAGGACATGGCGGCTAATTCCGACACTCTTCTAGCCGAGCATATGGCTACTAAAAATATCAATTTCCTGGTGAGTAGAACCAAGGAAATGTGCCGCAAAGGTTCAAATGGCTGCTTCTGCAGAACCGACAGAACCAAATTTAGATCCCATGGGCATATGGGAGCCTTAATTGGTGGAATAATACGAGTCACACCTTGCATAAAGGATTTGACAAGTGAATGCATAGCCAGGGGCCTTTGAAATAGTATTGACAAGGCCGAAACCTGGCCCTTGATAGTACTTAAGGCAAACTTCCTGTCTACAGCCCACTGCAGGAAGTCCAGAATTCTGCCTATAACGTACTTACGTGGATGCCATTTTCTGGCCTCGCACCAAGTGATGTACGCCTTCCAAACTCTATAGTAGATCTGCCTGGATACAGGCTTCCTGGCATTGATTATAGTTGATACCACAGAGTTAGAGAGACCTCTCTTCTTTAGGATGTGGGATTCAATAGCCAGGCCGTTAAACTTAGAGTTAGTAAGGAAGGGTGGTATATCGGTCCTTGCGAAAGCAGGTCCGGACGACGTGGAAGGGTCCAAGGACTCCCCACAGACATTTTGATGATCTCCGTGTACCAGGCCCTTCGGGGCCACGCTGGAGCCACCAGGATCACCGGCTTCTTCTCCAACCTGACTCTGCGAAGGAGTCGAGGCAACAATTGTAGCGGAGGGAATGCATATATCAGTCTGAACTGATCCCAAGGGAACACCAGAGCATCCGAGCCGCAAGCGAGGGGATCCCTTGTCCGGGAGACAAATCTGTCCACCTTTGCGTTGAATCTGGATGCTAGCAGATCTACATCCGGTGTTCCCCACCGCTGACATATTGCTCGGAAGACCTCGGGATGAAGGGACCATTCCCCTGGGCATAACTGTTGGCGACTCAGAAAGTCCGCCTTCCAATTCTCCACCCCTGGAATGAAGACAGCTGATATACATGGGACATGCTTTTCTGCCCATTCCAGGATGTGACTTACTTCCCTCTGGGCTGCACGACTCCTGGTGCCTCCCTGATGATTGATATATGCCACTGCTGTGGCATTGTCTGATTGAATTCTGACAGGGGACCCTTGGAGTCTGGATGTCCAGGCTACTAGGGCGTACCGGGCTGCTCGTATCTCTAATAGATTGATGGGCAGGGTTTTTACTACATTTGACCATCTGCCCTGGAGAGACCATTGCTCCAGTACTGCCCCCCAGCCTATAAGGCTGGCATCTGTAGTGACCACCTTCCAAGATATCGGGCTGAAGGGTTTTCCCTTCTGGAGATTCTGGGGGATCAACCACCAGCAGAGACTCTTCCGAACGGAAGGGGACAAAGCCATCGGGAAGTCTAGAGCCTGAACTTTTCCATTCCAGGCTGACAATATGGCCCTTTGTAAATTCCTTGAGTGGAATTGGGCGTATGGTACAGCTTCGAATGATGCTACCATCTTTCCTAGCAGCCTCATGCACAGGCGTATGGACGGCTGTCTTTTTGCACAAAGCAGACGGACCAAGGCCCTCAAAGAGGATACCTTGTCTAGAGGTAAGAAAATCTTCCTCTGGTCTGAATCCAGCCGTAGCCCTAGATATACCAGGTTTTTCACTGGCTGTAGGGCTGACTTGTCCAGGTTGATGACCCAACCGTGAGACTCTAGATACTTGATTGTATCGACAATTACCACTTCTAGCTTGGCAACTGAGTGGTCCATCAACAACAGGTCGTCTAGGTATGCCATTATCGTTACACCCCGTGTTCTTAGATCGGCCAACAGTGGGGCCAGAATTTTTGTGAACACTCGTGGTGCTGTGGCCAGACCAAATGGTAAGGCTCTGAACTGAAAATGGCGCCCTTCTACTGCAAAGCGTAGGAATTTTTGATGACCTGGAAAGATGGGAACATGCAAGTAAGCATCTTTGATGTCGATCGAGGCTAACCATTCCTCCCCTTGTAGGGCAGCGGTGACCGATCGGATCGACTCCATCCGGAAAGACCGGACGTTTAGAAATTTGTTTAGACTCTTTAGGTCCAATATGGGTCTTATGTCCCCGTTTGGCTTCGGGACTGTGAAAAGGTTTGAGTAGAAACCCAACCCCCACTCTTCCATAGGAACCTCCATAATTACTCCTTGGAGCAATAGTTGTTCTAACGCCAATAGGAGAGACCCTCTTTTTAGAGGGTCTCTTGGCATGCCTGACCACATAAAATGGGACGGAGGAGACTCTTTTAACTCCAACTTGTATCCCAGAGTTACTGCGGAGAGCACCCATCTGTCTTTGATCGTCTCCCGCCAGGTCTCTGCGAACAACTGAAGTCTTCCCCCCACCCGTTTGAGTGGGGGCAGCCCTTCATAGGCTTGACTTGGAGGCTGGTTTAGTACCTCTTCGGATCCAGGGCTTTTTATTACCCTGTGGCTGTCCCTGATTTTTACCTCCTGAGTTTGACCGAGGAGGCCGTCGGAACTGCTTAGTAGCAGACGTCGCAGGGATAGGAGAGGTAGTCCTCTTAAAAGATGGACCCCTAGACCTCTTTTTACTCGGTAAGAGAGTACTTTTACCACTGGAAATCTTCTGGATATACTTATCCAGGTCTTCGCCAAAAAGGCGTTCCCCATGAAATGGGAAGCTAACTAAGAGCTTCTTACAGGGAGCTTCAGCAGACCAGTTTTTGAGCCACAGAAGCCTACGCATATGTACCAAAGACAGCGTGAGGCGGGAGGCCTGATGGATAGAATCCTTGATGGCGTCAACCGCAAAGCATAATGCTCTAGGCAGATCAGCCAGAGCCTGGGCCTGCTGGTCTGGCAAATCCCTCAGGACCATTTTCATTTGATCCTTTAAAGCTTGGCAGACCCCAATAGCTGCCACTGCTGGCTGTGTAACAGCCCCTGCTGTGGAAAAAGCAGATTTTAATAAAGATTCCAATTTTTTATCCACTGGATCTTTGAACATTTGAACATTATCTACTGGACATGTCAGTGATTTGTTCACAGAAGAGATGGCTGCATCCACCGTAGGAACATTCCATCTCTGGGTGAACTTTTCCTCCATGGGATAGATCACCGGAAACCTTTTAGGCGGAACAAATAGTTTATCAGGATGTTCCCAGTCCTGGTATATAAGTCCTTCCAATAATGGATGTATTGGAAAGGAGCAATTAACCTGGGGAGCTTTTAGCGACCCCAATGAGGAGACAGCAGTAGTTGATGGTTCAACAAGAGGCATTTTAAATGCAGATCGAACCATGTCAGTTAGGGTCTGGACCCACAATCTTTCAGTCTGCGATGCTGAAAATGGTTCATCTACTGTCGATTCCTCAAAAACAGAGCTAACCTCCTCCTGATCCCCTTCAGGTAGGTCGGTCCCTTCCTGGGACTGTTGCTCTGCCAACAGGCACTCTAATGGAGGTGATGGAGATCTGGCGCGCTTTCTTTCCTGTAGAGAAGAAGCGATCAATGCTGCCAATCTCTGCTCCAATCCCTCCAGAGTTGAGGAAAAAACCTCCTCTGTTATATATGCAGGAGCAGGTGGACTGAGGACAGCCGCAGTACCTGGCACTCCCGGGGGTTCCTTATGGGTATTAACCTCTGATTTCTCAGGGGAGGAGGGTGCAGATGACTGCTCCAGATCCTCAGAGCCCGATGGAGACCCCCTACACTTCCTGAGAGGTATATCTCGGAGTTTTTTAGGCGGCATATTCCTTAGTTCAAAGCTGAGGTATTCCAGCCGCAATACACCCCTTACTGAAATAGTCTAATGCAATTTGCTGCTATGTACATCAGTGGGTGTCTACTAATGCGTCTTTCTGGGGATGCCTGTATCAACCGCCCGCTGTAAGCCCCTATACCATGCTACCAGCTCCTTTTCATGCTCTGTGTCCATAGCAAGCAGCGTGGACTGAGTCCTTTTATCTAGCTGGGACGCCCGCACATGCGCAGAAGCGCTGGGCGCACAGAGCGCGTCATCCGCCAGGCTCCGCCCCCTTTTTTTAAGCTAAACCTTATAAAAGGAAAGCATGTGTGCGCGCGCGCGCGTGCACGTGTGCGCTCTTGGCGCCATGTAGGGAGAGGAGCCAGGGTCCCTGTTTCACCAGGACTCGGGGATGGAAGGAAACTACTTGGCAGCATGACAGAGGAATGCAGCTTCCCTGATAGAGAGCTCACTCATCTGCCTGGACTTTCACCATGGAAGGAATAGTCCCAAGAAAAAAGACGTTCCACAGCGGCCTCTAGTGGACAAACACAGGTACCGCACCTTTGTCTTTTTTTTTTTTTTTTTTTTAAACCTCCTTTATGAAAAAACATTTCCAGGTTTACAGTTTTTTTTAAAACTTCCCTTATGAAAAAACATTTCTAGGATTTCTTAGGCATATACAGCTATTAGCGGGAATACCCTTTAGGTAACAGGCAGAAAGACATATTAGGCTTGGGGGTCCCCTCAATAGAACCAAGTTCCTGAGGGGCCCCCACTTACCTTTTCCCCGCCGCAGGACTTTGTTTGGTCCACAGAAGCCCAAACTTCACCTCTCACGGCAGGCATTGTACTAGACCTTCAGGGACCGGGTTCCCAAGGATTCCACTCCCCTGGACCTGTATAGCACCCTGCACAGATAGCCTCTTGGTTTTGGGTATGACCAGAGCTCTGGATCCCAGGGTCCAGCCCTCCTAAGAGAGGCATTACAGGCAAAACCCTGCTCTTCTCTGCAAGGCCCGGGTACCGACCGTTTAGCTATGAAGCTTTTTTGGTCGGATCCGGAATAGCTTGCTAAGGCCCAGAGAACCTGTACACAAGCCCAGATGAATACATGTTAACCTTGGCCAACACCTTAGACACTGGCAAAAAACTGAGGTACTCCCGGATGGGAGGGGCTTATATAGGGGAGGGTACTTCCTGTTTTGGAAGTTGCCAGTGCCAGCACCTGAAGGTAATCTATATAACCCACATAGTAATGACTATGCTGCTCTGTGTCCCGTGATGTATGAACAAGAAATGTGGCTGCTGTCAGCTCTGTACGTAGCATTATCGGTACAGGAATTTCCCGTTCCATTCCAAGATCATAATTGAGTCTGGCTGAGTGCTGCTTAGCCGTTCCCTGGAAGTCTTGTATTTTTTTAAGAATGAAAACAAGACTTCCTCTGATTGGCTGAGGTAGCCAATCAGAGGAAGTCTTGTATTCACTGATAAAATACAAGGCCTCCTGTGAATGGCTAAGCAATTTTAAGAATGGGACAGGAAGTCCTTCTACTGCTAGAACACAGTGCTGTATACTTTATGTAGCTTATGCTATGCACAGTTTATATAGTGCTGACAGTGGCCACATTTCTTAGCAATGGAAATAGTTTATTTGGGCCAACTTATCAAAGTCACACAAAACCTGGAGCTAGGCTTTAAGGATTTATATAGGCATGAATAGGCAAATTACCCCAAACGTCCCTCTCTTATAGAGCTGGCTGTAGCATTAATTTTTTCCTGAAGTGAGAAACAGCATTTATTACTCCATGCAAGATGGTCACCAACTTTGTAAAGTTCTTGCAGGACATCCATTGATGTAAGCTTGCCCCCAAAACTACAGCTTTCCATACACATAGGGGCATATTTTTAAAGCATGAAACTGAAAAAAGACAGCGCTGCACCCAAAACAACAAAAATAAATGTGAAGCGGGGTCTTCAGATTTAGTTGGGATACACCTGGGGGTAGTGTGACCCAGGTGTGTAATTATGACAGGGTTTAGACCCCTTTGTGATTCGTGGAGGTTTGGGTGGTGTATTATTCTCCTTGGCCTGTGGGTGGCGGGGTACCTACAGGCTCAAGGTAGAATCACTACCACAGTGCTACCCTTTTTGTCCCTTTCTGGAGATGGTACGGCTGGGGCGGGGAACCCGCCGTGGTGTCGATGGGAGGAGATAAAAGGGGGAGACGCCCTCACCACGAGGTCTTCGAGGATCTTCTCTTCACGCACCCAGGCACCTTAGGCCTGGGTGCGGGCGGTTCGAGGTTCCGGCTCAGGTGCCCTAGGCCTGGCCGGAATGGAGTTGTAGTCCATCCCAGGCACCTTCAGCCTGGGGTGAGGTACTATGTCGTAGGCCTGGGACCCGGTGACTTTGACTGGGTCCCGCGAGGGTGAAGTGATTCCAGGGTGCCCCTTGCGAGGGGACCCGCATCTGAGGTGAGGAGGCCGGGGAGGTCACCCGTCCGAAGATTCCGGAGCAGCGTCAACCCGGTGATGGATGGGCCTTCGGTAACTCCCTTGGAGGGTAATCTTCCCCTGATAGGGGCCGCAGCGCAGCGAAGGTATCCTAATCAATGTTGCTACCACCCTGGGTCAAGGTACAGGGGTTTAGAGACTAAAATCAGGACAGTGCCTCGATCTGCTCATCCCACCGTATCTCGCCATTACATTGTTTGTTGTGGAGCTACAAAATAAAACTGAGAGTTGGACTGTGATCGGTGTGTGGACTCTGGATAATGGGAGCAAAGTGAGGAAGGTGCCAGCATAGCAAGATTGAGTTTCATGACTAACACACATTGGCCCGAGGAAGATATTGGTGCTGGCCTTCACCTCACCCACAGCTATGGGGAGGACATGGGCCGTAGCGCATCTCACCCTGTCGTGTGACATACCCCTAGCTAAAGAGGACGGGGTGAGGCCGCTACACATGGGGGCTCGTCCGGGATAAAATGTGTGTTGACTTTGAAATTTGGAAAGGCTGTATCTGGACTTTGCTGCATGAAGGAGTTCCGAGCAGGTCGGCCATGTGATTTGCCAAAGTGCGTCCCTGTGCTCGAAGTCATGGAAATTTCTCTGAAAAACCGGGAAAGGCCCATGCAGAAAGAGCGGGAAGAGGGAGGAGTCCAGCCGTGTGACGTACTACATGTGGGGACTTTTGCTGCACTGCGCCATGAGGCACCCCGTGACTGCGCAATTCGTGGGCGGAGGCTGGTGGAAGCCCGCGAAAACGTGCAAGTCGTGGGAGGAGTCTGGCCACGTGTGGAGATACACGTGGAGACTCCGGCGCATGGTCAGCGCGAGATGGAACAGCAGGTGGTAGGGATGGCCTCAAGCTCCCCGTGGATGCCGGTATCATACCCCACGAAGCTGACTGCTTTTGCTGTTTCCCTGACAGACACGGGGATAAGACTTAGGCCCCGAGGACAGTTGGCTTTGTATTTATGCAGAGACACGGAGGCCCTCGGTGTGATCTGTCCCGGATGCTCGGGACTGGTGGTCCAACTAAAGCCATTCGGGCGATGTGAAGCGTGCAAAGAGTTTCTTTTTGAGGTTGAATCATCCACAGTAAGGCCCCGGGCCCTTCGCCTCAACTGCATCACAGGAACCGCCACTCCGGAGGGAGAGATCCAGGCCTTTGCGGAGGTCCCCATGCGCGCTGACCAGGGCGACGGGACTGCCCTACCAGAGACTGAGAGAGGAAAATCCGAGGACGCTGCTTCGATCACCACAGACTCCCTGCTGCCACCTCTGAAGAGGAAGATAGGCCTGTTGCAGGCCTCCTGTGGTCGTGGTCGAGCTTCACCCCGCCGCTTGCCAGACCTGGATGAATCCGGTTGGAAGAGTCCTGGACATCCCAGTGCTGGAAAAGGTCCAGGTGAGCCAGGGGCTGGGACTGTGGTGGTGGTTGGAGGTGTCGGGAGTCCACAGTCGGTGGAGCCCGCAAGGGAGGGTAGTTCTCTGTCTACTAAAGACTACCTTCCCGCCGAGATGTATGACACCTCTGACCTAGAGTCGCTGTCGGACTGTGGGGATGATGGAGAAATAGACAAACTGTTTCACCGGAAGGGCTGGGACAAACGCCCGCTACCTGTGCTATGTAAACCGCAGGACTCTCCTATGTCCATAGAAGACGGTACGCTCCGGGCGCAGGCCCCGGAGCTCAGGAGGGAGTTTAGTCCTCCGACCAACCTTCCACATTCCACCACATCACCTGCTCTGAGTGGGGATGCAGCGCGCTTCATTGCGGGCACCAAAGGAAAAGCCATCCGAGACAGTGAAGGTACCTCGGCACCCGGAGGCCATCGTACAACCAGGAGAAGGTGAGCGAGATGTCATGCCTCCTCTAGCCAGGTTGCAACGACTTTTCTCCCAGAGAGTCACCCGTGAATATGGGTGGGAGTACCCCTACTTGCCTCGGGACTTGCTTTATGAAGTCAAGGTCCTGCGACAACGGTGGTACGACGAATTTGTCTGGGAAAAGCTCAAAGTGCCTCATGCCCGGCGATACTTGTCATGTTCACCATCTGTGTCTAAGAAGTTCAGAGACTGCAGAGCTGATTGGAAGTTGGGGCCACCACATTCATGCCGATAAAGTACTTATCTGCAGAAAGGAGGGAGAGGATGTCGAATATTCAGTTGAAGTGTTTGACAAGCACTTAAAGCCTCTGTTTTTGCCAGATCCAAGATTTTACTTGTAGGAGAAGAGAACTCCTATTTGTTGCTTGTCGAACTCTCTGGAAGGAACATTCCCAGATACTCAGAACAGTGCCCTAGTTTTGTTTTGATTTGGGCTTTTTCTTTACTCACTGGAGACTTGGGAGCCGTTGTTTTTTTTTTTCCCCTTTTCTTCATGTACCAAAGGTAGAGACTTTTGGGGGTAGAGTCAGGGTAGGGAAAGCAGGAAGAATGAAGATCTCACCAAATGTCATTACCGCAGCGCTGTCACCAGGTGGCAGTGTTGTGCAACGGCTGTTTGAAATTTTACATCTACATCACTTTACTTATTGGAGCGAATGGGTCTCTCGGCTGAGAGACCTATTCATTCCAAGCTAACACAGATTGTTAGGATGTTGTGTTTTTTTGTTTCCCTTCTGCAGGAGATTCATCGGTCAAGACTGCTGAGTATGGGGTGGTTCTTAGACAGGCGCGGGAGGGATTGTATATGTGTACATGACAGATGTTTTATGCAAGAGTTTATTGTTTTATAGTTCCCTTTCCCCGTGAGCAGGTCTTGGCACACACAGTATTCAAAATTTTTGGGCATAGCCTCTGGGGCTCACTTCATGTCACCACTCCTTGGGAGACATGGGTGTGCACCTGACGCTGGGGACCAGCGTCAAATCACAGAGGGGAGTGTGTAGCGGGGTCTTCAGATTTAGTTGGGATACACCTGGGGGTAGTGTGACCCAGGTGTGTAATTATGACAGGGTTTAGACCCCTTTGTGATTCGTGGAGGTTTGGGTGGTGTATTATTCTCCTTGGCCTGTGGGTGGCGGGGTACCTACAGGCTCAAGGTAGAATCACTACCACAGTGCTACCCTTTTTGTCCCTTTCCGGAGATGGTACGGCTGGGGCGGGGAACCCGCCGTGGTGTCGATGGGAGGAGATAAAAGGGGGAGACGCCCTCACCACGAGGTCTTCGAGGATCTTCTCTTCACGCACCCAGGCACCTTAGGCCTGGGTGCGGGCTGTTCGAGGTTCCGGCTCAGGTGCCCTAGGCCTGGCCGGAATGGAGTTGGAGTCCATCCCAGGCACCTTCAGCCTGGGGTGAGGTACTATGTCGTAGGCCTGGGACCCGGTGACTTCGACAGGGTCCTGCGAGGGTGAAGTGATTCCAGGGTGCCCCTTGCGAGGGGACCCACATCTGAGGCGAGGAGGCCGGGGAGGTCACCCGTCCGAAGATTCCGGAGCAGCGTCAACCCGGTGACGGATGGGCCTTCGGTGACTCCCTTGGAGGGTCATCTACCCCTGATAGGGGCCGCAGCGCAGCGAAGGTATCCTAATCAATGTTGCTACCACCCTTGGTCAAGGTACAGGGGTTTAGAGACTAAAATCAGGACAGTGCCTCGATCTGCTCATCCCACCGTATCTCGCCATTACATTGTTTGTTGTGGAGCTACGAAATAAAACTGAGAGTTGGACTGTGATCGGTGTGTGGACTCTGGTTAATGAGAGCAAAGTGAGGAAGGTGCCAGCATAGCAAGATTGAGTTTCATGACTAACACACATTGGCCCGAGGAAGATATTGGTGTTGGCCTTCACCTCACCCACAGCTATGGGGAGGACATGGGCCGTAGCGCATCTCACCCTGTCGTGTGACATACCCCTAGCTAAAGAGGACGGGGTGAGGCCGCTACAAATGCAATTGAAGTTACACTGAATTTCATCAGAAGCTATCCTAAATGCATAAATATGTGCTAAAATATATGATTTAAACAAAGAAGCACTAAAACACACTAATAATAAAAGTGACAATAAAAATGATATACTGTATATATAAATCACATGAGCTAATTCAAATAAAACTTACAAATTGAAAAGACCCAACAATAGTGTTCATTTCACCATTCCCCAAAAAAGTTCAAATAATGAGGTTGATTTACTAAAGGCAAATAAACTGAGCAGTTGCGCCAGAGCTTAGTAAATAAGAAGAAGCTCTGTTGACTTCCATCATCATATCATGTACAAGCAAAAATGCTGTTTTTTGTTTATTTTCCTTGCATGTCGTTTACTAAGCTATTGAGCAACTAAGTCTATTTGCCTTTAGTAATTCAACCCCACTGTGTCATTAAATGTCATTAAATGTGTGGGATATCCCACGCTACCTTATAGGTAATGATATGTGACTTGTCTTGTGATGCATGGCTGCATACAACCTAATTGTGTTCCCACAATGTGAATCAAATAATGAGAATGTGTGTTGTCGCACCTGGTGCCCTTAGTAGTGCCAATTAAAATAATTGTGTTAAATTATGAAATGCAAATAAAGTCTGGAACCTTCCTCTTTAGTGTCCTTGGTAAATTGTATTGGTGAATACACAAATATAAACTGTTTTAGTGATAGAAATTCCAATAGTCCATACAAGTGCTCCACTCTAAATGAAAAGTTCAATGGTGCTTCAAAAAAGAGAAACAAGTGGGAAGGATCCTCAGCACACCCTTTGGACAGCCTTAACTCATCAGAACCACAGAAGTATTGTGCTCTTAATCATCTAGATGGTGTTCCCCAACTGCTCTGAACCCACAAGGCTCCACGAATGTAATCAGCCACAGGTTATATTAGTTATATTCCTCCAATCCTCTAGACCAGGGGTCTCCAAACTTTCTAAACAAAGGTCCAGCTTACTGTCCTTTAGACATTAGGGGGGGTGGACTGCGGCCATTGAGAGTAAAAATTGTCCTGGCGCCAGCAGGAGAAAACAATGCATCTTTCATATTAGGGGGAGGAATAGTGCCCCTTTATTGGTGTCAGTGGGAGGAATAGTGTCCCTTCATAGATATCAGTGGGAGTAATAGTGTCCCATCATTAATATCAGTTTGAGGAATAGTGCCCCATCGTTGGGGTCAATGGGAGGAATAGTGTCCCGTCCTTGGTTATAGTGGGAGGAAAAAGGACCTCTTCATTGGTGTCAGTGGGAGGAATACTGCAACTTCATAGGTATCAGTGGGAGGCATAGTGTCCCATCATTATGGGTTCCCCCAAGGTTTTTTTTTAGCAGCAATGTACTAGGGATCAAAAAAACGTATTTGTTGATAAAATACTTTATTAACAGAATTGAGTTCAATATGTTGCAATTAAGCTCTGGTTATGGAATCAGTAAATTTTCAAGTAGCAATGGACACATACTGCAGTTGAACATTAGATCGTATATAATTTTCAAGAAGCAATAGACATATACTGCAGTTGGACATTAGATCATATATAATTAATCGTCCACGCTAGCTATATCAGCAATCAAGGTAATGATGTTATCTGTGATTGATTGACCTTTTTCTTTTTTCACTAGCCTTTGTGTTGTTTTGTTTTTTCAATATTCCTGCTGTTTTTTGTGGGTCAATATCATTAATTTAAGTAATTAATTAACAACTAATTTCCTATCTAGCACATATCACTTCATCACCTCTATGGCTCCGTCATGAGCATTTTTTTAAACACATTTTCACTATATATTTTCATCTTATTATTAAAATTTTTGGTTATTTTTTCACATTTATCACAAACATATATGATATTTTCCCAATGAATACAAACACCGGAAAAACTTTTATAATTTGTTTGGCATTGTTCCAGTATAAATAAGGTTTGAATTTTGACCTCATTTTGATATATTGTCCTTACTTGGGATTATGCTGCAGGTGCTGCTTCTCTGTTCCCTCAAAGAGTGTCAAAAGTGTGGCTTCTTGCAAGCCCTCTTGAGCTGTTATCCTTTCCTGAGTGGGCGAGGACGGATCATGGAGTCTTCCTGATCACTCAATGAAATTTTAAACTTCTGGTTATGAAATTCTTCATTCCATTTTTCAGTGGTAAATATACTATTATTGTACATATAGAAGTTAATATTTGATTAAATATTTTGAAATGTTCTGAATTGTTTGATGTATTTCCTCAGAGCTAATTATCCCCCTGAAGAAGACCACGACTGTATGGGTCGAAACGTGTCAGCTTCAATATGGCTGACACTTTGTAATGTAAAACTTACTTTTGTATTGTATCCATTGCTACTTGAAAATGTACTGATTCAGTAACCAGAGTTCATATTTTATTTGGAACATAATATTGAACTCAATTCTGTTAATAAAGTATTTTATCAACAAATAGGTTTTTTGATCCTGATTACATTGCTGCTAAAAAAAAAAAACCTTGGGAGAACCCTTCCATAGTATATTGTTCTGGGGTGTGCAGCTGCAGTTTCTCCCCCATATGTGTTTTCTCTATAATATATAGTGTCCCATCATTAGTATCAATTTGAAGAATAGTGCCCCATCGTTGGGGTCAATGGGAGAAACACTGCCCCTTTATTGATGTCACCACCAAGAATTATACCCCGTTGTCAGTGGAAAGAATAATGTGTTTTATCAGTGAGAGGAAAAGTACCCGAGGGGCCGGATAAAGGCGAGCAATGGGCCACAATTTGGAGACCACTGCTCTAGACCCACAAATCCCCAATCATGGGATGACAGGGAAAATACAGAAAGGAGCTCATTGTGTAAAATTGTCAAAAAACTTTTATTAATTAAAACTATAGAAATGCGCTCACATTGTAAAGTGCCCTGAATTGTCGGCACAAACATTAGCAGCTTAGTACTGGAAGGGAATTGCTGCCGCTCCACCTGTCATTCAAGCCGCTCTGCGTTTCACAAAGCACTTCCAGATTACAAGGCACCGAAAATGCTGTCCTTCTCCAATGCACTGACGTGGAGAGGTGGATATGAACGGCTCTGACAGCATTTTCAGTGCCTTGTAATGTGTGCTTCGTGTGAGCTCTCTCATAGTGGTATTTTCTAATCTGCACCCATATTTATCCAAACAAAAAATGTTGTGTGGCTTGCACTATGCAGGTAAAGGCACTAGATTACATCACATACATTTCCACTACCAGATAAAAACTATTTACAAAAACAAGACACTTCATTAAAAAAAAATCGAAATAGGTAAGGGAAATCCACATTTTCACTATAAAAATATCCTTTTTTAAAGGAATGAGTGGATTGGTCACTTTTACGCTGTGCATAGATGTGTTGTTACATGTTGCATATTACCAAGAAGTAATGTAATTTACAGCAAGTGCTCGATCTGCATAAGTGAATGAAGGAAATGTTATTTTGTCCAAGTGCTGCTATACCAGAGGCTTATATCAAATCAAAATGATGTATTTACACTAGTTGCATTAAAAAAACAAATGTGTATTACAGTACTACATCTGAAAAGTGGTTTATAACATTACATTTGAAATACAAACTTGCAATCCATCACCTTATCTTAAAAAATGTGGAAATAGAATGTTCTTGTTTTCTGCAGATGGGACAGTTATTTTCTACACTCTCTAATGACTCAAGACATAACTGAAGATACTCATTGTGATATGACCTATAGGGAATGTACAGTCACTGATATTTATGACATACATATTGAAGAGGTCAGTTTAATATACATTTTTATTAGTATTTTTATTATAATATAGGATTTATATAGCGCCACCAGTTTGCTCAGCGCTTTACAAAATCAAATATAAATAATGGGGCATGGAAACACAGTGTTTCTCAAATCCAGTACTCAAGGTGCCCCAACAGGTCATGTTTTCAGGCTTTACATTATTTTGCACAGGTGATTTGATCAGTTTCACTGCCTTAGCCCTGGTTCACACTGGTGCGATTTCAGGTGCGACATGCGATTTCAAAATCATACCTGAAGTCGCACCCCATGGATTTCAATGGAAATGTGCTAATTGGTGCGATACAAGACACTAGCGATTTCCAAAAGGTTTTTGTATTACTTTTTTGCGATTTCAGGTCGATTTAACATCCATAGAGTGCTATGTAAATCGACCTGAAATCGCAGTACTGTTTATATCAGTGCGATTTGGAGCAGTCTTTTTTTTTTTTTTGGTGATGTCATTGCAGCTTCAGCTGATCTGTCCCCTCCCCTCCTTGAGGAGATTGGAGCAGGACTTTTTTTTTAACCCTGCCAGCGCTGCTATGTGTATGAAAACAGCTGACCTGTCCCCTCCCCTAGAAGGTGTTACAGTGAGGAGTTTGGAGCAAGACAATTTTTTTTTTCACAGCCAGCGCTGCTATCTTTATTAAGTCACAAATCAGCTTTCTTTTCATTGGAATAAGTACAAATCATACTAACTGCAAATGGCAAGTAGGCTCCAGAAATCGCAAACAAATACAAAAGAAATCGGAACAAAATCAGAAGTGACTGGGAAAAAAATCGGAGTGCCAAATCGCACTCAAAACATGAGATTTGTAAATCGCACCAGTGTGAACCAGGGCTTAGTAATTACCACAGCCGTTTCATCTGAGGGAAATCCTAAAAACATGACCTGTTGGGGCGCCTTGAGGACTGGAGTTGAGAAACACTGTGCTAGCACAACCAAACGTCCATAACAATACAACTATTATTGTCTATAAATTGTGCATAATAATCCCCACACCAGAAGAAATTATTAGGCACAATTTATGAACATTAATATTTGTATTTTTATGGGCATTTGGTTATGCTAGCACCGGTTTTATTTTATTTTACATTTATTGAAGGTGGAATTTTTCACTTTAAAGAGGGCAGCTTCACATGAGTCGCTATATAAGGGCAGACACTTTAATCATATTATCTATTTATTTAATATAAATAACGTTATTAAAGGGTTTCTAATGACATATGTACATGGAGGAGAACATATCTGCTCTTTCCATTGCTCTTTCCTACAATGCAAATCTATTAGGCCTGGATCACACTAGTGCTATTTCAGGTTCAACTTGAGTCGCACAGAAATGCATGACAAGGGAAATCACATTATTTTCAATAGTGCCTGGTCATATCAATGCAACTCTGTACAGCACAATTTTGGAAAAGGTTCTTGCCCTACTATGGTGGGATTTACAGTGCAATTTGGCCCCACAGAATATGCAACCCACCCCACATCCAAAATGCTACAAAGTTGCATCAAAGTTGCCTTGATAATTGGATCAAAATCGCGTCACAGTAGTTTGAACCGAGCCTAAGTTGACCATCACACTTAAAACAATGCTCTCCTTTTGTGCCTGATCTCTTTTCTCACCAGCTGTTAAGCAACAGGTTCAATGTGGCTGGGACAAATACAGAGTTATGTCTACTACAAATCTACTACAAATCCCCATATGTAATATAACAACAAAATAAGAAAAATCAAGTTTTAAAACATTGAAAGTCACATCAAAATGAATGTGGTTTAAAATCCTAAGTTCACAGAGGGTGTGGCTGGTGCTTAGCGGAGAAGGCTGTGTGATCACTGAGCTTCTGCTGTAACCCGGAGAAATCCTTTAATTTAATTTACCCTTATCCTGATCACACAGCTCCCCATGGGCCATAGAGGAAAAAGCACCTCTTTTCACCCTCCATATACGCCAGTAGTAACTCCAACTCAGGGTAATCCAGAGTATTTTGGAGCTGGAGAACAAGCACCCTGCACACCATACACATCCAAGATAGTGGAGGCTCAACAACCTCTAAGACAGACTGAGATATGAGGCTCCTACTTGCCTATTCCTGGCAGTGTTACCCACCATAACTATGTGCCCATCACTGGAATCAGCAGCTTCTCCTTCCTCACCCAGATCTCATTCCTCCATGGAATTTGGCTTTGCATGAGACTGAAAAGATCATAAGAAAGCGCTACCCATGTGGTCAGAAACATTTTGTCCAGTAGACAAGATAAAATCTCTATGATCAGAGCTCCACTCCATCTATCAGAAAACAGCAGACCTAGAACAATCCTACACATCCCTTTGCCACCTTACGGGCCCAGCAATTGCAGCTCACTGAACAGGAAAAGTATATTCATGCTCATTTTTACGCCATGATGATCTCAAAGGCAACCAGGGACATAGATCTGCTACTGATCATGAAAGGCCTATTTGTTAAAATCCTGAGAACCTCTAGATTATGTGGACCTCGAGATAGACTGGGTGCAGAGAACCCTAGGCCATAGGAGCTCTGATCCGGCCAGACTTTAGGACATTATATCTCGTGTCAATTTTTCTCCAGTAAAGAGGATGTCCAAACTAAACACCTGGGATCCATTGACTTCAGCTGTGCTAATATCACATTGCTCCCATACATCTCCAAATATACCTAGAAGAGCTCCTAAACCACTCCCAATCACATCCTCCAAACATTCAGGGATTACTTCTCCTCCCTCTGTAACCTCACAGGTGCTCCTACAGATCCAAAACATCAGAAATACGAAGGACAGCAATTTCCCAATTAAAACCTCCACACAACAGGTTCTTGATTCCTCTTTTAAAGAAGAGGAAATCCTTTCCACCATTCGGTGTATACCCATAGACACCTAAATTCTACAAAACCTTTGGAGATTCACTCACCTCATTCCTAACCAAGGTCTTTAATTCCATTTCAAGTTGGAACTTATACTCAACTCAATCATTAGAAGTAGAGTTGAGCGGACACCTGGATGTTTGGGTTCGACGGGTTCGGCTGAACTTCGCAAAAAAGCTTGAGTTAGGGTCCCGAACTTGACCCGAACTTGACCCCGAACCCGAACCCCATTGAAGTCAATGGGTACCCGAACTTTTGAGGACTAAAAAGGCTCTAAAAAAGTAATGGAAAGGGCTAGAGGGCTGCAAATGGCAGCAAAATGTTGTTAAGTGCATGGCAAGTGCTCTGCAAACAAATGTGGATAGGGAAATAACTTAAAATACCATAAAATATATAAAAATAAAAAATAATAATCTTGACCTAGGAGGATGAGGTCCATAAGGAGTAGGAGGTTGAGGTGGCGGTGGATGTGGCGGTGTAGGTGGAAGCGGCGGTGGAGGAGGACGAGGTAGTCAACACTGGTTTTATTTTAAATTTTTTTTTTTTTAACCACTTAACGACCGCTCACTGTACATATACATCGGCAGAATGGCACCGACAGGCAAAGTCAAGTACCTGTACGTGACTGCCTTTGTATAGTTGGGGGGTCCCATCGGATCGCTGTATTAGTGTCTGTGATGCCGATCGGTAGCCAGTAGAGTTGAGCGGACACCTGGATGTTCGGGTTCGACGGGTTCGGCGGAACTTCGAAAAAAAGTTCGGGTTCGGGACCGAACTTTAACCCGAACCCGGACCCGAACCCGAACCCCATTGAAGTCAATGGGGACCCGGACTTCTAAGGACTAAAAAGGCTCTAAAAAAGTAATGGAAAGGGCTAGAGGGCTACAAATGGCAGCAAAATGTTGTTAAGAGCATGGCAAGTGCTCTGCAAACAAATGTGGATAGGGAAATAACTTAAAATAACATAAAAAAAATAAATAATAATAATCTTGACCTAGGAGGACGAGGTCCATATGGAGTAGGAGGTTGAGGTAGCGGTGGATGTGGCTGTGTAGGTGGAAGCGGCGGTGGAGGAGGACGAGGTAGCCAACACTGGTTCAAAAATACAACAATGGCTGGGTAAGGCCGGTGATGTGTCGAATTCTGTCCCCCGTCAAATAGTGTCCACCCTGTACTGCGCTTGCTCAGTATGTAGGACAAGGGGATTTCAAAAATCTCCCAAGACGAACGGCGCCTGCGTGGTGAGTTCAGGTGAAGGCCACACCATCCGTGGTTCAAGCCGAGCCAAGTGAGGCCGTGCCCGAAGCGTGGCGATCAAACCGAGCCCGTGAGGGGCCCTGTTACTATGTGCTACCGTATGTCCACTTGGTTGGTGGGGCTTGAACCTGCACTCACAGCGCAGGCGCCGTTCATCTTCGGAGATTTTGTGAATCTCCTTGTCCTCTGTACTGCGCAAGCGCTGCGCCTTCGCAGTATGGGCCGGACACAATCCGATGGCCGGACAGTTTTTGTCACAACACCGGTATACATGTCTATTCTGCACAAGGTACGGACAAGTCCTGTGGGATCCATGCCTGGTTCATTTTAATGAACGTGAGCTTGTCCACATTGGCTCTGGACAGGCGGCTGCGCTTGTCTGTGATAACGCCCCCTGCCGTGCTAAATACACGTTCAGATAATACACTGGCTGCAGGGCAGGCCAGCACCTCCAAGGCATAAAGGGCAAGCTCAGGCCATGTGCCCAATTTGGAGACCCAGAAGTTAAAGGGGGCAGACCCGTCATCCAGTACGTGTAGGCCTGTGGACACATACTGCTCAACCATGTTGGTGAAATGCTGCCTCCTGCTAAGACGTTCCATCTCAGCTGGTGGTGCTGGTTGTTGTGGCGTGCTGACAAAGCTTTTCCACATTTCAGCCATGCTAACCCTGCCTTCTGAGGTGCTGCCGGTGCCCCGGCTGCGTTGGCGACCTCTTCCTCCTCCTCTGCCTTCGCCTTGTGCTTCCACCGAACGCCCCCTGTCAGGTGGGAATGCCACCAGCAGCGCGTCTACCAGCGTGCACTTGTACTCGCGCATCTTACGATCCCGCTCCAGTGAGGGAATTAACCACTTAAGCCCCGGACCATTTGGTAGCTAAAGGACCAGAGGTGAATTCAGAATTTTGCACTGCGCTGCTTTAACTGTAAATTGTGCGGACATGCAATGTTGTACCCAAACGAAATTTGCGTCCTTTTCTTCCCACAAATAGAGCTTTCTTTTAATGGTATTTGATTGCCTCTGCGATTTTTATTTTTTGCGATATAAATGGAAAAAGACCGAAAATTTTGAAAAAAAATGTTATTACTCTTTCGTCCATGGACCGACACAGCTTCTCTATTGACAAAGTGGGTATTATCCGTTAATTAGGAGTGACTAGGCAGAAAAACTTGGCCCATTGGTCCGGGGAAAGAAGATATATATATATATTTTTATTTTTTTTGCTACATTTGTTGTTTCCTGCGATCTTCGATCAACTGCCGACTGGATGACAGGCTGGATCCTCGATCCTTGTAGTCTCCCCAGTTTCGGCCATCGAGCGTGTGCCGACCCTAGCTACGCGCTGGGTTTTCCACGACATGCCCGTCGCTCCACGGGTGGCCGGTGAGCTTACGCTCCAGGGCCTGCATCGGACCGCTCAGCTTCGGCTGACCTTACGGCCGAGTCGCAGCAGCCTGGCCGGTGAGCTTACGCTCCAAGGCTTGCATCGGACCGCTCAGCTTCGGCTGACCTTACGGCCGAGTCGCAGCAGCCTGTCCGGTGAGCGTCATGCTCCAGGGCATACATATGATCGTCCCTTCTGGGTCCAATCACAGCATGCCTGGCCAACAGTCACCTTCCGTGCGCGGACGATGATCTGTTTGGAATGTCTTCCAGCAGAATACATGCAGGATAGGTAAGTAAAACTCCCCTGCCTCGGCTGGGTGATTTAGCTGGACATTCCTGGAGAGATCAAGTAAGTGGTTGTGGCCCCTTTCTTCCCTCTCTCCCTGCCTTTCCCTCCTCCCTGGGCTTCTAGCTAAAGGTTGCTGGGTGCTGGGGGTCACCTAGGGGGTCCCACTGGAGCGGGGCTGGCTGTAACTAACATTTAAAAGAAATTTCATTTTTTCTTACCTGTGTTTGTGTCCTTCCTCCTCCATGCTGTCGGTGGCCATTTTGAGGTGGTCCATGCCAAGTTTGGCCTCTTGTGACTGCCCGGCGGCCATCTTCCTGTGGTTCGGCCACACCCACTGGCCCCTATCAGCTGATCGGCGGCCATGTTTGTCCACCCTGTATGCAGATATTGCCGTTCGGCGGCCATCTTTTTGTGGGCTATGGCTGCTTGACCTCTATCTTCTGTCGGCGGCCATTTTCTTAGAGCCCACATTATCTTCCATACAGACGTTTCTGGCAACCATTTTTCGAGAGCCTCCGGCCTCTAGGGTGCATTACACTGGCGCGAAAATTTACACAGGAAGTGCTGATAAAAGAAGCAGACTGACACAGCAGCAGTGGGACAGCATCACAGGCGCAGCATAGCAGTACCTATCCAGGGTGGTGAGTCCTCTGAGTGACCCGGCCTCTCTGCAGCACAGGAGGGTGGCCTATTGATATCTTGCCTGGAGCCCTGTGAGTGTCAGCGTGTGGTCAGCATGGCATCTGAGCCAGATGTCTTCTCCCCTGAAACACCAGATTTAGCAGCTGGTGCCCCTGAGGTGTCTATGAACGCTATAACTGCAATCCTAGAGGCGTTTGCTGCCAGGGTGGAAGCAGCACACGGGAATACAGGGGGTAGTAAACGCCCCATCCCCTGCAAGCTTCTGGGGATAATTCTGGTGCAGAACCAGGTCCAGCTATGGCTCGGGGCCCAGATTCTGACGCATTAGAGACTGCAGACCGTGACCGGACAGTGAGAATGACTCAAAGTCCAGGTCAGTACGCGAGACGGCTTTGGTATCTGACCTTATTACTGCAGTGCGGGATACGCTAAAATTGGAAAATACTGCAGAAGCAGCAGAGACTCCGGTCCACTTGGGTTTCATAGACCTGCCCGCACTGCTAAGGTGTTCCCTTGTGTGTCTTTTGATAAACTCTTATACAAGGAATGGGAGAACCCACTGAGGGTCTTTACAGCCCCAAAGAGGTTTGCGGTACGGTACCCCTTTTGAGGAGAGTTTTCTGAAGAAATGGACCTCTCCCCCCTATAGTGGACCCTCCGGTGTCCAGACTTAATAGAGCCACCACAATTCCTGTAGAAGGGGCTCCTGTTTTCAAGGACCCTGTGGATAAGAAGGCTGAAGCACTCGCTTGCTACCTATACTCAGTGGTAGGCTCGGCAGTACGCCCGGCATTGGCGGGGGCCCTAGTGTCTCACACACTTACTGAATGGGCAAGATTGCTACTCCAGGGGTTAAGGAGCGAGATGCTCCTCCTGATGAGATAACATTGGCCGACCTGTTGGTCCAGGGCCTTAGGTTTGTCTGCGAGTCAGACATGAATACTATTCCCCTGCTGTCTAAAACTTCGGTTTATGCAGTAGCAATACGCCGCCTGATCTGGCTAAAAGGCTGCTCTGCGGACCAGACTTCCAAGAAAGCCCTGTTGGATCTGCCTTTTAAGGGCGACAGACTTTTTGGGGCTTCTCTGGGTGACATCATCAAGGATGCCACAGGAAGTAAAAGCACTTTGCTTCCCCAAATTAGCAAGGATAAGGGGCCACGCCAAGGGCAAGGGCCCTCCTTTACTGCACACAAGTGTTTTTTTCGTCCCCCTAGGGCTACAGGGAAAAGACCCCAGGCCGATAAAGCGCCTGCCAAAGGACAAAAGCGTCCCTGGTCCCGCATACCCAATAAGCATGCGGACAAATTTGCGTCCGCATGAAGGTCCATCCCCACCCAGCTCTCGGGTGGGGAGACGTCTTCGCAAATTCGTGACTCAGTGGACAGCACTAATCTCCGACAGGTGGGTTTGCGAAGTAATCTCCTCAGGCTACAAGATAGAGTTTCTCTCTTGTCCACCGGACAGATTCAACACCTCCAATCTCCAGCTACTACCGACCCGTCGGGAGGCCCTGTATGGGGCGGTCCAGGGTCTACTGGAACGCGGGGTAGTTATTCCAGTTCCAGAACTGGAACGGGGTTTTTACTCAAATCTGTTCATTGTGCCGAAGAAGGAGGGGGTTCGTCCAAGCTTGGATCTCAGAGCCCTCAATTGCTTTGTGAAGGTACAAAGTTTTCGGATGGAGTCGGTTCGATCTGTAGTCACGGCTCTCCATCCGGGGGACTTTCTGGCCTCCTTGGACATCAAGGACGCATACCTGCATGTCCCCATATACTCCAGACACCAGAGGTTTCTGCGATTTGCTATCGGGAAGGACCACTACCAGTTTGTGGCCCTCCCGTTGGGCCTTGCCTCAGCACCCAGGACGTTCACCAAGGTGCTCGCTCCGATTCTGGCACTTCTAAGACAGCGGGGTATCGCTATCACAGGCTACTTATACGACCTTCTGCTGAAGGCCCCTTCAAGCTCAGAATTAGAGGTAAGCGTGTCCATTACCTGTCAGACTCTTCGAGACTGTGGTTGGATACTAAACACGCAAAAGTCAGTATTGGTGCCCACTCAACGCATAGGGTACCTGGGGTTGATTCTGGATTCTTCAGAGGCAAAGGTATTCCTCCCTGTGGAGAAGTTGCAGACCCTCCGGGCTGCAGTACGGCAGCTGACTTCCAGGAATTGGTCGTCACTCCGTTTTTTGCATGCGAGTGTTGGGCCTCAGGGTAGCCTCCTTCGAGGCGGTTCCATATGCTCAATACCACACTCGAGTGTTACAGAAGGAAGTTCTGTCCAGATGGAACAGATGTCCATCATCTCTGGATTATCAAATCCGAGTGAGCCACATAGTCAGGAGATCCCTGGTATGGTGGCTGACAGCACCGGCTCTAATGGCCGGGAAGTCATTTCTTCCGGTTTACTGGATAGTGATCACGACGGACGCCAGCCTTACAGGTTGGGGGGGAGTCTGGGGTGTTCAGTCGGCGCAAGGTCGCTGGACCCCAGAGGAAGCCCTCCTGCCGATCAATGTCCTGGTAATCCGGGCGATCAGGCTGTGCCTCTTCAAATGGTCTCAGAGGCTGCAAGGGCGTCAAGTCAGGATCCAGTCAGACAACGCCACAGCAGTGGCATATGTCAATCATCAAGGAGGAACAAGAAGCTCAGCTGCAACATCGAAGATTGCTCGCATCCTGAAGTGGGCAGAGAGGAGCGTACCGGCACTGTCGGCCGTGTACATTCCGGGTGTGGAAAACTGGCAGGCGGACTACCTGAGCCGCCAGATGCTGGACCAGGGAGAAGGGTCCTTACACCCGGAGGTGTTCCAACTCCTCTGCCAAAGATGGGGCACACCAGACGTAGATCTTCTGGCTTCCCGACTCAATCGGAAGGTATTGAGGTTTGTGGCCCGGTCAAGAGACCCATGGGCAGACGCAACGGACGCGTTGGTAGCATCGTGGGGTCAGTATCGGCTAATCTATGCCTTCCCTCCCTTAAGGCTTCTTCCTCTTCTGCTCCGCAGAGTGGAGGCAGAGGGAATTCCAATGATCCTAATCGCTCCAGATTGGCCTCAGCGTCCTTGGTACGCCGATCTAGTACGTCTGGTAGCAGACGTCCCCTGGCGCCTACCACTACGGAAGGACCTGCTATCGCAAGGTCCCATATTCCATCCTGCTTTACAGTCATTGGCTTTAACGGCATGGCTGTTGAGAACCAGGTACTGAGAGACCGGGGCCTGTCAGACTCAGTAATCTCTACTATGAGAAGTGCTCGAAAACCGTCCTCTAGGAAGGTCTATCACCACACTTGGAGGGCCTACATCTCCATGTGTGAGGAAATGAAATGGCATCCGCGTACCTATTTGGTTTCCAGAATCCTGCTGTTTTTACAGCATGGGATGGACCAAGGGCTTGCCCTAAGTACGATTTAAGGGACAGATATCTGCCCTGGCTGTCTTTTTTCAGCGACCCCTGGCGACTCACTCTCTCGTGAGTACATTTGTGCAGGGGGTCCGACATGTGGCCCCTCCGGTCCGTCCCCCGTTACCTCCGTGGGACTTGAACCTGGTTCTCTCGGTGCTTCAGAAGGCACCGTTTGAGAATATTAGAGATATTCCCCTGTTGACACTTTCTCAGAAAGTGGTCTTTTTGGTGGCTGTTACGTCAGTTAGACGAGTCTCTGAGCTGGCAGCCTTGTCCTGCAAGGCTCCCTATTTGATTTTCCACAAGGATAAGGTGGTGCTGCGGCCGCAGCCTTCCTTTCTTCCAAAAGTCGTTTCGGCTTTTCATCTCAACGAAGACATTGTACTTCCATCCTTGTGTCCTCAGCCGTCGAATCCTAAGGAGTCGGCGTTGCATTCCTTGGACGTTGTCCGAGCTTTGAGAGTATACCTATCTGCTACTTCCCTGTTCCGGAAGTCAGACTCACTGTTTGTTTCGGTGGCTGGTCCCAAGAAGGGCCAAGCAGTCTCATCGGCCACCATCTCTAGGTGGATCCGACAGATAGTAATCCAGGCTTACGCCTTAAAGGGTCAGGCGCCCCCCTTTCCTGTCACGGCGCATTCGACCAGGGCAATAGGTGCCTCTTGGGCTTTCCGACATCAAGCGTCTGTTTCCCAATTATGTAAAGCGGCGACTTGGTCGTCCGCACACACTTTCACAAAATTCTACAAAATTGATGTAGGTGCATCTTCGGATGCCTCTTTTGGCCGCAAGGTTTTGCAAGCGGCTGTTTAGAGTTGCAACTCCTCCGTTGGAGGAGTGCTGTTTTGTGTTTGGGGTGAAGTTTATTTTTATGCTGTTACCACCCCTCGTTTTTTCTCTGACACTGCTTTGGGACGTCCCACTTTGTCAATAGAGAAGCTGTGTCGGTCCATGGACGAAAGAGTAAATAGGATTTTTTACTCACCGTAAAATCCTTTTCTCTGAGTCCATGGACCGACACAGCACCCACCCCTCCTTTTAAGTTTGTACTGCTTTTTGACGAACTGATCTGCGAAGATGCAGACTGAGAGGGTATACCCAGAGGGTCCGCCCCCTGGGCGGTACTGTAGAAGGTGTGATGCAACACTTTTTACAAGTTTTTCTGCCTAGTCACTCCTAATTAACGGATAATACCCACTTTGTCAATAGAGAAGCTGTGTCGGTCCATGGACTCAGAGAAAAGGATTTTACGGTGAGTAAAAAATCCTATTTTTCTACTTTTTGTTATAAGAAAAATCGAATAAACTCAATTGTAGTCATACATTTAGGCCAAAATGTATTCAGCCACATGTTTTTAGTAAAAAAAATGTCAATAAGCGTATATTTATTGGTTTGCGCAAAAGTTATAGAGTTTACAAACTAGGGTACATTTTCTGAAATTTACACAGCTTTAAATTTATGACTGCCTATCTCATTTCTTGAGGTGCTAAAATGACAGGGCAGTACAAAACCCCCCCAAATGACCCCATTTTGGAAAGTAGACACCCCAAGGAAATTAGGAGAAAATGTAGCGCTAATAAAAGAAAATCACTAAACTAATATAATAACATTCACTAGTGAAACTGTGATAATCAAATTGTACTCCACGTGACATGTGATAAAATTCAAAAACAATAGTCCATAAAGTGAAATAATGTTCCAAAGAAGAAAGAAATATTCCAAAAAGAGATGTGTAGTCTTCTTAATAGAGAATATCTTCCACCCCACCGTGCACGTATCAGCTCCCCTTTGAAAATACACTCACCAGCTGTAAATGCCTCCCACTCTCGTGTTCGGCTCAAAGGCTTGCTAGTTAACCACTAGAAGGTGAACGACCATCAGCTGAAAGCTTGTGTGTCAACACAGGATGTTCCATACATGTAAAAATAAAAAGGTGCTCCAATAGTGTAAAATAGTAACGACCAAATTTATTCAAATACACAACCACACTTGGTGGTCCACAAGGAAGTAGGACTGGACAACCAATTCAACATCAGCAACCAATAAGATCTAATTTACAAGAAAGGGATGGTTATCAATACCAACAATATCCTTCCCCACATCCGAATAGGTCAAATAATCACTTTTATTATCAATCACCAAGAGTAGGTAGGGGGAATACTCCACAGAATAATTATTATCCCTCACGGGATTACCAACAATGGTACCAACACCCTCCCCCGTATCACTACCCGGATCCAAGGTATGAACCACCTATGTATAATAGGTATCAAGCCTTGGCTGTTAGTGAATACTATGAAGAGTACCCTAACCGGTATCCAACCTCCTCTTTTTTAGGACATCGAGGGAGAGGGGGGAAGGGTGGGGGAACACCAAGGAAGAACCCCCAACCCAACAAACACAAGGGAGGCGAGAAAGGAGCACCCCCATACCACTTGAACAAAGATTTGGCACCCACTCTAAGAGAAGAAGGGGATGCAGATCAGGCCGACGGAAACAACACAAAAAAGCGGATGCGAAACCATTGAACGCGGGGATATATAATCTGAGTAAAATGGATCTAGGCCCATATGAATTAAACATACTCCAATTGGGATTAAAATGTGCCCCAAAAAAATGTTTAAATAAGTTTGATGTCTATATAGACACGCACAAATTTATTCGAACTTTAAACATGAAAAAATATTTTCTGAGCCAAACAGCGGAAGTTTCGCAAAAGATCACTTACACTACTGAGAGAATTGATAGCGGATTGAAAAATAAATCCATATTCAATCCCCAGAATCCAAGTAACCATTTCATTGAAGTCTTCAAAAGCCTGGTGCTGAAGGATATTGAAGAACTGGCTCCTAAGAAAAGAGTCAATCCTGAATATATTAAAGAGGGCATCAGATCACTTGAAAAAAGGAAGGACATCATTGTGCGCCCCGCTGATAAGGGGGGAGGGGTGGTAGTGATGGACAAAACTTTTTACAGTCAACAATTGAATGAATTATTGGAAGATAACGTGACGTACAAAAAACTTGGAAGTGATCCAACAGATTCTTTCTCTACCCAGTTGGAGTTATTAGTGGAGTGGGGCTATGGCATTAATGCCCTAAACTCCAAGGAGAGACGATATTTGGTACCCAGTGCATGTAGAATTCCCATCATCTACACGTTACCTAAAATCCACAAGAACAGTCAAAATCCTCCAGCCCGCCCTATAGTTAATGGAATAGGATCGGTAACAGCCAGATTGGGTGAATTTCTAGATAAGTTCCTCCAGCCTAGTGTAAAGGCAACCAAGGCCTACTTGAAGGACACTTCAGAATTACTGCAACTGATGGAAGATATTCAACTTAGCACCACTGCTGAAACCTATTTGGTGACAGCTGATGTGTGCTCTTTGTATACCATCATCCAACATGAAGATGCAGCATTAGCGCTTAACTGGGCCTTGAGCAAAAGGGATGATATCCCGTATACACAAAAAAGGTTCTTGGGACATGCATTAGAATATTGCATGTCACACAATTACTTTTGGTGGCAGGGACAATTCTATTTGCAGCAGGTTGGCGTGGCTATGGGAGCCAAATATGCTCCTAGCCTCGCCAACCTGTTCATGGCTGAATGGGAGGATAGGCAGGTGTTCAGTAAACAGCTCCCACAGTTGAAGTTTTACCGCAGGTTCATTGATGACCTCCTGTTTATTTGGGAGGGAACACGTGAATCTGTTGTGGACTTCTTAGAGGGTCTAAATCATAATGTGAATAACATTAAATTGGAATATCAGATAAGTGATGAGACTGTGAATTTTCTGGATTTAACCATTGAAAAGGATAACAATAGACTGAATACTAAAGTATTCTTTAAACCGACGGATCGGAATAGTTATCTGTCAATAGGAAGTGGACATCATCCATCATGGATTAGGAACATTCCAAAAGGCCAAATGTAACGGGTCCGTCGTAACTGCACGAAGTTGTCAGATTACCAACTACAATCCCAACTATTGAAGACAAAATTTCTGCAGAAGGGATATACAGAAGGCTCTTTAAATGAAATAATCCAGGAGGTATCTGAGATACCAAGAGAACAATGCCTGAGAAAAAAATCTACAGAGGAGATACCAAAAACTGAACACCAACTGGGGTTCATTTCTAACTTCCATTGCCAGTATAAAGAGATCGAAAACATCTATAAAAAACACTGGCATATACTTGGGAGGGACAGACATCTTGGGCAAATAATAACTCAACAACCGAAATTTATATACAGGCGTGCCCCCAATTTCGGTGACCAAGTAGTAAGGAAGATTTTGGACCCCCCAGATAAGCAATTTCTAAAGATTGACTTAAAAGGTTTTTTTGCCTGTAGAAAATGCATTTGCTGTAGGACTGTTAGGGTAAGCAATAGAGGAAAAACTGAAGTCTCTAGTAGTGATGGGGAGTCCTTTGACATTAATGAATTCATCACGTGTAATTCCACACATGTGGTGTACTTAATGTGGTGTCCATGCGGATTACTGTATGTAGGAAGGACCAAAAGGCTTCTGAGGGTACGAATATCTGAACATTTATCAAATATAAGAAAGGGGTTCCGCTTCCATAGTGTGTCATTACACTTTAAGGAAAAGCACAACCAGGATCCGTCTTTATTACAATTTTGTGGGATAGATGTTGTCTATCCAGCCTGGAGGGGTTCCAACAGGGTGAGAGACCTGTCCCAAAGGGAAACCCGCTGGATTTTTCTGCTCAAGTCTCTTAGCCCTAGAGGGTTAAACATTGAAGTCGACTTAAACTGTTTTATTAATAATTTCTGACCAGCTTTGTAGTAATTATAGTGATCATTTTATTTTTTCCTACTTTTTTAGAATGATTTTTTCTATAATAATTGTCTACTGTGCCTGTTCCAATAAGATTTGGTGTTTTTTTATTATTCTTCACATTTTTTTATTATTCTTCATATTACGTATAATTAGGCTCATTTGATTAGTGAGCATCTAGTTCCATGTGGGTTGACACTGTTTGGGATTGTGCAGTAACTTGCACGTTTCTATACAGTGTCTTCCCCTCGCCTTTTGCGGTTGTGACGTTTTTATTTAAAAGAGGGAGGTCTTACAGACAGCAGTTATTTGGCTTTACCATTGGTGCCTGTAAATATACCTGAATCCGGGGTTAATTTGAAGCACAGTTGCCATCATGTGCCGAATGGCTCTGGGATTTGGGGTGTTGCGGTGGATGGCTCATTTACGACCCTTTTGATGAGACCATCCATTGTTACATCATGTATGTGACAGCCCTCCTTATTTTGTTAGAGGAGATTTTAATAATTTTAATAAATGTAATTATTTTCCTGTATTTTTGATACAGTTAAATTAGTTTTTAGCAATCATTATGACCTGCTAAATAGATGCTTCTTAAGCCCCATTAATTATTATACCAAATTATAGTGGTTCTCTTTTCATGTATGATTTTAAATTTGAAATGGATTTGTGTTCCATTTTATTTGTATTATTATTAGTTTGCTGCACACCATACTCTCAACAGTGAGGCTTTAAACCATTTAAACTATTGTTTTGCATTTTTTTACACACTAACAAGCGCAAGCTGTTATGTCTGTGTGTCACCGGGCATCGGCATGTTAGCACTTTGCGGTCATGGGGACACAGGAAGTGTGCAGGTGCAGGATTGAAGTTCTGGTGAGAGGCAGGTGGGAAAGCATAAAGGGAAGTTGTGAGGGAATGAGCAGCCAATCCCATGAATAAGTCCTAGTGACGAAACGTCGGGTGCATGGCTGCATTATTATTGACATTATCGTGACACGCTGAGGCTAAGAACGCTACACGGCTGCTGTGACCCGGAGCTCAGGAGGGGGTGAGAGACCTGTACCGAGCGTACACCTTGGGTCCGCCGTGACCGCAAATCACTGCAGTGCCATCTTACACTTTTTTTTGCTTGCTGTGATTGATTTAAGGCTGGTTTTATTTTCATATCATGTGAGTGTAATATTTGAAGTGTGGTTGTGTATTTGAATAAATTTGGTCGTTACTATTTTACACTATTGGAGCACCTTTTTATTTTTACATGTATGGAACATCCTGTGTTGACACACAAGCTTTCAGCTGATGGTCGTTCACCTTCTAGTGGTTAACTAGCAAGCCTTTGAGCCGAACATGAGAGTGGGAGGCATTTACAGCTGGTGAGTGTATTTTCAAAGGGGAGCTGATACGTGCACGGTGGGGTGGAAGATATTCTCTATTAAGAAGACTACACATCTCTTTTTGGAATATTTCTTTCTTCTTTGGAACATTATTTCACTTTATGGACTATTGTTTTTGAATTTTATCACATGTCACGTGGAGTACAATTTGATTATCACAGTTTCACTAGTGAATGTTATTATATTAGTTTAGTGATTTTCGTTTATTAGCGCTACATTTTCTCCTAATTTTCACCTGCGTGTTTTTAGGTTTAAATTCTGTTTTCATATTTATCATTTTAAGTGGCAGCTTTAGTTAAATATATTTTTTCACATTTTTTTGTATTGGCGCAGTGGTGGTACAAGATATTAGGAGCGGTTGTATTTTGATACCTATTTTTATTGTCACCCCAAGGAAATTGCTGAGAGGCATGTTGAGCCCATTGAATTTTTTTTTTTTTGTCTTAAGTGATTGAATAATGACTAAAAAAATAAAATAAAAAAAAAATTACAAAAAGTTATCACTAAATGATATATTGCTCACACATGCCATGGTTATATGTGGAATTTCACCCCAAAATACATTTTGCTGCTTCTCCTGAGTACGGGGATACCACATGTGTGGGACTTTTTGGGAGCCTAGCCGCGTACGGGACCCCGGAAACCAAGCACCGCCTTCAGGATTTCTAAGGGCGCAAATTTTTGATTTCACTCCTCACTACCTATCACAGTTTCGAAGGCCATAAAATGCCAAAATATCACAAAACCCCCCAAATGACCCCATTTTAGAAAGTAGACACCCCAAGGAAATTGCTGAGAGGCCTGTTGAGCCCATTGAATATATTTTTTTTTGTCCCAAGTGATTGAATAATGACAAAAAAAAAAAAAATTACAAAAAGTTGTCACTAAATGATATATTGCTCACACATGCCATGGTTATATGTGGAATTACACCCCAAAATACATTTTTCTGCTTCTCCTGAGTACGGGGATACCACATGTGTGGGACTTTTTAGGAGCCTAGCCGCGTACGGGACTCCAAAAACCAAGCACCGCCTTCAGGATTTCTAGGCACAAATTTTTGATTTCACTCCTCACTACCTATCACAGTTTCGAAGGCCATAAAATGCCAAAATAGCACAAAACCCCCCCAAATGACCCCATTTTGGAATATAGACACCCCAAGCTATTTGCTGAGAGGCATGGCGAGTATTTTACAGCTCTCATTTGTTTTTGAAAATGAAGAAAGAAAATATATATATATATATATATATTTTTTCTTTTTCGTACATCACGGGACACAGAGCGACTTAGTCATTACTAATGGGTTATATAGTTTACCTTCAGGTGCTGGCACTGGCAACTTCCAAACTGGAAGTACCCTCCCCTATATAAGCCCCTCCCATCCGGGAGCACCTCAGTTTTTTGCCAGTGTCTAAGGTGTTGGCCAAAGAGTAACATGTGTTTTCACTGGGCTTGCGTACAGGTTCTTTTACGGGCCTTAGTAAGCTGTTCCGGATCCCACCAAAAAAGCTTCATAGCTAAACGGTCGGTACCCGGGCCTTGCAGCAGAAGAGCAAGGTTTTGCCTGTAATGCCTCTCTTAGGAGGGCTGGACCCTGGGATCCAGAGCTCTGGTCATACCCACGACCAAGATGTTGTCTGTGCAGGGTGCTATACAGGTCCAGGGGAGTGGAATCCTTGGGAACCCGGTCCCTGAAGGTTTAATTACAATGCCTGCCGTGATAGGTGAAGTTTGTGCTTCTGTGGACCAAACAGAGTCCTGCGGCGGGGAACAGGTAAGTGGGGGCCCCCAGGAACTTGGTTCTATTGGGGGACCCCCAAGCCTAATTTGTCTTTCTGTCTGTTACCTAACGGTATTCCCGCTAATATCTGTGTATGCCTGTAACTACTGAAAATGTAAAATTTTAATAGTAGTCAAGAAAAAAAAAAGAGGACCGCGGTACCTGTGTTAAACCACTAGAGGCCGCTGTGGTCCATTTTTCTTGTCATGTGGATCTTTGGTTTTCTCAAGTCAAAAGATCCAGGCAGTTGGTAAGTTTCTCTGTGGGAATCCACTTCCTCTGCCCTGTTGCTGCGTTCATCCACCGCACAGGCCCTCCGGCAAAAAGGGCCCTGGCTCCTAGTCCCGGTTTGATTTTCGAAAAGGGCGCCAATGGCGCACGGGCAAAAAAAAGGGGCGGGGCGGGTGGATGACGCTCGATGCGCGCCACGGCGCTTCTGCGCATGTGCAGGCGTCCCAGCTTGTATAAAGACACAGTACAAGTGTCAGCTGGATGCAAACAGAGCTAGCAACAAACAGTGGCACACAGAGGCGGTTGATGCAGGCATCCCCATAGAAAGGCACTTTAGTGGACACCAGCTGGTATATAGCAGCATCTGTGTTAGACTATTACCAGCAAAATTGGTGTATGACGACGGGAATACCTCAGCTTTGTGCTTAAAGGATATGTCGTCCAGACGCTCCGGAAATAAGTCTTCCAGGAAGCCAAAGGGGTCTCCATCGGGCTCTGAGGATATTGGGCATGCTTGTACTGCACCAATCTCCCCTGAGAATTCAGAGGTCAGTAGCCGTAGAAACCCCGCAGGAGTGCCTGGTGCTGCGGCTGTCCCCAGTCCACCAGCTCCTGTATATATAACAGAGGAGGTTTTATCCTCAACTCTGGGAGGATTGGAAGAGAGATTAACAGCATTGATCGCTGCTTCCCTGTCACAGGGAAAGCGCGTCCGATCTCCGTCTCCTCCTTCAGAGTGCCTGTTAGTGGAGGAACAGCCCCACACAGAGATCGACCTACCTGAAGGGGATCAGGATGAGGTTGATTCAGTTATGGAGGAATCAACAGTGGAAGAACCTTTCTCAGCATCTCAGGCTGAAAGATTATGGGTTCAGTCTCTGACTAACATGGTCCGATCAGCATTTAAAATGCCTCTGGCGGAACCATCAACCACTACGGTTTCCTCGCTGGGGTCGCTAAAAGCTCCCCAGGCTGTCTGTTCCTTCCCAATCCACCCTTTATTAGAAGGGCTTATTTACCAGGATTGGGAGCATCCTGATAAAATATTTGCTCCCCCCAAGAGATTTCCGGTGATCTATCCCATGGAGGATAAGTTCATAAAAAAATGGAGGGTCCCTACAGTGGACGCAGCCATCTCTACTGTGAACAAATCACTGACATGTCCAGTAGATAATGTTCCAATGTTCAAAGACCCAATAGATAAAAAATTGGAGTCTTTACTAAAATCTGCTTTCTCTACAGCAAGCATGGTGACACAACCTGCGGTAGCAGCGATTGGAGTCTGCCAAGCAGTGAAAGATCAGTTGAAACAAGTCTTAAGGGACTTACCAGATCAGCAGGCTCTTGCCCTAGCTGACCTGCCTAGAGCCTTGTGTTTTGCGGTGGACGCCATAAAGGATACAATCCAACAGGCCTCCCGCTTTACGCTGTCTGTAGTACATATGCGTAGGCTCCTGTGGCTCAAAAACTGGTCTGCTGAAGCTCCCTGTAAGAAACTGCTGGTTAGCTTCCCATTTCATGGAGAACGCTTATTTGGAGAAGATCTGGACAAATATATCCAGAAAATTTCTGCCGGTAAAAGTTCACTCTTACCGGTTAAGAACAAGAGTAGAAGTCCTTCTTTTAAGAGGCCTACTTCTCCAGTCCCGGGCACATCGGCTGTGAAACAGTTCCGACGGCCTCCGCGGTCAAATTCAGGGGGCAGAAATCAGGGACAATCACAGGGTAACAAGAAGCCCTGGATTAAGAGAGGTACAAAACCTCCCCCCAAGTCATGAAGCGTTGCCCCCACTCAATCGGGTGGGGGGAAGGCTTCAGTTGTTCAGAGACCTGGCGGGACACCATCAGAGACAGATGGGTGCTCTCCGCAGTAAGTCTGGGATACAAGCTGGAATTAAAAGGCACTCCTCCTGCCCAATTTATGAGGTCAAACGTGCCAAGAGATCCCCAGAAGAGAGGATCCCTCCTTCTGACACTAGAACAACTATTGCTCCAAGGTGTAATCATGAAGGTTCCCCTGGAAGAAAGCGGATTCAGGTTTTACTCGAACCTTTTCACAGTCCCCAAACCAAATGGGGACGTGAGGCCCATATTAAATCTAAAAGGGCTAAACAAGTTCCTAAATATCAGGACTTTTCGGATGGAGTCGATCCGATCGGTGGCCACCGCCCTACAAGGGCAGGAATGGTTAGCCTCGATCGACATAAGGGATGCTTATCTGCATATTCCCATCTTTCCGGCCCACCAGAAATTTCTACGCTTTGCAGTAGAAGGGCGCCATTTTCAGTTCAGAGCCTTACCTTTCGGTCTGGCCACAGCACCACGAGTGTTCACAAAAGTTCTGGCCCCACTATTGGCCAATCTAAGAACACAAGGTGTAACGATAATGGCATATCTAGACGACCTGCTACTAATAGACCACTCAGTGGAAAATATGGAAGTAGCTATTCACAAGACAATCAAGTATCTGGAATATCACGGTTGGATTATCAACCGGGACAAGTCAGCTCTAAGACCAGTCAAAAGTCTGGAATACTTAGGGCTAAGGCTGGATTCAAATCAGAGAAAGATTTTCTTACCTCCAGAGAAGGTGTCGTCTTTAAAAGATTTGACCCACTTAGTGGGTACAAAAAGAAAACCATCCATACGCCTGTGCATGAGGCTGCTGGGAAAAATGGTGGCTTCATTCAAAGCAGTACCCTACGGTCAATTCCATTCAAGGAATTTGCAAAGGGCCATACTGTCAGCCTGGAACAAAAAATTTCAGGCTTTAGACTTACCAATGTCCCTGTCCCCTTCCGTTCGCAAGAGCCTCCATTGGTGGTTGGTGCCCCAGAATCTGGAAAAAGGGAAACCCTTCAGTCCGGTTTCTTGGAAGGTGGTCACTACAGATGCCAGCCTCATAGGCTGGGGGGCAGTACTGGAGCAATGGTCTCTCCAGGGCAAGTGGTCAGAAGCAGAAAAGGCCCTGCCCATCAATCTCTTAGAGATACGAGCAGCCCGGTATGCCCTAGTAGCATGGACATCCAAACTCCAAGGGTCCCCTGTCAGAATTCAATCAGACAATGCCACAGCAGTGGCATATATCAATCACCAGGGTGGCACCAGGAGTCGTGCAGCCCAGAGGGAAGCAAATTGCATCCTGGAGTGGGCAGAAAGATATGTCCCAGCCATATCCACGGTTTTCATCCCAGGAGTGGAAAATTGGAGAGCGGACTTTTTAAGTCGCCAACAATTATGCCCGGGGGAATGGTCTCTTCACCCCGAGGTTTTCCAGGCAATATGCCAGCGGTGGGGAACACCGGATGTAGATCTGCTAGCATCCAGATTCAACGCAAAGGTGGACAGATTTGTGTCTCGCACAAGGGATCCCCTAGCTTGCGGCTCGGATGCCCTAGTGTTCCCTTGGGATCAGTTCAAGCTGATATATGCATTCCCACCGCCACAATTGTTACCGCGATTAATCCGCAGAATCAGGGTAGAAAAGAAACCAGTGATTCTGGTGGCTCCAGCGTGGCCCCGAAGGGCATGGTACGCGGAGATTGTAAAAATGTCAGTGAGGAGTCCTTGAACCCTCCCACATCGTCCGGACCTGCTGTCGCAAGGACCGATATACCACCCTTCCTTACCAGCCCTAGGTTTGACGGCCTGGCTATTGAAGCCCACATTCTGAAAAAGAGAGGGCTCTCTAATTCTGTGGTATCTACCATGATCAATGCCAGGAAGCCGGTATCCAGGCAGATCTATTATAGGATCTGGAAGGCGTACATTACGTGGTGTGAGGCCAAGAAATGGCATCCACGTAAGTACGTGATAGGTAGGATTTTGGACTTCCTACAGTGGGCTGTAGATAGGAAGCTGGCCTTGAGTACTATCAAGGGTCAGATTTCGGCCTTGTCAATATTTTTTCAAAGGCCCTTGGCTTCGCATTCACTAGTCAAAGCTTTCATACAAGGAGTGATGCGTATTAGCCCTCCGGTTAGTATTCCCATATGTCCATGGGACTTAAACCTGGTTCTGTCGGTTCTACAGAAACAACCGTTTGAACCATTGCAACACATTTCCTTGGTTCTTCTCACCAGGAAATTGATTTTCTTAGTAGCCATTTGTTCGGCTAAAAGAGTATCGGAATTAGCCGCCTTGTCCTGTAAGGAGCCATATCTGGTTGTCCATAAGGACAGAGTAGTATTACGTCCTCATCCAGCCTTTCTTCCTAAGGTGGTATCGAGGTTTCATTTGAACCAAGATGTGGTTCTTCCTTCTTTTTTCCCCAAACCTAGCTCGGTAGAGGAAAAGTTATTACATTCTTTGGATGTAGTAAGAGCAGTTAAAGCTTATCTAAAAGCCACTGCTCAGATTCGCAGAACGGATACTTTGTTTATTCTGCCGGAAGGCCCTAGAAAGGGTCAGGCAGCATCAAAATCTACTTTAGCCAAGTGGATTCGACAGGTCATAATACAAGCCTGTGGCTTGAGAAAGAGACCGCCTCCGTTCAAAGTTAGGGCGCACTCCACAAGAGCAGTTGGAACTTCATGGGCAGTGCATCACCAGGCCTCCCTGGCTCAAGTCTGTAAGGCCGCAACATGGTCTTCAGTACACACGTTTACTAGATTCTACCAGGTAGACATTAGAAGTCAGGAGGATGTCGCCTTTGGGCGCAGTGTGTTGCAGGCCGCAAAAGATCCTCATGCCTGATGGCGCCCAGCTTATGTATCCCTCCCCTCATTTGGCATTGCTTTGGGACGTCCCATTAGTAATGACTAAGTCGCTCTGTGTCCCGTGATGTATGAAAAAGAAAAAGGGATTTTTATAACAGCTTACCTGTAAAATCCTTTTCTTGGAGTACATCATGGGACACAGAGCTCCCACCCCTCTTTTTGGGACACTTATTGCTTTGCTACAAAACTGAGGTGCTCCCGGATGGGAGGGGCTTATATAGGGGAGGATACTTCCGGTTTGGAATTGGCCAGTGCCAGCACCTGAAGGTAAACTATATAACCCATTAGTAATGACTAAGTCGCTCTGTGTCCCGTGATGTACTCCAAGAAAAGGATTTTACAGGTAAGCTGTTATAAAAATCCCTTTTTTTCACTTTTCAAAACTTTGTGACAAAAAGCGAGATCTGCAAAATACTCACAATACCTCTCAGCAAATAGCTTGGGGTGTCTACTTTCCAAAATGGGGTCATTTGGGGGGGTTTTGTGCCATCTGGGCATTCCATGGCCTCCGAAACTGTGATAGGCAGTGAGAAGTGAAATCAAAAATTTACACCCTTAGAAAGCCTGAAGGCGGTGCTTGGTTTTTGGGGTCCCGTACGTGGCTAGGCTCCCAAAAAGTCTCACACATGTGGTATCCCCGTACTCAGGAGAAGCAACAGAATGTATTTTGGGGTGTAATTCCACATATGCCCATGGCATGTTTGAGCAATATATCATTTAGTGACAACTTTGTGCAAAAAAAAAAAAAAAAAAATTGTAGTTTTTCCGCAACTTGTGTCAACATATAAAATATTCCATGGACTCGACATGCCTCTCAGTATATAGCTTGGGGTGTCTACTTTCCAAAATGGGGTCATTTGGGGGGGTTTTGAATTGTTCTGGCATTTTATACACAACATTAGGAAGCTTACATCCACTCTTCAAACCACTTGAAGACAAAGCCCTTTTTGACACTTTTTGTTTACATGAAAACATTTTTTTTTTTGCAAGAAAATTATATTGAACCCCCAAACATTATATATATTTTTAAAGCAAAGGCCCTACAGATTAAAATGGTGGGTGTTGCATTTTTTTTTTCTACACAGTATTTGCGCAGCGATTTTTCAAACGCATTTTTTGGGTTAAAAAATACACTTTTTTAATTTTAATGCACTAAAACACACTATATTGCCCAAATGTTTGATGAAATAAAAAAGATGATCTTAGGCCGAGTACATAGATACCAAACACGACATGCTTTAAAATTTCGCACAAACGCGCATTGGCGACAAACTACATACATTTTTAAAAGCCTTTACAGGTTACCCCAGTAGATTTACAGAGGAGGTCTACTGCTAAAATGACTGCCCTCGATCTGACCTTCGCGGTGATACCTCACATGCATGGTGCAATTGCTGTTTACATATGACGCCAGACCCACGCTTGCGTTCGCCATTGGGCAAGAGCAGGGCAGGACAGGGGTGCTTTTTTTTTTTCTTTTTTTTATTATTAATTTTGCTTTTTTATTTTATTTTTAAATTGTTCCTTCCAAGTATTTTTTTTTTTTTATCATTTTTATTGTTATCTCAGGGAATGTAAATATCCCCTATGATAGCAATAGGTAGTGACAGGTACTCCTTTTTTGAAAAAACTGGGGTCTTCTAGACCCTAGATTTTTCCTCTGCCCTCAAAGCATCTGACCACACCAAGATCGGTGTGATAAAATGCGTTCCCAATTTCCCAATGGCGCTTTTTATATCTGGGGGGGGCATTCCCTCCCACTGCTTGTAAAAGCAGTCCAGAGGCTAATTAGCTGCTAGGATTGCTTTTACATGAAAGCCGGCCGCAGGCTGAAAAGAATGATACCAAGATGATACCTAAACCCGCAGGCATCATTCTGGTATAAACATTCAAAGTCCAGCAACATACCAGTACGTTGCTGGTCCTTGTTGGACATGTATTGTAATCTTTTTTTTTCATGCAGCCAGTTGGCTGAACGAAAAAAGAGATTGATCGGTGGGTATGCCCACCATTAGAATACCGCCCTTCATCCACCCACTTCCAATGATGGGCATGCACGCACCATTTATATATGCCGAAGCATGGGGGCATCCTCCCGCAAAAAAGTTATGCCGCACACACATGGTCGGACTTTTCCACGGGCAAGCCTCCGTCGGAATTTCGACCGTATGTACGTGGCATTAGGAGCAAAATCGCTCCTCCGCCCCTGCTGCCCCAATGCTTCGGCATATTTGCTTTTTTTTTTTAACTGTGGTGGTGAAATCACCTCCTACAGCACTGGAGTCGCAGGGATCAGGCCTGTCTCTGCGAACGCTGCAGTTATGTGTGTTTTTGTTTTGTAAGTGACAGTGATCGATCGATACTGCACTTGGGTGGCCTGGGCTGGACGGAGGGGCAAAACGCAGGTGCCAGCAGGTATCTGGGCTGATCCCGCTAACACTGCGTTTTTGGGAACCCTAAACTGCTGGGGACGCTAGTATAGATCTGATCAGATCAGATATTGATCTGTTCAGATACTATACCACTAAGGGGGGTGTATGCTTCACGCGTGGGTGTTAGCGTTACTGGCACTAACCTGGCGCTGCCTGGGGTGTGACGCAGACCCTCTCTGACGCTAAAACCTAATTGATATCACCCGCCGGGCGATCAGGGGGTTAAACCTTTATTGGGTTATATACGGCGGGTGCCCTGACACTATAAAAAGCAAACTAACTAACCAGCGTCACCCGTAACACTTATATGGTGATCACTGGTGAAAGGGTTAACTAGGGGCAATCAGGGGGTTAAAACCTTTATTAGATAATATATGGGGGTACCTGACGCTATAAAAACCTGCGGCGAACCTAAAAAAAATTACCAGCTACCGATCTGCATCACCGACACTAAGACAGCGTTTAGAAAAACGATCGCTTAGCGACAGTGGTGATGGGGGTGAAAGGGTTACCTGGGGGACGATCAAGGGGGTTAAACCTTTACTAGATAATATATTGGGGTACCTGATGCTATAAAAACATGCGGCGAACCTAAAAAAAATTACTGGCTACCGATCTGCATCACCGACACTAAGACAGCGTTTAGAAAAACGATCGCTTAGCGACAGTGGTGATAGGGGGTGAAAGGGTTACCTGGGGGGCGATCAAGGGGGTTAAACCTTTATTAGATAATATATTGGGGTACCTGACGCTATAAAAACCTGCGGCGAACCTAAAAAAAAATACCAGCTACCGATCTGCATCACCGACACTAAGACAGCGTTTAGAAAAACGATCGCTTAGCGACAGTGGTGATGGGGGTGAAAGGGTTACCTGGGGGGCGATCAAGGGGGTTAAACCTTTACTAGATAATATATTGGGGTACCTGACGCTATAAAAACATGCAGCGAACCTAAAAAAAATTACTGGCTACCGATCTGCATCACCGACACTAAGACAGCGTTTAGAAAAACGATCGCTTAGCGACAGTGGTGATAGGGGGTGAAAGGGTTACCTGGGGGGCGATCAAGGGGGTTAAACCTTTATTAGATAATATATTGGGGTACCTGACGCTATAAAAACCTGCGGCGAACCTAAAAAAAATTACCGGCTACCGATCTGCATCACCGACACTAAGACAGCGTTTAGAAAAACGATCGCTTAGTGACAGTGGTGATAGGGGGTGAAAGGGTTACCTGGGGGGCGATCAAGGGGGTTAAACCTTTATTAGATAATATATTGGGGTACCTGACGCTATAAAAACATGCGGCGAACCTAAAAACAATTACTGGCTGCCGATCGGCATCACTGACGCTAAGACAGCGATCAGAAAAATGATCGCTTAGCGACAGTGGTGATAGGGGGTGAAAGGGTTATCTGGGGGGTGATCAGGGGGTTAAATCTTTATTAGGGGGGGTTAGGGGGCTACACTGGACCTAAGACTAAACTTTGGTGACACTTTTACAGTCACAAATGTCACTGATTGCAGTGATCACTAAATAAATGGTCACTGCAATCAGTGACACTGTGACTGGGGGCTGGGGGGGTGATCTGGGGGGTGATCTGGGGTGTCTGGGGGGGCCTGGGGGGGGGCGATTTATGTCCCTATGTGTCCTGGTGTCAGTGTAGTGTTGTGTGCACTGACCTGATGTCTTCTCTTGTACGGCGCTCGGTATATGTGAGCGCCGCACCAGAGATGACATCACTTCCTCCTGCTTCCTCTGTCTGACACAGACAGAGGGGGCATTTCCATTCGCCGGGAGCGATCGCGAGGAAGTGGCTGGAAACGAATGGCTGCCCCCTCATCCCGGAACGCTCCCGGACACTTAGCCACCGCTCACTGTATAGGAGGGGGGTCCGATTGGACCCCCCAACTATACAAAGGCAATCACGTATGCTCTACGTGATTGTGCCTGTCGGTGCCATTCTGCCGACGTATATATACAGTGAGCGGTCGTTAAGTGGTTAAGGACGGTACGTTGTCCTTGTAACGGGGATCCAGCAGGGTGGCCACCCAGTAATCAGCACCAGTTAAAATGTGGGCAACTCGGCGGTCATTGCGGAAACACTGCAGCATGTAATCGCTCATGTGTGCCAGGCTGCCCAGAGGCAAAGAAAAGCTGTCCTCTGTGGGAGGTGTATCGTCTGTGTCCTCTGTATCCCCCCAGCCACGCACCAGTGATGGCCACGAGCTGGTCTGGGTGCCACCCTGCTGTGAAAATGGCTCCTCCTCCTCCTCCTCCATCTCCTCCTCCACCTCGTCATCCTCCAGAACTGTGCCCTTTCTGCCGGACAATTGTGTACCTGGCGTTTGTTGGTGCAGGAACCCACCCTCGTTGCCACTTGTGAAAGACTGCCCTGAAAGCCTTTGAAATGATCCCGCTTCCTCCTCCTCCTCCTCATCCTCCTGTGCCACATCCTCTTCCATCATCGCCCGAAGCGTTTTTTCAAGGAGGCATAGAACTGGGATAGTAACGCTAAGAACGGCGTCATTGGCGCTGGACATGTTGGTGGAGTACTCGAAACAGCGCAACAAGGCACACAGGTCTCGCATGGAGGCCCAGTTATTGGTGGTGAAGTGGTGCTGTTCCGCAGAGCGACTCACGCGTGATTGCTGCAGCTGAAACTCCACTATCGCCTGCTGCTGCTCGCACAGTCTGGCCAGCATGTGAAGGGGGAATTCCACCTTGTGGGCACGTCACATATGAGGCGGTGAGCGGGAAGGCCGAAGTTACGCTGCAGCGCTGACAGGCCAGCAGCAGCAGGGTGAGAACGCCGAAAGTGCGCACACACAGCCCGCACTTTCTGCAGCAGCTCTGGCATATTGGGGTAATTTTTAAGGAACCTCTGGACCACCAAGTTCAGCACATGCGCCAGGCAAGGGATGTGCGTCAAACCGGCTAGGCCCAGAGCTGCTACGAGATTTTGCCCATTATCGCACACCACCAGGCCGGGCTTGAGGCTCACTGACAGCAACCACTCATTGGTCTGTTGTTCCATGTCCCTCCACAACTCCTGCGCGGTGTGGGGTTTTTCCCCCAAACAGGAAAGTTTTAAAACTGCCTGCTGTCGTTTACCCCTGGCTGTGCTGAAGTTGGTGGTGAAGGTGTTACGCTGACTGGATGAGGAGGCGGTAGAGGATGAGGAAGCGGAGTAGGAGGAGTTAGCAACAGGAGGCAAACTGAAGCGCCCTGCAATCCTCGGTGGTGGAAGGACATGCGCCAAACTGCTATCTGCCTCAGGCCCAGCCGCCACTGCATTTACCCAGTGTGCTGTTAGGGAGATATAACGTCCCTGACCGTGCTTACTGGTCCACGCATCCGTAGTTAGGTGGACCTTGCCACAGATGGTGTTGCGCAGTGCACACCTGATTTTGTCCCCCACTTGGTTGTGCAGGGAAGGGATGGCTCACCTGGAAAAATAGTGGCGGCTGGGCACGACGTACTGTGGGACAGCCAATGCCATCAGGCTTTTAAAACTCTGCGTCTCCACCATACGGAATGACAGCATTTCAAAGGCCAGGAGTTTTGAAATTGGGAGATAGAGAGCTGAATGCTTCCATGGGACATTGTGGAGATGGTCGGTGACCCAGGTGGTAGTGTTCCTGGCAGATCCTCTGTTTGCGGGGTGGCAGGTGCCACTGTCACTACAGAGGTGGATGAAGAGGCCGAGACTGCAGCAGAAGAGGAAGCAGGAGGAGCCAGAGACCTTTCTTGGTTTTTGAGGTGTCTACTCCACTGCAGCTCGTGCTTTGCACTTAGATGCCTTGTCATGCAGGTTGTGCTCAGGTTGAGAACGTTTATGCCTCGCTTCAGCCTCTGATTGCACAGCCTGCAAACCACTCGTGTCTTGTCATCAGCACATTGTGTGAAGAACTGCCACGCTAGGGAACTCCTTGGACCTGGCTTTGGTGTGCTCGGTCCCTTGCTGCATTGGGCAGTAGCAGACATACTGTCTAGCGGACGGACGCTCCGCTTTTGCACCCTGCTCCCTCTTCTGCTGTGCTGGTGGCTCCGTGCGACCACCGCCTCTTCCTCCAAACTACACTGGTCACCTGCATAACGTTCATTCCATGTGGGGTCGAGGACCTCATCGTCCTCCACATCATCTTCCACCCAGTCTTCACCCCTGCCCTCCTTGTCTGTCTGCACAATTGCGAAAGCAGCAGCAGTTGGCACCTGTGTTTCGTCATCATCCGAGACGTACTGCGATGGTCCTCCCATGTACTCATCATGATACATAAGTGGTTGGTCATCGGTGCACTCAATCTCTTCCACTTCTGGGGCAGGGCTAGGTGGATGGCCCTGGGAAACCCTGCTAACAGAGTCATCGAAAAGCAGAAGAGACTGCTGCATGATTTGGGGCTCAGACTGCTTGGCTGATTTGCAAGGGGGTGAGGTGAAAGACTGATGGACATGGGTTTCAGGTGCCAACTCTGATCTTTCATCAGAAGAGTGGGTGGGAGACAATGTGAAGGAACCCGAGGCACTGTCAGCAACCCAATCTACTATCGCCTGTACTTGTCCTGGCCTAAACATTCGTACAGCCTCATTAGGCGCGACAAAATACCGCTGCAGGCTCGGTCGCCTACTCGCACCTGAGGAAGGTGTTTCACTTGTGCGTGTATCTGGCACAGATCCACCACGTCCTCTCCCTGCAACAGGAGCTCCACCAGCAGCACCACGACCGGGGCCACCACGTCCCTTTGACCTTCTCCTCCTCATATTTTCCAAATTTAGGATGTTGCCCTAAATGGGTGTTTTTGGAAGAGCAGAACACACCCACAGTACGTAACCGCTGAATCGCACAGCTACAGAACTGCAAAAAATGCTATTCAAAAAAAATGTTGTTTTTTTAGTATAGCACAGTGGAAGAAAACTATTTAGAAATTGTTTATTTCACACACCTCCAAATATGTATAACACACTGCAAACTATTTTTTGTGCCCCTAAAAGGCGTTTTTTGGAAGAGCAGAACACACCCACAGTACGTAACCGCTGAATCGCACAGCTACAGAACTGCAGAAAGTGCTATTCAAAAAAAATGTGTTTTTTTTAGTATAGCCCAGTAGGAGAAAACTATATAGAAATTGTTTATTTCACACACCTCCACATATGTATAACACACTGCAAACTATTTTTTGTGGCCCTGAATGGCTCTTTTTGCAAGCGTACATTAAAGTGCAAATTTTTTATTTATTTTTTTGCCCTAAACGGGTCTTTTTTTGCACAAGCAAAATAAAATGCAATTTTTTTTATTTTTTTTGCCCTATGGGTCTTTTGGAAAAGAGCACAATAAAGTGCCTTTTTTTTCCCCCTAAAAGTTAGATTTTCTCTGACACTGGGCTCATGGCAGTGTAAAAAGACTGCACTGCAACACAAACAGGTAAACCTATCCAGATCGCTGATTTTAATCTCTGAATCTGGACTCCTATATAATATTCTCTCTCCCTGAAAGCACCAACACAGGAACCTGGCCCTACACTACACTATCTCTCTATCTTTTCCCTCAGATTGCAGAATCAGGACTACCTCATGTATTTTTCTATCTCTCCCTAAAAGCAGCAGCAGCAGACTAGATCCTCTCCCTATCTATTCTGAAGCAGAGTGACGTGTGTGCTGTGTGCCTCTAGCTTATATAGAAGCTGGGTCACATGTTGCACTGACCAATCACAGCCATGCCATTAGTAGGCATGGCTATGATGGCCTCTAAGGGCACACCAGCTAATCAAAAGGTGATTGGCTGGCCCCTGAAGCATTTCTAAATGCGTAATTAGATTGCCGAACCCGACCCCGAACCCGGACTTTTGCGCAAAGTCCGGGTTCGGGTTCGGGAAAAAGCTAAAGTTCGGTACGGACCCGAACTTTACAGTTCGGGTTCGCTCAACACTAGTAGCCAGTAATTTTTTTTAGGTTCGCCGCAGGTTTTTATAGCGTCAGGTACCCCCATATATTACCTAATAAAGGTTTAACCCCCTTGATCGCCCCCCAGGTAACCCTTTCACCCCCTATCACCACTGTCGCTAAGCAATCTTTTTCTGATCGCTGTATTAGTGTCGGTGATGCCGATCGGTAGCCAGTTATTTTTTTTAGGTTCGCCGCAGGTTTTTATAGCGTCAGGTACCCCCATATATTACCTAATAAAGGTTTAACCCCTTGATCTCCCCCCTAGGTAACCCTATCATCCCCTTTTGCCAGTGTCACTAAGCGATCGTTTTTCTGATCGCTGTATTAGTTATGCTGGTGCCGATAGGTAGCCAGTTATTTTTTTTAGGTTCCCCGTCAGGTTTTTATATAGCGTCAGGTACCCCCATATATTATCTAATAAAGGTTTTAACCCCCTAATTGCCCCTAGTTAACCCTTTCACCAGTGATCACCATATAAGTGTTACGGGTGACGCTGGTTAGTTAGTTTGCTTTTTATAGTGTCAGGGCACCCGCAGTATATAACCCAATAAAGATTTAACCCCCTGATCGCCCAGCGGGTGATATCAATTAGGTTTTAGCGTCAGAGAGGGTCTGCGTCACACCCCAGGCAGCGTCAGGTTAGTGCCAGTAACGCTAACACCCACGTGTGAAGCATACACCTCCCTTAGTGGTATAGTATCTGAACAGATCAATATCTGATCTGATCAGATCTATACTAGCGTCCCCAGCAGTTTAGGGTTCCCAAAAACGCAGTGTTAGCGGGATCAGCCTAGATGCCTGCTAGCACCTGCGTTTCGCCCCTCCGTCCAGCCCAGGCCACCCAAGTGCAGTATCGATCGATCACTGTCACTTACAAAACACAACACACATAACTGCAGCGTTCGCAGAGACAGGCCTGATCCCTGCGACTCCAGTGCTGTAGAAGGTGATTTCACCACCACAGTTAAAAAAAAAGCATATATGCCGAAGCATTGGGGCAGCAGGGGCGGAGGAGCGGAGGAGCGATTTTGCTCCTAATGCCGCGTACATACGGTCGAAATTCCGATGGAGGCTTGCCCGTGGAAAAGTCCGACCAAGTGTGTGCGGCATAACTTTTGCGGGAGGATGCCCCCATGCTTCGGCATATATAAATGGTGCATGTTTGCCCATCATTAGAAGTGGGTGAATGAAGGGAGGTATTCTAATGGTGGGCATACCCACCGATCAATCTCTTTTTTCGTTCAGCCAACAGGCTGCATGAAAAAAAAGATTACAATACATTTCCAACAAGGACCAGCAACGTACTAGCCTCTGGACTGCTTTTACAAGCAGTGGGAGGGAATGTCCCCCCCCCCCGGATATAAAAAGCGCCATTGGGAAAGCATTTTATCACACCGATCTTGGTGTGGTCAGATGCTTTGAGGGCAGAGGAAAGATCTAGGGTCTAATAAACCCCAGTTTTTTCAAAAAAAGAGTACCTGTCACTAACTATTGCTATCATAGGGGATATTTACATTCCCTTAATAACAATAAAAATGATAAAAAAAAAAAAATATGGAAGGAACAGTTTAAAAATAAAATAAAAAAGCAAAATGAATAATAAATTCTAAAAAAAGCACCCCTGCTCTTGCGCAATGGCGAACGCAAGCGTCGGTCTGGCGTCATATGTAAATAGCAATTGCACCATGCATGTGAGGTATCACCGCAAAGGTCAGATCTAGGGCAGTCATTTTAGCAGTAGACCTCCTCTTTAAATCTAACGTGGTAACCTGTAAAGGCTTTTAAAGGCTTTTAAAAATGTATGTAGTTTGTCGCCAATGCGCGTTTGTGCGAAATTTTAAAGCATGTCGTGTTTGGTATCTATGTACTCGGCCTAAGATCATCTTTTTTATTTCATCAAACATTTGGGCAATATAGTGTGTTTTAGTGCATTAAAATTAAAAAAAGTGTATTTTTTCCCAAAAAAATGCGATTGAAAAATCGCTGCGCAAATACTGTGTGGGGAAAAAAAAATGCAACACCCACCATTTTAATCTGTAGGGCCTTTGCTTTAAAAAAATATATAATGTTTGGGGGTTCAACATAATTTTCTTGCAAAAAAAAAATATGTTTTCATGTAAACAAAAAGTGTCAGAAAGGGCTTTGTCTTCAAGTGGTTAGAAGAGTGGATGTAAGCTTCCTAATGTTGTGTATAAAATGCCAGGACAGTTCAAAACCCCCCCAAATTACCCCATTTTGGAAAGTAGACACCCCAAGCTATATACTGAGAGGCATGTTGAGTCCATTGAATATTTTATATGTTGACACAAGTTGCGGAAAAAAGACAATTTTTTTTTTTTTTTGCACAAAGTTGTCACTAAATGATATATTGCTCAAACATGCCATGGGCATATGTGGAATTACACCCCAAAATACATTCTGTTGCTTCTCCTGAGTACGGGGATACCACATGTGTGAGACTTTTTGGGAGCCTAGCCGCGTACGGGACCCCAAAATCCAAGCACTGCCTTCGGGCTTTCTAAGGGTGTAATTTTTGATTTCACTCCTCACTGCCTATCACAGTTTCGGAGGCCATGGAATGCCCAGATGGCACAACCCCCTCCCCAAATTACCCCATTTTGGAAAGTAGACACCCCAAGCTACTTGCTGAGAGGTATGGTGAGTATTTTGCAGATCTCGCTTTTTGTCACAAAGTTTTGAAAATTGAAAAAAATATAAAAAATTATTTTCTTTCTTCATTTTCAAAAACAAATGAGAGCTGTAAAATACTCACCATGCCTCTCAGCAAATAGCTTGGGGTGTCTACTTAACAAAATGGGGTCATTTGGGGGGGGGTTTGTGCTATTTTGGCATTTTATGGCCTTCGAAACTGTGATAGGTAGTGAGGAGTGAAATCAAAAATTTGTGCCCTTAGAAATCCTGAAGGCGGTGCTTGGTTTTCGGGGTCCCGTATCAGGGGGGATCCAGAGTCTTTTCTTTGGCAGGGGCACTGCCAAAAAATATGTTTTTTTTGTGGGAAATATATCTGGGAAATGGCTGGTGTTGGCGCTTCAATCATCCCGGCACCATGGTTGTTATGGTGTCAGGATGATTGAAGCGCATTATTTCTATTATTACATTGTAATATAAAATTAAATAGTTCAATGCAGAATCAGTGGGAGCCCCAAGTGTGTCACTTGCCACCGTCGCCTGCAATTAGTGGGAGCCCTGAACGTGTCACTTGCCACACGTTGCGGATTGTCACATGCCACGTCACCTACCACATCTTGTGGATTGTCACTTGCCACACCTTGTGCATTGTCACTTGCCACATCACCTGCCACACCTTGCGGATTGTCACTTGCCACGTCACCTGCCACACCTTGCTGATTGTCACTTGCCTGCCACCAGATGCAGATTGTCATTTGCCACGTCATCTGACACAATTTGTGGATTGTCACTTGTCACGTCGCCTGCCACACCTTGCGGATTGTCACTAACTTGCCTGCTAAGGTGTAGTTTTGGGTGTCTCTTGCTGTGTCCCAGACTCCCAGAGTCAGGCAGCAGAGAGATAATGTAATCTTTCCGCTGCCTGCACAGTGAGGGCGGAAGTCACTGCAGGAATGCAGGGCAGGCACGGGCGGTGAGAGATGATCTCATCTCTCTGCTCCCCCGCTCCCGGCTAGCTGATTGGCCAGCTGCCACACTGAGCCTGCTCTCTCACTCTCACCTGCGCTGCCAACACACTGAGCAGCACAGTCTGCCCACGAACCGTGCCGCCCGCCCACAAACCGCGCCGCAAGCGTAGCCGCCCGCTTTCTTACCCATCTGTGAAGCCGCACGCTGTTGCACCTGCCCGCAGAGTGGCCCGACGTGACTCACTGACGTCACTTGTTGCTAGACGCCAAGCGGCCCAGGCGTTAGCAACGAGTGCAGAGAAGAGGCTCCACCCACCTCCTCCTCCGCTCCTGGTATTGTGTCAGTGCGCCACGTAACTACATTAGACGAGTCTCTCTCTTGGCGCCGCTGATCGGCTGATGTGAGAAACTGAGAGAGAGACTCAGAGAGGCAGCGGCAGCCGCAGAACAAGTTTTGTATATTCTCGGGTATAAGCCGACCCGAATATAAGCCGAGGCACCTAATTTTACCCCAAAAAACTGGGAAAACGTATTGACTCGAGTATAAGCCTAGGGTGTCCATCTGAATGCCTCACTGTGCCTCACTTTGCCTCACTGTGCCCATGCCTCACTGTGCCCATGCTTCACTGTGCCCATGATTAGACTGATGTTTAACATGGGAGTCTATGAAAGGATTGCCCGGCTTTGAAAAATCGGTTCTCCCCGGCCGTAGGTCTCTCAGACACCAAACGTTGAACACTTATAGAAGAGACATGGGGCTACATGTGTGCCAAGTTTGGGGTCCAGGGGACCTACGACCAGCCGGTACCGGGTCCGAAAAGTCACCGGAGAAATGACCGTTTAACATTGGAGTCTATGGAAGGGGTGCCCGGCTTTAAAAAAATCAGTGCTCCCCGGCCGTAGGTCCCCCAGACTCCAAACTTTGCACACTTGTAGAGGATACATGGGGCTACATTTGGGGTCCAGGAGACCTATGGCCGGCCAGTACCGGGTCCCTAAAGTTCGGGAGATCAGGCGCAAAAAAGAGCAAGCAAGTGAGTGTGACAGATGGTCTCGGGGGGGGGCAATTGCCCTTTTGCCCCCCCCTGGATCCGCCCCTGTCCCGTATGCGGCTAGGCTCCTAAAAAGTCCCACACATGTGGTATCCCTGTACTCAGGAGAAGCAGAAAAATGTATTTTGGGGTGCAATTTCACATATAACCATGGCATGTGTGAGCAATATATCATTTAGTGACAACTTTTTGTATTTTTTTTTTTGTCATTATTCAATCACTTGGGACAAAAAAAAATATTCAATGGGCTCAACATGCCTCTCAGCAATTTCCTTGGGGTGTCTACTTTCTAAAATGGGGTCATTTGGGGGGGTTTTGTGCTATTTTGGCATTTTATGGCCTTCGAAACTGTGATAGGTAGTGAGGAGTGAAATCAAAAATTTGTGCCCTTAGAAATCCTGAAGGCGGTGCTTGGTTTTCGGGGGCCCGTACGCGGGTAGGCTCCCAAAAAGTCCCACACATGTGGTATCCCCGTACTCAGGAGAATCAGCAAAATGTATTTTGGGGTGCAATTCCACATATAAACATGGCATGTGTGAGCAATATATCATTTAGTGACAACTTTTTGTAATTTTTGTTTTTTTTTGTCATTATTCAATCACTTGAGACAAAAAAAAATATTCAATGGGCTCAACATGCCTCTCAGCAATTAGCTTGGGATGTCTACTTTCCAAAATGGGGTCATTTGGGGGGGGGGTTTTGTACTGCCCTGCCATTTTAGCACCTCAAGAAATGAGATAGGCAGTCATAAATTAAAAGCTGTGTAAATTCCAGAAAATGTACCCTAGTTTGTAGACGCTATAACTTTTGCGCAAACCAATAAATATACGCTTATTGACATTTTTTTTACTAAAGACATGTGGCTGAATACATTTTGGCCTAAATGTATGACTAAAATTGAGTTTATTTGATTTTTCTTATAACAAAATTAGAAAATATCATTTTTTTTCAAAATTTTCAGTCTTTTTCCGTTTATATCACAAAAAATAAAAATGGCAGAGGCAATCAAATACCATTAAAAGAAAGCTCTATTTGTGGGAAGAATAAGACGCAAATTTCGTTTGGGTACAACATTGCATGTCCGCACAATTTCCAGTTAAAGCAGAGCAGTGCCAAATTCTGAAAACACCTCTGGTCCTTTAGCTACAAAATGGTCCAGTTAAAGCAGCGCAGTGCCAAATTCTGAAAACACCTCTGGTCTTTTAGCTACAAAATGGTTAAATTAGGGTACCATTAACCATTAAGTGGTTAAATTAGGGTACACCCCTGCATGACGTTGATTCCATGTGGGGTCGAGGACCTCATCGTCCTCCACATCATCTTACACCCAGTCTTCACCCCTGCCCTCCTTGTCAGTCTGCACAATTGCAGCAGTTGGCACCTGTGTTTCTTCATCATCCGAGACGTGCTGCGATGGTCCTCCCATGTACTCATCTTGAAACATAAGGGGTAGGGCTAGGTGGATGGCCCTGGGAAACCCTGCTAACAGAGTCATCAAAAAGCAGAAGACTGCTGCATGATTTGGGGCTCAGACTGCTTGGCTGATTTGCAAGGGGGTGAGGTGAAAGACTGATGGACATCGGCTGCAGGTGCCAACTCTAATCTTTCAGCAGGACACTGGGTGGGAGACAATGTGAAGGGACTGGAGGCACTGTCAGCAACCCAATCTACTATCGCCTGTACTTCTCCTGGCCTCAACATTCGTAGAGCCGCATTAGGCCCGACCAAACACCGCTGCAGGCTCTGTCGCCTACTCGCACCTGAGGAAGGTGTTTCACTTGTGCGTGTAGCTGGCACAGATCGACCACGTCCTCTCCCTGCAAAAGGAGCTCCACCAGCAGCACCACGACCGGGGCCACATCCCTTATTTGACATTGTCCTCATATTTCTCAAATTTAGGATCTTGCCCTAAATGGGTGTTTTTTGAATAGCAGAATAGAAGAACAGTATCTAAAGTGTGTATCTCACACGTACAGATATGCAGGAAACACACAAAAAAAAATTATTTGCCCTAAATAAAAAATTTTTGAATAGCAAAATAGAAGAACAGTATGTAAAGTGTGTATCTCACACGTATAGATATGCAGGAAACGCACCAAAAAAAAATTACTTGCCCTAAATAAAAAAAATTTGAATAGCAGAATAGAAACACACTTTAGATACTGTTCATCTCACACGTACAGATATGTAGGAAACGCACCAAATTTTTTTTATTTGCCCTAAATATTTTTTTTTGGAATAGCAGAATAGAAGAACTGTATCTAAAGTGTGTATCTCACACGTACAGATATGTAGGAAACACTGCAAAATATTTTTTTTTGCCCTAAATGGGTGTTTTTTGAATAGCAGAATAGAGCAACAGAATCTAAAGGGTGTATCTCACAGTAACATATGCAGTGCTGGTGCACTAAGCTTGCATAAAATGCCCACTGACGCCAACCTAACTAACAGACGAATAAAAGTTATATTTTCTCTGGCACTGGGCTCAGGGCAGGGTAAAAAGATTGTGTACTGCACCCACACAACAAAATCAAGGTAGATCGCTGAGTAATTTGATTTCTGAATCAGGACTCCTATCTAATTCTCTCCCTCAAAGCAGCAGCAGAAACCTTTCCCTACACTATCTAAAGCAGAGTGACGTGCTGTGCTATGTAGATCGCTGAGTAATTTGATTTCTGAATCAGGACTCCTATGATAATTCTCTCTTTCAAAGCAGTAGCAGCAGCAACCTTTCCCTACACTATCTAAAGCAGAGTGACATGCTGTGCTATGTGCCTCTAGCTTATATAGAGGCTGGGTCACATGCTGCACTGGCTAATCATAGCCATGCCATTAGTCGGCATGGCTGTGATGGCTTCTAAGGGCACACAAGGTAAACTAATGTTAATTGGCTGCCCTGCAGCGCGCCATTACATTGCCGAACACCGAACCCGAACCAGTACATACAATACATTGTTCGGGTTCGGGTACTAAACACCCAAAAGTCCGGTACGAACCCGAACTTTACAGTTCGCTTAACCCTAATTAGAAGTCCACATCTCCTTAATCCCAAAGCCAGAAAAGAACCATACTCTATGTTCAAACTACTTCACAATCTTTTTAATAGGGTGGATCTTAAGATACATGTCAAAATGATACCAGCTAGACTACAACATCTTTTATGACAAACCATATACTTGGATCAAGTAGGATTTTTAAGTGTACGGGGGCATGAGAGGGCTTTTAATAGGGTCAGTTGGCCTTTCCTACACCCCACTCCTCTTCTATAAGGCTTAGGCCCTAATCTCATATCTACAATAATGGTATTATACTCATCACCCTCTGCAAGGTTCAGAGTAAATAGCTCTCTATTTTCAAGACTCTACATTCGTAATTAAACTGGACAGTGATGTCCGTTATCCCCACTGTTGTATGTTCTCACTATGAAACATCTATCTAATGCATTTTGATTTAACATCTCAATTACTGGTATCCACACAGGCCCTCAGCACATCAAACTGTCTTTGTTTGCTGATGATTTTTTATTCCCTGTTACAATTTCTCATATATCAATGCCTTCAATCATCCACAAATTTAAACACTTTGAACTATTGAGCAACTTAGGTATTATCTGTTCCAAATATAAATTTTTAAACATTTCCTTATCGCGGCAACAGGAAGCCCTCCTTTATCAATACTTTCCTCTCAGGTAATGGTTTGCCCCCCCCCTCAGACGTATCCCAGTTCTTTACTTTAAAGTACACTCCCCTCCTCCAAAAGACACTGTTAGAACTACATGCATATGAGCACAAGCTCTGCTGATAATTTGGCAAAATACATATATTAAAAATATCTTACCATGCTTTTTCTACATTTTCAAAATCATCCCGATTCTTTTCCATCTCCAGTTTCACCAATCACTCCAGCAAACTTTCACCTAGTTTATTTGGGGATCTAAATGACTATATATCCAAAAGAAAATATTATCCTTACCTAAATCTAGACGAGGGGGAGGAATGTTTGATATCTCTTCATAACACACTGCATCTGTCCTCACCAGATTAGTGGATTGGTTCCACAACAATTCCTCCAAACAATGAGTCCAAATAGAACAAGTCTTTCTTTCTCGTACATCACGGGACACAGAGCGACATAGTCATTACTAATGGGTTATATAGATACCGTCAGGTGCTGGCACTGGCAACTTCCAAAACCGGAAGTACCCTCCCCTATATAAGCCCCTCCCATCCGGGAGCACCTTAGTTTTTTGCCAGTGTCTAAGGTGTTGGCCAAGAAGAAACATGTGTTTTTCACTGAGCTTGCGTACAGGTTCTTTTGGGCCTCAGTAAGCTATTCCGGATCCGACCAAAAAAGCTTCATAGCTAAACGGTCGGTACCCGGGCCTTGCAGAGAAGAGCAAGGTTTTGCCTGTAATGCTTCTCTTAGGAGAGCTGGACCCTGGGATCCAGAGCTCTGGTCATACCCATGACCAAGATGTTTTCTGTGCAGGGTGCTATACAGGTCCAGGGGAGTGGAATCCTTGGGAACCCGGTCCCTGAAGGTTTGATTACAATGCCTGCCGTGATAGGTGAAGTTTGGGCTTCTGTGGACCAAACAAAGTCCTGCGGCGAGGAAAAGGTAAGTGGGGGCCCTCGGGAACTTGGTTCTATTGAGGGACCCCCAAGCCTATTTTGTCTTTCTGCCTGTTACCTAAGGTATTCCCGCTAATATTCTGTGTATGCCTGTTACTACTGAGAAAATGTAAAAATTTTAATAGTAGGCAAGAAAAAAAAAAAAAAAAAATGTAAGACCGCGGTACCTGTGTTAGACACTAGAGGCCGCTATGGTTATTTTTCTTGTAATGTGGATTTTTTTCTTCCAGAATCAAATCCAGGCAGTGGGTATGTTCTCTGCTGGGAAGCTGTCTCCTCTGCCCTGTTGCTGCGCTCATCCATCCCCGGGCCCTGCGGCAAAGGGGGCCCTGGCTCCCATCTAGCTCCTTATTGTTTTTAAAAAAAGGCGCCGAAGGCGCACGTGCCCGCGCGCGTGCGCGTGCACGCGCCTCTATTCATAGAGGCGATCTGAAAAAAAGGGGCGGAGCGGGTGGATGACGCTCAGGTGTGCGCCGCGGCGCTACTGCGCATGTGCGGGCGTCCAGCATGTTTTAAAGCACATTATAGCTGGCTATTGAATGCACAGACAGAGCTAGCAACAGATAAAGGCACACAGAGGCGGTTGATGCAGGCATCCCCTAGAAAGGCACTTTAGTAGACACCAACTGTGATATAGCAGCAATTGTGCTAGACTATTCTCAGTAAAAGTGGTGTATTACGGCTGGAATACCTCAGCTTTAGGCTTAGGAATATGCCGTCCAGAAGCTCCGGAACTGAATCTTCCAGGAAGCGAAGGGGGTCTCATCGGGCTCTGAGGATCTTGGGCATGCTTCTGCTGCACCAGTCTCCCCTGAAGTTCAGAGGTAAGTGACCGTAGAGACCCCGCAGGGGTACTTGGTACTGTGGCTGTCCTCAGTTCACCTGCTCCTGTGTATGTAACAGAGGAGGTTTTTTCCTCAGCTCTGGGAGGATTAGAGAGAGATTGTCAACATTGATCGCTGCCTCCCTGTCAGGGAAAGCACGCCGATCTCCGTCTCCTCCTTCAGAGTGCCTGTTAGCAGAGCAACAGTCCCATACAGGGATCGACCTGCCTGAAGGGGATCAGGATGAGGTTGATTCTGTTATAGAGGAATCAACAGTGGGTTCAGTCTCTGACTAACATGGTCCGATCGGCATTTAAAAATGCACCTTGCGGAACCATCAACCACTACTGTATCCTCGTTGGGGTCGCTAGAAGCCCCCAGACTGTCTGTTCTTTTCCACTTCACCCTTTACTGAAAGGGCTTATTTACCAGGATTGGGAACGTCCTGAGAAAATATTTATTCCCCCAAGAGATTTCCGGTGGTCTATCCCATGGGGATAAGTTCATAAAAAAAAAAAAAAATGGAAGGTCCCTACAGTGGACGCAGCCATCTCTTGTATGTATAAATCACTGACATGTCCAGTGGAAATGTTCAAGAACCCAATAGATAAAAGATTGGAGTCCTTATGAAAGTCTGCTTCTTTCTACAGCAAGCTTGGTGACACAACCAGCAGTAGCAGCTATTGGGGTCTGCTAAGCAGTGAAGGATCAGTTAAAACAGGTCTTGAGGGACTTGATAGATCAGCAGGCCTTGCCCTAGCTGATCTACCTAGAGCCTTAGGCTTTGCGGTTGACGCCATAAAGGATTCAGTCCATCAGGCCTCCCGCCTTACGCTGTCTATAGTACATATGCGTAGGCTTCTATGGCTCAAAAACTGGTCTGCTGAAGCTCCCTGTAAGGAATGGCTGGTTAGCGTCCCATTTCATGGTGAACGCTTATTCAGGGAAAACCTGGACAAATATATCCAGAAAATTTCCAGCGGTAAAAATACGCTCTTGCCGGTTAAAAACAGAGTTAGAGGTCCTTCTTTAAGAGGCCTGCTTCTCCAGTCCCTGGGGCATCGGCTGTGTAACAGTTCCGACGGCCTCCTCGGTCAATTCCCGGGGGTAAAAAAACAGGGACAATAGCAGGGTAATGAGAAACCCTGGGTCAGGGGAGGTACAAAACCTCCCCCAAAGTTAAATTCATTGAAGGGTTGCCCCCACTCAGTCGGGTGGGGGGAGGACTACAGTTGTTCACAAGAGACCTGGCGGGACACGATCAAGACAGATAGGTGCTCTCCGCAGTATGTTTGGGATACAGATTGGAGTTAAGAGACTCTCCTCCTTCCCATTTTTGAGGTCAAACTTGCCAAGGGATCCCCGGAGAGAGAGTCCCTCCTGTTGGCACTAGAACAACTATTGCTCCAAGGAGTAATTATGGAGGTTCCCCTGGAAGAATGAGGGTTCGGGTTTTACTCAAACCTCTTTACAGTCCCGAAGCAAACGCGGACGGGAGGCCCATATTAATTCTAAAAGGGCTATACAAATTCCTGTATATCAGGACTTTCCGATGAAGTCGATCCGATCGGTGGCCACTGCCCTACAAGGGGAGGATTGGTTAGCCGCGATCGACATCAAAGATGCTTATTTGCACATTCCCATCTTTCCAGTCTACCAAAAGTTTCTACGCTTTGCAGTAGAAGGGCGCCATTTTCAGTTCAGAGCCTTACCCTTGGGTTTGGCCACAGCACCACGAGTGTTTACAAAAATTCTGGCCCTTTATTGGCCAATCTAAGAACACAAGGTGTAATGATAATGGCATATCTAGATGACTTGTTGCTGATAGACCACTCAGTGAAAAAACTAGACGTGGTCGTTCACAAGACAATCAAGTATCTGGAATCTCACGGTTGGATTATCAACCGAGACAAGTCAGCCCTAAAAACCAGTCAAAAGTCTGGAATACTTGGGGCTAAGGTTGGATTCAGGCCAGAGAAGAATATTCTTGCCTCGAGGAAAGGTGTTGTCTTTGAAAGATTTGATTCACTTAGTGGGTACAAAAAAGACAGCCGTCCATACGCCTGTGCATAAGGCTGCTGGGAAAAATGGTGGCATCATTCGAAGCAGTACCCTACGGTCAATTCCATTCAAGGAATTTGCAAGGGGCCATACTGTCAGCCGGGAACAAAAAAGTTCAGGCCCTAGACTTACAATGTCCTTGTCCCCTTCCGTTCGCAAGAGCCTCCGTTAGTGGTTGGTTCCCCAGAATCTGGAAAAAGGGAAATCCTTCAGTCTGATTTCTTGGAAGGTGGTCACTACAGATGCCAGCCTTATAGGCTGGGGAGCAGTACTGGAGCAATAGTCTCTCCAGGGCAGATGGTCGGATGCAGAAAAGGCCCTGCCCATCAATCTCTTAGAGATACGGGCAGCCCGGTATGCCCTAGTAGCATGGACATCCAAACTCCAAGGGTCCCCTGTCAGAATTCAATCAGACAATGCCACAGCAGTGGCATATATCAATCATCAGGGGGGCACCAGGAGTCGCGCAGCCCAGAGGGAAGTAAATTACATCCTGAAATGGGCAGAAAGATATGTCCCAGCCATATCTGCGGTATTCATTCCAGGAGTGGAGAATTGGAAGGCGGACTTTCTAAGTCGCCAGCAATTATGCCCAGAGGAAGGGTCCCTTCACCCCGAGGTTTCTGGACAATATGTCAGCGGTGGGGAACATCGGATGTAGATCTTCTAGCATCCAGATTCAACACAAACGTGGACAGGTTTGTCTCTCGGACAAGGGATCCCCTAGCTTGCGGCTCGGATGCCCTAGTGTTCCCTTGGGATCAGTTCAAGCTGATATATGCATTCACACCGCCACAATGGTTACCTCGATTATTCCGCAGAATCAGGGTAGAAAAGAAACCAGTGATTCTGGTGGCTCCAGCGTGGCCCCGAAGAGCGTGGTACGCGGAGATTGTAAAATGTCAGTGGGGAGTCCTAGGACTCTCCCACGCCGTCCGGACCTGCTTTCGCAAGGACCGATATACCACCCTTCCTTACCAGCCCTAGGTTTGACGGCCTGGCTATTGAAGCCCACATTCTAAAAAAGAGAGGGCTCTCTAATGCTGTGGTATCTACCATGATCAATGCCAGGAAGCCGGTATCCAGGCAGATCTACTATAGAATCTGGAAGGCGTACACCGCCTGGTGTGAGGCCAAGAAATGGCATCCACGTAAATACGTAATAGGTAGGATTCTGGACTTCCTACAATGGGCTGTAGATAGGAAGCTTGCCTTGAGTACTATCAAGGGTCAGATTTCGGCCTTGTCAATATTTTTTCAAAGGCCCTTGGCTTCGCATTCACTAGTCAAAGCCTTTATACAAGGAGTGATGCGTATTAGTCCTCCGGTTAATATTCCCATATGTCCATGGGATCTAAACTTGGTTCTGTCGGTTCTACAGAAACAACCATTTGAACCATTACAGCATATTTCTTTGGTGCTTCTCACCAAGAAATTGATTTTTCTAGTAGCCATTTGTTCGGCTAAAAGAGTGTCGGAATTAGCAGCTATGTCCTGTAAGGAGCCATATCTGGTTATCCATAAGGATAGAGTAGTGTTACGTCCTCATCCAGCCTTTCTTCCTAAGGTGGTATCGAGGTTTCATTTGAACCAAGATGTGGTTCTTCCTTTTTTTTTCCCCAAACCTACTTCGGTAGAGGAAAAGTTATTGCATTCTTTGGATGTAGTAAGAGCAGTTAAAGCTTATCTAAAAGCCACTGCTCAGATTCGCAGAACGGATACTTTGTTTATTTTGCCGGAAGGCCCCAGAAAGGGTCAGGCAGCGTCAAAATCTACTTTAGCCAAGTGGATTCGACAGGTCATAATACAAGCCTATGGCTTGAGAAGGAGACCGCCTCCGTTCAAAGTTAGAGCGCACTCCACGAGAGCAGTTGGAACTTCATGGGCAGTGCATCACCAGGCCTCCCTGGCTCAAATCCGTAAGGCCGCAACATGGTCTTCAGTTCACACGTTTACTAGGTTCTACCAGGTGGACGTTAGAAGTCAGGAGGATGTCGCCTTTGGGCGCAGTGTGTTGCAGGCCGCAAAAGATCCTCATGTCTGATAGCGCTCAGCTTATATATGGTGTATCCCCCCCCTCATTGGGCATTGCTTTAGGACATCCCATTAGTAATGACTATGTCGCTCTGTGTCCCGTGATGTACGAGAAAGAAAATAGGATTTTTATAACAGCTTACCTGTAAAATCCTTTTCTTGGAGTACATCACGGGACACAGAGCTCCCGCCCCTCTTTGGGGACACTTATTGCTTTGCTACAAAACTGAGGTGCTCCCGGATGGGAGGGGCTTATATAGGGGAGGGTACTTCCGGTTTTGGAAGTTGCCAGTGCCAGCACCTGACGGTATCTATATAACCCATTAGTAATGACTATGTCGCTCTGTGTCCCGTGATGTACTCCAAGAAAAGGATTTTACAGGTAAGCTGTTATAAAAATCCTATTTTTTCAGCCAGCCATCTGTAAGCCTTCCCCTGGATTAGGTAGACCCATAGGAGTAAAATCCCCCCTTTGCCAGTTCTCATGTGTCATCTTCTTACCCTCTTGGACACGTTACTCCCCAAAACTTTAATTATCCCATGCCAAAGGCCCTATGACTGCTCTCCTTGCTAATCTAGCATTCCCACCTGCCCTGGCCCAATCTTACTGTTTCATTTAGAACAGGCCTCATTCATTCTGCCCACCACATTCATTCATAATCAGATGTGGTAGCTGCATTTGTTTTCTCTTTTTTTAGGCTTTTTTCCTCTGTTTTCACCTGGTGATCTGGCCAGTAACACACTTCCTATATTACAGTGCCCCCACTCTGGATGAAGGAGAACAGGAGGCAACTTTGGACAGCAGCATAGCACTATCCTCGCAGGGACTGCAAATTAATGGTTTTCCCACTCCTGCACAGTCAGGCAACAAACATTTTCCACTATCATCCAGCCACAAGGAACAGTCTTTGAGCTTGCTTTTGTTTTTTTTTTAGGGGTAATAACTTGGATGGGGAATAGGTATTAAGTGATGCTCAGCTTGACTGAAAGAAATAACCAGGGACACATTCCTCCCTATGTACAAGATCTTGAACTGTCCTCCCTTTTGGGACACTGACAGTCTCTTAAGATGACATGCAAAAGCCTCTTAAGGACTAGGAAATCTCAGCCCCTTAGAAAGTATCACATTGTGTAGTAAGCAACATGCAGGAGTATCTCCCACTCCACTGTAGATTCTGATCCCAGTTCAACTGTCTGCAGGACTACCAGCCCACCTGGTTCCTTCTCCACCAGCCCACCTGGCTGCTTCTCCACCAGCCCACCTGGCTGCTCTGAAGATCTCCCAGGGCAAGGGACAGGAAGGGTTAAGCACAACACTGTCCTTCAGAAAGGTTTGCTACATGTGGCAATCTCTCCTCTTGTGAATCCCTGGGTGTGCTGTCCTTGCTCCCTGCTGCTCCTTAGGCAAGATTCCTTTTCGAACCGCACTCATTTTAGAATCCTCCCAAGCCAGCCTGAGCTCCAGCCTGGAGGGAGAACCCCCCCCCCCCAGACTTAGGGGTCTCCTCCTAGGCCACCAAAAGTCTCCTCAGCACTCCATCTTCCACCCAACTCCCCTGCTGACATGACTCATCCATGATGGCTTAGCCACCCTGCCAGGCCCACTGCCTGTGGATTGGCCTTGTTCCCTAAGTATGCAGATAAACCTTCCTGGCCTCCGCCTTCTAGCTTCTAGAAGTTTCTCCAATCTCCCAGAACCAAGAGGAGGCACCAGAGACCTGCCTCTGTCAATCACCCAGCCTGACCTGCAGCAAATTCTCGCCAGATTCCAGACTCACACTTTCCATGAGTCATACACATAAATTTACCTGTATTAACCTGATAGCACATTAGAGGGTGCTACAGCAGTATTTTTAGTTTGTGCAGGAGAGAAGTGTTAGATGTACTTGCAGATTTAAATACACAAAAAAACTCCAGCTAATACATTATAATCAGTTACAGCAAACATTTTTTTTTCTTTTGGGATAAAGGTTTTATATAAATATGTAGCACCCTGATGTTTAGGCACGGTTGCTCCTAAATTTACCTGCAAGGTGTAGTTTCCTAGGCTCATTGTTAGGGATCAATTGATTTCACCCTAAGTCCAGAATTGCTGCACTTTTCTCTTCTGCAGCTGGGTGGCCGGGTACCTAGCGACATTAGATAAAACAAGGGCAAAGCCAGGACAGATTAGGAGTATATGGGGTACCTCAGCTAATGGGCAGGGGTTTTCTTGGATCCCTTGGCCTGCTGGGAGAACCTATATATTTGGGTGGAGTCAGGTGATCATTGTTCTGTGCCACCTGGACGGCTGTCTGAGTGGACGTGTGTTGTATTGCCCGGGCTGCTAGGACGGAGTTTGGGCCTTTCCCGGGCACATCTGGCTGCTAGGCTGTCTGAGGGCCTATCCAGAAGCAAGTGAGCAGCATAGGGTTGGGACTGCAGCTTGCAGTCCAACCATAAGTGATGGTTCTGATGGCCAGAGAACCTGTCGTAGTCGGGGTAGACGGGAAGCTGTTGCCACTAGGGGACCTTCCACCCTATTACCAGGGACCACAGTGAGTGGCTGAAGCAAGTACCGGAGCAGTATTCTCACCAACTGGGGATGGTGAAGAATCGGGAAACTTCAACAGGTGTCAAGCCAGGGACCCAGCCAGCGGAGGCGATGCTTGCAGAGCAGCCCTGTGTGTCAAGTCAGGGACCGAGCAGGCCAGTGGGGTGAAGCTTGAGAAGTATCTGGAGTGCCAAGTTAGGGACCCAGTAGAGAAGCAGGAGTGATGCTTGAGGAAGATACTAAAGTGAAGATTGGAAGAGCTTGAGGGATTCAGTGGCAGTAAATCAGCAAGTGTGAGAGACTAGGAGGTCAGTGGGTTGAGAACCTACAAGAAGTGATTGTAGAGAAAGTAAAGGAATTTGTTACAACTTGTGTTAGGAACTGTTCTAAGACTGTTGCCATAGGAGACAGCATTCCTACACATGCAAATGTGGTGTCTTTCTGGATGCCTTTCCCTGCATGGCTGTCTACCTGTAAAAGTCTCAGAGTCTGCCAATTAACATTGCAACTACCTAAGCGTGTCCTGGCCCTAAACCCTCTCTCCCACAGTTCTGTTCAAGAGAAATAAAATCTCTTTCCATTCAAGAAGTGTCTGGCGCCCATGAATCTACCTTGCATTACACCCACTATGCCTTGCAACCCACTCTATACAGAAGGATGTCAGCAGCTCTTGGCTCTGGGGGTTCTCATTAGACTAAAGGAGTGGGATCTTGCTGCAAATAAATAAAAGATGATCATTGTAAGCACCCCTGTCAATGGTAAATGGTTTGTCTCATCTCTGTATTTGATACATTCAGCTGGAGATCTTGCTCTTTTGAAAGACAGACTTACAGGCTAGATCACCAGATGTAACTAGAAGAAAGAAAGCCTAAGGCCGGGTTCACGCATATGTGAATTGGATGCGGGTTTTGAACCCTATAAAGAAAAGACCCCTATTCTTACCTATTCTGGTCCCAGGATCAGCTGTCAGCAGCAGCTTCTGTGTAGAGGAGGGGCAGCCAACAACGGATGGCCTATAGTAAGTCTATGGGTGATCTCCCAGGCACTTCCAGCCTCCTCTCTCCTGCACACAGAAGCCGCCTCTGGATACCGGAGTGACTTCAGAATAGGTAATATATTAAGTACTCAAAGAGTGAAAAATAGGACTTTGCAGCCAACACACAGAACATAGGGTACAAAAATAATTTTATTATCACAAAAATGTTAAACAAGAATTAAAAGACCATACAGTGTATATAAAGTGACAGTGGAGAGTCCCTTGAACGTCGACGCGTTTTGCCGTGAGGCTTCGTCAGGACGGACAAATAGGGGGGGACGATTACAAACACACTTGGGACAAAATCTCACTATCTAAAATGAGATACATACAAATTATTATATGGTATATACAATTAAAAAACATAAAAAATGGTGTAAAAAACATCCTTGGTGCTATGTGGCCACCCATCCACCCCTCCCTGCGCAGCAAAAGATCCAAACGCCATTAAACCCCGAGGTAGAAGAATACAAAAATACCTTGGAGGACACTCCAGATAGCAAAAAATTGTTCACCAGACTATCAATACCGTCTGGGATTGGGTGTGTATATATGATCTGTTAGAGATAAGTAAGAACATATAGAAATATATATGTATATTTCAGTAAAGGCTTTACATTATTATATATAGAAAAAATGTAGGTTACAGTTATATACAGTTGTTACCTGTAGGTCACACAGTAAGAAATCGCAGGGGAAAATCCGCGGAAAAATAGTTGGACAGACTAGATACTTGCAGCTACAACTAGCTTGACAGATCTAAAGGGACCAAAAGACTGTAATCAGGTATGTATTAAAGCCCAAAATATATGTCTACAAGATCAAAAAATAAAGAATTACCATCTGTATCCAGGCAGAATTGCCAAAGCGGGGGTATAAGACGTTGTGGTAATGAGGTTCTCAAAAGCCAAAACTGAGCATTCACAATGGAAGTGCAGGTAAGTCAGCCAGTGTAATAGGGATTCTGCCACTATACTGAGTCTAAAACAAGAATACAGGCTTAAATGTTTGAAGATGTTTAAATAGAGCAAATAGTGTCCAAAATGGACCACCGTGATGTACACAGTGCTTCTTACCTGACTATTGAACGCCGCAGTGCTAGCCCCCGGGAGTCAGCCTTGTGCTGAACACAAGGAAAGACTCCCATTAGTGTCATTCTTATAGTGCCAGATCGCGCCAAAAAGCGGGCATTAGCGTGCGGCGCAATGACGTCATACATCTGCGTCATGCGCATTGGCGTCATCGCGGCAGTGCGCCGCAAACAAAAACCGGAAGCGGCACATACGCCATCTTACAAAAGGGAAAGAGGCAGGGAAAGACATAGGAGCGTCGCATTAAGAACACACAAAGTGTCCAGCGCATCATCTTGTAGAGAAAAGAAAGAGGCAGGACTGCACAGTACAAGTAGTGCTAACAAGGCCATCTGCTGGAGAGAAAATAGCACAGTGAATTAGGGCATTGGTAGTGGCGATTACCATCAAAAATAAAGAATGCATAGTAAAGGTAGTGCTTACAAAGCCCTGTGCTAAGAAGATAGCACAGTGAATTAACCACTTAACGACCGCCCACCGCCGATTTACGTCGGCAGAATGGCACGGACAGGCAGAATCACGTAGATCTACGTGACTGCCTTTGTACAGTTGGGGGGTCCATCCGGACCCCCCTTCTGTGCCGTGAGCGGTCGTTACTTCACCGGGAGCGATCCCAGATGAGGGGGCGGCCTTTCGATTCCGGCCCCCCCCTCGCGATCGCTCCCGGCGAATGGAAATGCCTCCTCTGTCTGTTTCAGACAGAGGGAGCAGGAGGAAGTGATGTCATCTCCTGTGCGGCGCTCACATATACCGAGCGCCGTACAAGAGAAGACATCAGGTCAGTGAGCACAACACTACACTGACACCAGGACACATAGGAACACTAATCGCCCCCCCCAGGACCCCCAGACCCCCCCAGATCACCCCCCAGATCACCCCCCAGCCCCCAGTCACAGTGTCACTGATTGCAGTGACCATTTATTTAGTGATCACTGCAATCAGTGACATTTGTGACTGTGAAAGTGTCACTAAAGTTTAGTTTTAGGTCCAGTGTAGCCCCCTAACCCCCCCTAATAAAGGTTTAACCCCCTGATCACCCCCCAGATAACCCTTTCACCCCCTATCACCGCTGTCGCTATGCGATCATTTTTCTGATGGCTGTCTTAGCATCAGTGATGGCGATCGGTAGCCAGTAATTTTTTTTAGGTTCGCCGCAGGTTTTTATAGCGTCGGGTACCCCAATATATTATCTAATAAAGGTTCAACCCCCTTGATCGCCCCCCAGGTAACCCTTTCACCCCCTATCACCGCTGTCGCTAATCGATCGTTTTTCTGATGCTGTCTTAGCATCAGTGATGGCGATCGGTAGCCAGTAATTTTTTTTAGGTTCGCCGCAGGTTTTTATAGCGTCAGGTACCCCAATATATTATCTAATAAAGGTTAAACCCCCTTGATCGCCCCCCAGGTAACCCTTTCACCCCCTATCACCGCTGTCGCTATGCGATCATTTTTCTGATGGCTGTCTTAGCATCAGTGATGGCGATCGGTAGCCAGTAATTTTTTTTAGGTTCGCCGCAGGTTTTTATAGCGTCGGGTACCCCAATATATTATCTAATAAAGGTTTAACCCCCTTGATCGCCCCCCAGGTAACCCTTTCACCCCCTATCACCGCTGTCGCTAATCGATCGTTTTTCTGATGCTGTCTTAGCATCAGTGATGGCGATCGGTAGCCAGTAATTTTTTTTAGGTTCGCCGCAGGTTTTTATAGCGTCAGGTACCCCAATATATTATCTAATAAAGGTTAAACCCCCTTGATCGCCCCCCAGGTAACCCTTTCACCCCCTATCACCGCTGTCGCTATGCGATCATTTTTCTGATGGCTGTCTTAGCATCAGTGATGGCGATCGGTAGCCAGTAATTTTTTTTAGGTTCGCCGCAGGTTTTTATAGCGTCGGGTACCCCAATATATTATCTAATAAAGGTTTAACCCCCTTGATCGCCCCCCAGGTAACCCTTTCACCCCCTATCACCACTGTCACTAAGCGATCGTTTTTCTGATCGCTGTCTTCGTGTCGGTGATGCCAATCGGTAGCCAGTCATTTTTTTTAGGTTCGCCGCAGGTTTTTATAGCGTCAGGTACCCCCAAATATGATCTAATAAAGGTTTTAACCCCCTAATTGCCCCTAGTTAACCCTTTCACCAGTGATCACCATATAAGTGTTACGGGTGACGCTGGTTAGTTAGTTTGCTTTTTATAGTGTCAGGGCACCCGCCGTATATAACCCAATAAAGGTTTAACCCCCTGATCGCCCGGTGGGTGATATCAATTAGGTTTTAGCGTCAGAGAGGGTCTGCGTCACACCCCAGGCAGCGTCAGGTTAGTGCCAGTAACGCTAACACCCACGCGTAAAGCATACACCCCCCTTAGTGGTATAGTATCTGAACAGATCAATATCTGATCTGATCAGATCTATACCAGCGGTTTAGGGTTCCCAAAAACGCAGTGTTAGCGGGATCAGCCCAGATACCTGCTAGCACCTGCGTTTTGCCCCTCCGTCCAGCCCAGGCCACCCAAGTGCAGTATCGATCGATCACTGTCACTTACAAAACACAACACACATAACTGCAGCGTTCGCAGAGACAGGCCTGATCCCTGCGACTCCAGTGCTGTAGGAGGTGATTTCACCACCACAGTTAAAAAAAAAAAAGCATATATGCCGAAGCATGGGGGCAGCAGGGGCAGCAGGGCGGAGGAGCAATTTTGCTCCTAATGCCGCATACATACGGTCGAAATTCCGACGGAGGCTTGCCCGTGGAAACGTTTGACCATGTGTGTGCGGCATAACTTTTTTGCGGGAGGATGCCCCCATGCTTCGGCATATATAAATGGTGCATGTATGCCCATCATTAGAAGTGGGTGGATGAAGGGCGGTATTCTAATGGTGGGCATACCCACCAATCAATCTCTTTTTTCGTTCAGCCAACAGGCTGCATGAAAAAAAAAGATTACAATACATGTCCAACAAGGACCAGCAACGTACTGGTATGTTGCTGGACTTTGAATGGTTATACCAGATTGATGCCTGCGGGTTTAGGCATCATCTTGGTATCATTCTTTTCAGCCAGCGGCCGGCTTTCATGTAAAAGCAATCACAGCGGCTAATTAGCCTCTGGACTGCTTTTACAAGCAGTGGGAGGGAATGTCCCCCCCCCCGGATATAAAAAGCGCCATTGGGAAATTGGGAAAGCATTTTATCACACCGATCTTGGTGTGGTCAGATGCTTTGAGGGCAGAGGAAAGATCTAGGGTCTAGAAGACCCCAGTTTTTTCAAAAAAAGAGTACCTGTCACTACCTATTGCTATCATAGGGGATATTTACATTCCCTGAGATAACAATAAAAATTATAAAAAAAAAAATATATGTAAGGAACAATTTAAAAATAAAATAAAAAAGCAAAATTAATAATAAAAAAAAAAAAAAAAAAAAAAAAAGCACCCCTGTCCTGCCCTGCTCTTGCCCAATGGCGAACGCAAGCGTCGGTCTGGCGTCATATGTAAACAGCAATTGCACCATGCATGTGAGGTATCACCGCGAAGGTCAGATCGAGGGCAGTCATTTTAGCAGTAGACCTCCTCTGTAAATCTAACGGGGTAATCTGTAAAGGCTTTTAAAGGCTTTTAAAAATGTATGTAGTTTGTCGCCAATGCGCGTTTGTGCGAAATTTTAAAGCATGTCGTGTTTGGTATCTATGTACTCGGCCTAAGATCATCTTTATTATTTCATCAAACATTTGGGCAATATAGTGTGTTTTAGTGCATTAAAATTAAAAAAAGTGTATTTTTTCCCCAAAAAATGCGTTTGAAAAATCGCTGCGCAAATACTGTGTAGAAAAAAAAAATGCAACACCCACCATTTTAATCTGTAGGGCCTTTGCTTTAAAAATATATATAATGTTTGGGGGTTCAACATAATTTTCTTGCAAAAAAAAAATATGTTTTCATGTAAACAAAAAGTGTCAAAAAGGGCTTTGTCTGCAAGTGGTTAGAAGAGTGGATGTAAGCTTCCTAATGTTGTGTATAAAATGCCAGAACAGTTCAAAACCCCCCCAAATGACCCCATTTTGGAAAGTAGACACCCCAAGCTATATACTGAGAGGCATGTCGAGTCCATGGAATATTTTATATGTTGACACAAGTTGCGGAAAAAAGACAATTTTTTTTTTTTAATTTTTTTTTTGCACAAAGTTGTCACTAAATGATATATTGCTCAAACATGCCATGGGCATATGTGGAATTACACCCCAAAATAAATTCTGTTGCTTCTCCTGAGTACAGGGATACCACATGTGTGAGACTTTTTGGGAGCCTAGCCGCGTACGGGACCCCAAAAACAAAGCACCGCCTTCAGGCTTTCTAAGGGTGTAAATTTTTGATTTTACTTCTCACTGCCTATCACAGTTTCGGAGGCCATGGAATGCCCAGATGGCACAAAACCCCCCCAAATGACCCCATTTTGGAAAGTAGACACCCCAAGCTATTTGCTGAGAGGTATTGTGAGTATTTTGCAGATCTCGCTTTTTGTCACAAAGTTTTGAAAATTGAAAAAAAAAAAAAAAAAAAAAAAAATTTTCTTTCTTCATTTTCAAAAACAAATGAGAGCTGTAAAATACTCACCATGCCTCCTCAGCAAATAGCTTGGGGTGTCTACTTTCCAAAATGGGGTCATTTGGGGGGGTTTTGTGCTATTTTGGCATTTTATGGCCTTAGAAACTGTGATAGGTAGTGAGGAGTGAAATCAAAAATTTGTGCCTAGAAATCCTGAAGGCGGTGCTTGGTTTTCGGGGTCCCGTACGCGGCTAGGCTCCTAAAAAGTCCCACACATGTGGTATCCCTGTACTCAGGAGAAGCAGCAAAATGTATTTTGGGGTGCAATTCCACATATAACCATGGCATGTGTGAGCAATATATCATTTAGTGACAACTTTTTGTAATTTATTTTTTATTTTTATTTTTTGTCATTATTCAATCACTTGGGACAAAAAAAAAAAAATATTCAACGGGCTCAACAGGCCTCTCAGCAATTTCCTTGGGGTGTCTACTTTCTAAAATGGGGTCATTTGGGGGGGTTTTGTGCTATTTTGGCATTTTATGGCCTTCGAAACTGTGATAGGTAGTGAGGAATGAAATCAAAAATTTGCGCCCTTAGAAATACTGAAGGCGGTGCTTGGTTTCCGGGGTCCCGTACGTGGCCAGGCTCCTAAAAAGTCCCACACATGTGGTATCCCCGTACTCAGGAGAAGCAGCAAAATGTATTTTGGGGTGCAATTCCACATATAACCATGGCATGTGTGAGCAATATATCATTTAGTGACAACTTTTTGTAATTTTTTTTTTTTTTTTTTTTTTTTGTCATTATTCAATCACTTGGGACAAAAAAAAAAAATATTCAATGGGCTCAACATGCCTCTCAGCAATTTCCTTGGGGTGTCTACTTTCCAAAATGGGGTCATTTGGGGGGGTTTTGTACTGCCCTGCCATTTTAGCACCTCAAGAAATGAGATAGGCAGTCATAAATTTAAAGCTGTGTAAATTTCAGAAAATGTACCCTAGTTTGTAAACGCTATAACTTTTGCGCAAACCAATAAATATACGTTTATTGACATTTTTTTTACTAAAGACATGTGGCTGAATACATTTTGGCCTAAATGTCTGACTAAAATTGAGTTTATTCGATTTTTCTTATAACAAAAAGTAGAAAATATCATTTTTTTTCAAAATTTTCGGTCTTTTTCCGTTTATATCGCAAAAAATAAAAATCGCAGAGGCAATCAAATACCATTAAAAGAAAGCTCTATTTGTGGGAAGAAAAGGACGCAAATTTCATTTGGGTACAACATTGCATGTCCGCACAATTTACAGTTAAAGCAGCGCAGTGCCGAATCCCAAAAACAGGCCTGGTCCTAATGGCCCGAAATGGTCCGGGGCTTAAGTGGTTAAGGCACTGGGCATGGCAATTACCATCAAGGGTAGAAAGTGCGCAGAAAGGAGGGGGTAGGCACCAGAGAGCACACAAGGATATCGTACAATTTAACATATATATATAGTGATACAATACACATATTATAAATCTCAATATAGATAAATGTTCCTTGGAACATTAGTTCCATTCTGTGCGTTGTACATATTGTTGATATCAGTTCATAAGGCTCTGTCATTACTCAGCAGAGCAATCCAAATATAGAAAGTCTTCTTTTGATTTTGTGTTGGACTATTTAGAAACCCTTTAGTGAGGAATGGAATAATCTCTCTGAACAGAAGGGAACAGAGAGACATTTCAATCAAGTGGAGGTAAATATATTCCAGAAACATCTTACATGGGGTAGGGAAAAACGGCAGCATTTGGAGAGGGAACCATGACAGGAAATAGTAAAGATGTTACAGAAAAGGTTTAAAACTGACCATGTCATTTAGACCCGGATACTGGGTGGCTTTTAATTTATATACCCATTCCGTTTCTTTTTGGAGGACCCTTTGGTCAAAATTACCTCCCCGTGGGTCCTCATAGACCCGCTCCAGGGCGGCAACCTTAAAGACCTGGGGTTCATAGCGGTGCCTGAACGCCACATGATGACCAATAGTGGTGTTCAGGAGACCACTTGTTGCATAGTATACATGATCTTTGATCCTTCTCCAGAAAGCTCGGATTGTTTTGCCGATGTAGAAGGATCCACAGCAGCAAAAAATAATGTAGATAATCCCCTTGGTCTGACATGTAACATGGTGTTTCAAAACATGAACCTGACCATTAGGTAGAGTAATCCTAGGGCCCTCAATTAGAAGGTCACAGTAGTCACAGTGGCCACACCTATAGAGTCCCTTCACCTCCTGGGGTGTGCTATCCAATCGCCTGTAATTGCTCTGTACCAGACGATCACGAATCGAGTTGGCTCGTCGAAAGGTAATTTCTGGACTAGTTCCAATGTACTTTTTTAGGACACTGTCGGAAGCCAAAATGTGCCAGTGTTTTTGCATGATTGTCCTGATTTGAGCATGCTGGTCAGAGTATGTAGTTATAAATCTCACTACATCAGGGGTGTTCTTTTTGGGAGTTCTAGCCAATATAGCATTCCTAGGTCTCATGAGGGCTTTTCTATAGGCTATCTTGAGACAATTTTTGCTATATCCCCTTGTTTTTAGACGTGTGTATAGGAGATCGGCTTCCTCTTTGAATTTAATATCGTCGGTGCAGTTCCATCTTAGACGTAGGTACTGCCCGAACGGTATACTTTGAATCAGGGAGCGGGGGTGCGAACTCGTCGCATGTAGGATAGTATTACCTGCCGTAGGCTTACGATACAAGGTGGTTTTAATTACACCACCTCCTGTGACATAGATCAATATGTCCAGATATGCAATCTTTACCTGGCTATAAGCCATAGTAAATTTAAGATTGTATCTATTGGTACTCAGCATCTGCATGAACTCATTTAAGGAGGTGAGCGATCCCGCCCATAGCATCAACACGTCATCAATAAAACGAAACCACCCCAGAACAAAACAAAAAAGGTGACCAAATTCATCATTGGAAAAAAGTTCACGTTCCCACCCCCCAGGTACAGGTTCGCATATGAAGGCGCACAACATGTGCCCATTGCGACCCCCTGTACCTGGAGGAGGTGGGACCCATCGAACAAGAAGACATTTTTGGTTAGAATATGTTCCAAAAGTCTGAGTACAAAGCAGTTTAGACCAGTGGACTTAGGACCTCGTTCATTGAGGAACCGAGAAATGACCTGGAGTCCTAATTTATGTGGAATAGAAGAATAAAGAGCCTCTACATCTATGGATACTAAAAAGCATCCCGGGGGCACATTGAGGCCATCAAGAGTTCTGAGAAGATCAGGAGTATCCTGGATGTAAGACGGGAGGGTAATCACATGAGGTCACAGATATTCGTCAACGAATTTGCTCGCTCGTTCCGTCTTTGCACCTACACCGGATACTATTGGACGACCCGGGGGTATGGACATATTTTTATGTGTCTTAGGAAGAGAATAAAAACATGGAGTTTTAGGGTAGGGCACCTGAATGCCCTCAAAAATCTCTTTGGTGATCAAGCCCTCGGAGACAAATATGACTCTGACTCTTCTGTCAGTTCTCTTACTTCACAGAACTCACAAACAGGTGGCCGAGGATGACAGGGGAGACGAAATCCAAGGAAAAGATCTCAAAATGGTGGGGGGCATCAGACGGGTACTCCAAGTAAGAAGCATATCACAGGGGACTGTGGGCGACCTCAAGCACACAATCCCTCTGACACTTGTTTGGACCCAAACCCTCTATATAATAGAGGGGTATCTATGTTCCCCAATTCCACACCTGGTGTCTCCCTGGAGACTTCCTCCATCCCTACCGTGACTCCTCGGGCTGAATCCGACATTCGCCAACATATCATTGGAACAGCACAGGCGATGGCCAAAACACACAATTTGGCCACCTCTGGTGCTATTGCCAAGGATAGTAAAAGATGACGTATTGATCATTTTTTTCCCCGCATTTACACCCCAGATGCTTCCAATGAATTAGGTCTTCTCGATCATACTCCATCCACTCCCTCTACTGACCTTACCACTGACGTACTATCGTCTGTAAACAGTATAGAGGGTGGAATTCAAAAAGAGGTACACCGCTTAGAGGTTATCAATCTGTCCTCGTACCCATTAAGTGAGGTAGAAACAGACCTCCTTAGTCTGGGCCTTAGTTTTTGCCCCAATAATGCTCCGAATAAGTTTGAGCTCATTAAGGACTTGTACCTATTTGCTTGAAAACTTACTTTTAAGTTCATGTACGACAAAGAACGATGCACCAAACAGATGGAACTATCCCACCAAGAGATCTGGAAGGACTTCACGGTGGCTGAATTCCGAGCCCTTAAGAATTTGGTGTTGTTGCTGGACGAAAGTGAAGGAAGCGAGATTTCTGAAACCAACTTAGAAACAGATATGGCTAGGGGCCTACGTATCCAAAATACTCAATATCTCAATGATATTGAATCATTAGGCAAGGCAGTAAAAAAGAAATCTACCCAATTTCCCTCACTTCATACCAACTCAAATGTCTGGGCCTTTCTGACCCAGGCTATTGGGGATATTGAATCCCTGGCCCTTAATAGGTCAGCAAGCCAGAACCTCTCGATACCACAACGTCAGGCTCTGGCTGGCCTTAGTCACAATCCGAATTTGATGATCAAGCCCTCGGACAAGGGCGGCAATGTGGTGGTCATGGAAGAGCTGAATTATAGGAATATGTGTTGGGACATCCTTAAAAACAGGGATTGGTACAGACCAATATCTCAGGATGTTATAGAAAAATATAACCAACAATATAATGACACCATTCAGTCTGCCCTCTCCGAGGGCTTGATCACCAAAGAGATTTTTGAGGGCATTCAGGTGCCCTACCCTAAAACTCCATGTTTTTATTCTCTTCCTAAGACACATAAAAATATGTCCAGACCCCCGGGTCGTCCAATAGTATCCGGTGTAGGTGCAAAGACGGAACGAGCGAGCAAATTCGTTGACGAATATCTGTGACCTCATGTGATTACCCTCCCGTCTTACATCCAGGATACTCCTGATCTTCTCAGAACTCTTGATGGCCTCAATGTGCCCCCGGGATGCTTTTTAGTATCCATAGATGTAGAGGCTCTTTATTCTTCTATTCCACATAAATTAGGACTCCAGGTCATTTCTCGGTTCCTCAATGAACGAGGTCCTAAGTCCACTGGTCTAAACTGCTTTGTACTCAGACTTTTGGAACATATTCTAACCAAAAATGTCTTCTCGTTCGATGGGTCCCACCTCCTCCAGGTACAGGGGGTCGCAATGGGCACATGTTGTGCGCCTTCATATGTGAACCTGTACCTGGGGGGGTGGGAACGTGAACTTTTTTCCAATGATGAATTTGGTCACCTTTTTTGTTTTGTTCTGGGGTGGTTTTGTTTTATTGATGACGTGTTGATGCTATGGGCGGGATCGCTCACCTCCTTAAATGAGTTCATGCAGATGCTGAGTACCAATAGATACAATCTTAAATTTACTATGGCTTATAGCCAGGTAAAGATTGCATATCTGGACATATTGATCTATGTCACAGGAGGTGGTGTAATTAAAACCACCTTGTATCGTAAGCCTACGGCAGGTAATACTATCCTACATGCGACAAATTCGCACCCCCGCTCCCTGATTCAAAGTATACCATTCGGGCAGTACCTACGTCTAAGACGGAACTGCACCGACGATATTAAATTCAAAGAGGAAGCCGATCTCCTATACACACGTCTAAAAACAAGGGGATATAGCAAAAATTGTCTCAAGATTGCCTATAGAAAAGCCCTCATGAGACCTAGGAATGCTATATTGGCTAGAACTCCCAAAAAGAACACCCCTGATGTAGTGAGATTTATAACTACATACTCTGACCAGCATGCTCAAATCAGGACAATCATGCAAAAACACTGGCACATTTTGGCTGCCAACAGTGTCCTAAAAAAGTACATTGGAACTAGTCCAGAAATTACCTTTCGACGAGCCAACTCGATTCGTGATCGTCTGGTACAGAGCAATTACAGGCGATTGGATAGCACACCCCAGGAGGTGAAGGGACTCTATAGGTGTGGCCACTGTGACTACTGTGACCTTCTAATTGAGGGCCCTAGGATTACTCTACCTAATGGTCAGGTTCATGTTTTGAAACACCATGTTACATGTCAGACCAATATCTACATTATTTTTTGCTGCTGTGGATCCTTCTACATCGGCAAAACAATCCGAGCTTTCTGGAGAAGGATCAAAGATCATGTATACTATGCAACAAGTGGTCTCCTGAACACCACTATTGGTCATCATGTGGCGTTCAGGCACCGATATGAACCCCAGGTCTTTAAGGTTGCCGCCCTGGAGCGGGTCTATGAGGACCCACGGGGAGGTAATTTTGACCAAAGGGTCCTCCAAAAAGAAACGGAATGGGTATATAAATTAAAAGCCACCCAGTATCCGGGTCTAAATGACATGGTCAGTTTTAAACCATTTCTGTAACATCTTTACTATTTCCTGTCATGGTTCCCTCTCCAAATGCTGCCGTTTTTCCCTACCCCATGTAAGATGTTTCTGGAATATATTTACCTCCACTTGATTGAAATGTCTCTCTGTTCCCTTCTGTTCAGAGAGATTATTCCATTCCTCACTAAAGGGTTTCTAAATAGTCCAACACAAAATCAAAAGAAGACTTTCTATATTTGGATTGCTCTGCTGAGTAATGACAGAGCCTTATGAACTGATATCAACAATATGTACAACGCACAGAATGGAACTAATGTTCCAAGGAACATTTATCTATATTGAGATTTATAATATGTGTATTGTATCACTATATATATATGTTAAATTGTACGATATCCTTGTGTGCTCTCTGGTGCCTACCCCCTCCTTTCTGCGCACTTTCTACCCTTGATGGTAATTGCCATGCCCAGTGCCTTAATTCACTGTGCTATCTTCTTAGCACAGGGCTTTGTAAGCACTACCTTTACTATGCATTCTTTATTTTTGATGGTAATCGCCACTACCAATGCCCTAATTCACTGTGCTATTTTCTCTCCAGCAGATGGCCTTGTTAGCACTACTTGTACTGTGCAGTCCTGCCTCTTTCTTTTCTCTACAAGATGATGCGCTGGACACTTTGTGTGTTCTGAGTGCGACGCTCCTATGTCTTTCCCTGCCTCTTTCCCTTTTGTAAGATGGCGTATGTGCCGCTTCCGGTTTTTGTTTGCGGCGCACTGCCGCGATGACGCCAATGCGCATGACGCAGATGTATGACGTCATTGCACCGCACGCTAATGCCTGCTTTTTGGCGCGATCTGGCACTATAAGAATGACACTAATGGGAGTCTTTCCTTGTGTTCAGCACGAGGCTGACTCCCGGGGGCTAGCACTGCGGCGTTCAATAGTCAGGTAAGAAGCACTGTGTACATCACGGTGGTCCATTTTGGACACTATTTGCTCTATTTTAAACATCTTCAAACATTTAAGCCTGTATTCTTGTTTTAGACTCAGTATAGTGGCAGAATCCCTATTACACTGGCTGACTTACCTGCACTTCCATTGTGAATGCTCAGTTTTGGCTTTTGAGAACCTCATTACCACAACGTCTTATACCCCCGCTTTGGCAATTCTGCCTGGATACAGATGGTAATTCTTTATTTTTTGATCTTGTAGACATATTATTTGGGCTTTAATACATACCTGATTACAGTCTTTTGGTCCCTTTTAGATCTGTCAAGCTAGTTGTAGCTGCAAGTATCTAGTCTGTCCCACAATTTTTCCGCGGATTTTTCCCTGCAATTTCTTACTGTGTGACCTACAGGTAACAACTGTATATAACTGTAACCTACATTTTTTCTATATATAATAATGTAAAGCCTTTACTGAAATATACATATATATATTTCTATATGTTCTTACTTATCTCTAACAGATCATATATACACACCCAATCCCAGACGGTATTGATAGTCTGGTGAACAATTTTTTGCTATCTGGAGTGTCCTCCAAGGTATTTTTGTATTCTTCTACCTCGGGGTTTAATGGCGTTTGGATCTTTTGCTGCACAGGGAGGGGTGGATGGGTGGCCACATAGCACCAAGGATGTTTTTTACACCATTTTTTATGTTTTTTAATTGTATATACCATATAATAATTTGTATGTATCTCATTTTAGATAGTGAGATTTTGTCCCAAGTGTGTTTGTAATCGTCCCCCCTATTTGTCCGTCCTGACGAAGCCTCATGGTGAAACGCGTCGACGTTCAAGGGACTCTCCACTGTCACTTTATATACACTGTATGGTCTTTTAATTCTTGTTTAACATTTTTGTGATAATAAAATTATTTTTGTACCCTATGTTCTGTGTGTTGCCTGCAAAGTCCTATTTTTCACTCTTTGAGTACTTAATATATTCCCTAATTTTTGGATGTGGCAATGTGAGTGCTCCCCCCCCCCCATCCCCCTTTTTTTTCATATTCAGAATAGGTAAGTATAGGGATCTTTTCTTTACAGGGTTAGATAGAATAAGTTTAGAATCGGGGTGAGAGTGGGATAAGCCTTGGTTAGATTGTGACCTGAATTCCACTTTAATCACTTCAGCCCTGGAAGGATTTACCCACTTCCTGACCAGGCCATGTTTTGTGATATGGCACTGCGACGAGTTAACTGACAATTGCACGGTTGTGCGACGCTGTACCCAAACAAAATTGATGTCTTTTTTTTCCCCACAAATAGAGCTTTCTTTTGGTGGTATTTGAGGTTTTGGCGGTTTTTATTTTTTGCGCTATATACAAAAAAAAGAGCGTAAATTTTGAAAAAAAAACTAAATTTTTTATTTTCTGCTATAAAATATTTCCAAATTTAATTAAAAAAAACGAATTTATTCATCAGTTTAGGCCGATATGTATTCTGCTACATATTTTTGGTAAAAAAAAATCCCAATAAGCGTATATTGATTGGTTTGCGCAAAAGTTACCGCGTCTAAAAAAAGGAAATAGATTTATGGCATTTTTATACATTTAAATTTTTTTACTAGTAATGGCGGCAATCAGTGATTTTTAGTGGGACTGCGACATTGCCGCGGACAGATCGGACACCTAACTGACATTTTTGACACTTTTTTGGGAACCAGTGACATTACTACAGTAATCAGTGCTAAATATAAGGGGCGATCAAGGGGTTGAATGTGTTCCCTGCAGGTTTTTTCTAACTGTATGGGGGACTGTGTGACTGGGGAAACACACAGATCCATCTTCCTGCCAAGCAGCAAGACAGGATCTGTGTGATCTCCCCTTTCAGAACGAAGATCTGCCTTGTTTACACAGGCAGATCCCGTTCTGTCACTGCGGAGAACGGTCACGGGTGGCTGGCGGACATCGAGTCCGCCGGACCCGCTGATTGGCTCCCCCGCTGGCCAATGGGAGCACGCACGCACCCACAGAAGCGAGTTCCCGAGCCGACGTACACCTACGGCGATTTGCGGGATCGTGCCACTTTGCCGTCGTATAATGACGGCGGCTGGTCAGCAGGCGGTTAATAACATTTTAAATGATGACTAGCATTGGAAGGAAACTATTTAATCAGAGGTCTCTAAACAAGACATGCGGCTAGTCTTACCAATGACATATATATAAAACTAGATTATGTTATAAGGTAGCGGGTTTCCTGTGATAAAAGATGTTTCTATAGAAATCTATTGCCAATAATTTTTTCTAACAGAAAAAATGGTGGTGTTATCTTATCAAAACCTGCATGTGTATGTTCCTCTAATTTTTATATAAAAAGTAGACATCTGCCAGTAATCACAACCGAGTAAGATTTTGTATAGCAGGAAGCTATTCTTTCTAAGGTATGTTATTAATATTGAATTAAACTGTTTTTTATTTAATTATTGTTTTAATCTACTATTATTATAATTATTTCTAATAATATTATTATATTTGTCAGTAAATCTCTCTGATCACATCACACAGTTTATAAATCCAGACTATTGTGATTATTGAATTATACGGTTTTCTGCAGATTAGATGATTTTACTTTTTTTTTTTGAGAATTTAAAGAAATCAATCAATGATTTACAATTCTCAGAATTGACATGTAGCCTGGTTTTCAAATTAATTAATTTATTTTTAACTTTATATTACCGTATGTTTTTTCTACAGGCAGTAATGACAAAAAAAAAAAAAAAAAAAGATTTTGATTTAGACTCTCGTCTGTGTTCTCAAAGCAATATTTTTCCTTCTTAGTATTTTTTAATATTGTGAATTAATGTAAAATCTTTTTACATTTTAGGGACAGAAGGCACTGGAACTTATTGCAGGGTAAGTCTATTTCAGATAAGAGTAATTTATCTTTGGTACACCTCAGCATGAAGATTTCTAGGCTCTAAAATGCACCATGAATGATTTTTTTTTGGTAACATGTTCTTTCAGGACCCTTTTTTTATTTTTAAATAACTGGTTCATTGTCATTTGATTAATAAAAAATATTGAAAGTTAAATAACTGGTTCATTGCTATCTGTGGCGACAAATGCATTCTGCAAAATGGATAACAGATTGGATTTGTCAAGAATTAGAAGTAAAGTGTATCTAAACCTTTTTAAGCAGGTTTTCTTTATTTTCATGATGTGGCCAGTAATACACTTCCTGTCTGATAGTAATACACTGTATCTATAGAGGAGCAACGTAACATTGGAAAGAAGCATTGTTAGACTAATTGTAAATGCTTTTTTTTTTAAAACAAGTTTATACTTACCTGCGCTATGCCATAGAGTTGCAGAGAACGGTCCCCCACTCCTGGCTCCTTTCCCCTGGCAAGTGCCCCCATTAAAAGTCGCTTTCTATGGGGGCACTTGTGCAGGCGCCAGGGGTGGCCCATCCATTAAGGGCGCACGGGCGCCGCCTCCCCTATCCATCGCCGCTGCCCCCCATCCATGCGTCCGGCCCCTTTCAGGACGCCGGGCACATGAATTTCAATGTGGGGTGGGTGGTTTTTGAAGCATCGATTAGAGGCCAGAGGCTCTAATAGGCTTCAAAATAGGGTGGGCTCAGGTGCTGAGAATGCGCTCTGAGCCAACCCAGGTGTGTGAGAATAGGGAATAAATATTCTGATTGGCCACCGAGGAGGAGGGAGGAGACAAAAACCGCAGAGCAGGGGAAGGAGAAGGTGATGCCCACGGAGGAGAGCAGGGGAAGCCGCCCGTGATTGCCCGCCATAAGTGCACTGCCGACCCAACCTGACGAGGGGGGCGCACTGTTTGCAGCCCCCTCCCCCCCAAAAAAATTACCACCAGCCCCCTCACTGTTTGCGTTTATTGACACAGAAAGGGGGACTCGGCCCCGCCCCCTCATTCATGGCTTTGATTGACAGCAGCATTAATAAGAGATTGAGGTGAAATCAACAGGTAATAAAACTACATGTGAAAAGCAAAGACTGCTATTTACAAACCAAAGTATATTTCCACTTTAATCTCCTAGGATTAATTATTATTCATTTGTTCATTTTCAATTAAAATTTTCAAATGTTTTTTTTTGTTTTAAAATTATGCAGTTTTCTATCCAGGCTTCTATCCAGCCAACAAATGGAACAGTTGGCATTATTAGCATTTTATCCTTCTCAGATTTGAAGATTTACAGAACTCAATGGGGTTTATTTACTAAAGGCACTAAAGGCACATAGACAGTTGAAAATTGTGCAAAAATCCACTTTGCAAAGCATACCCAATTATGTGCAAGGAAAAACAAACTGTATTTTTTCTTACTCATTATTACTGTAGATCAGGGGTCTCTAAACTTTCTAAAGAAATAGCCAATTATAACTTTAAGGGGGCCAGACTGTGCCCAGTGGGAGTAAACAATGCCAGATCTTTGGTATTAGGGGGAGAAACAGTCGGTGTAGTTTGGAGGATTAGTGCCCCATTTTTTTGTCAGTGGAAGGAATTATGCCCCATTGTTGGTGTCAGTGGAAGAAATAGTGCCCTATTGTTGGCGTCAATGGGAGAAATAGTGCCCCGTTGTTGGTGTTAGTTGCAGGAATAATGCCTCAAGGGCTGGATAAAGGCAAGCAAAGGGCCACATCCGGCCCCAGGGCTGCAGTTTGGAGACCACTGCTGTAGATGAAAGCCAAAGTGAACGGCCAATTTGCCTCAGCCCCAATTAATCATCACAGCAGTTATTCTTCCCTTTTTAGATATACTGTGGGGTTTATTTACTATTGGGACGTGCAAAATCCATAATCTGGTGCAGCTCTGCATAGAAACCAATCAGCTTCTAGTTTTTATTGTCAAAGCGTAAAGTTCCACCACACTAAACCCATCAGTGTTCAGTAGAGTTGAGCTCAGGGCTCTGTGCAGGACAGTAAAATTCCACCACACTAAACCCATCAGTGTTCAGTAGAGTTGAGCTCAGGGCTCTGTGCAGGCCAGTAAAATTCCACCACACTAAACCCATCAGTGTTCAGTAGAGTTGAGCTCAGGGCTCTGTGCAGGCCAGTAAAGTTCCACCACACTAAACCCATCAGTGTTCAGTAGAGGTGAGCTCAGGGCTCTGTGCAGGCCAGTAAATTTCCACCACACTAAACCCATCAGTGTTCAGTAGAGTTGAGCTCAGGGCTCTGTGCAGGCCAGTAAAGTTCCACCACACTAAACCCATCAGTGTTCAGTAGAGTTGAGCTCAGGGCTCTGTGCAGGCCAGTAAAGTTCCACCACACTAAACCCATCAGTGTTCAGTAGAGTTGAGCTCAGGGCTCTGTGCAGGCCATTAAATTTCCACCACACTAAATCCATCAGTGTTCAGTAGAGTTGAGTTCAGGGCTCTGTGCAGGCTATTCAAGTTTCTCCACACCAAACTCATCAAACCAGATCCTTATGGAATTGGCTTTGTGTACAGCAGTTCATTCATTCCACTACACTCTACGGCAACCAGATACCCATAATGCACTTCCTGGCCTCTGAACTGTGGTGGTGGCTTAGAAACACTAATAATAGGGTTTTCCTATATTCCAGCCCCCTCCCTATGAAAGTCAGGATTTCCAGTAGCCTTTTGGCAATGTGTGTTGGAGAGGCTTGGAGTAGATAGGGAAAGCTGACAGAGTGTTTACAAGGAGAGATAGTTGCTGCTATACTATACATTGCTGGACAGTACTATACTCAGTGCTTAGCTGTGCTGCATGCCAGTGAATTGCAGTATGCTGGGTATGATGTGTGTGAAAGTTGGGAGAGGGTGGGTAGTAGGGGAGATGTTTATTTGCCAGGAGATGGATTTTAAATGGCAAATTAAGCCAAAACATTTATTTCAGTTTTAGGAAAATAATGGGGGAGTTAAAGCATCAGCCAAATCTCAGTTTTAACGCAAGACCTGGTGGGTTAAAAAATTAAGGAATTAGGTTTTTATTGTTGTGTTTGTCCCTGTTCACCCTTTCTTTTTGTTCTGGTCACTATGGATGAGCTAAGATCTAACATCTTAAGTTTCCCATCACTTATTGTTTCAGTCACAATGAAAGATGAGCCAGGGTTCAGGCAAACCCAGTTTAGTCAAAATGGTAAGCTATCACATGATAGCAGGCCACCAGCCCAATCAGCTGTCTCCGGGGAATTTCTTTGCCCAACAGCTGCACGCAACAAAGGGGGCAGGGATGCCGGGGACCTCATTGACCTAATATACCCACAGTGTTTTGGTTTTAGATACACTTTAATGCCCTTCTAATTATATTTCCAAAATCAAAGTTCAGGTTTACCTCCATCATTCCTATGATTTGTATTGATTGAATTGTAATGCCTAGGTTTACGCAAACAGGATATTTCTAAAAACAAACAGCAAATGCAGTCAAAATCTGTTTTATATTATACCTACATTTTACTGTGGCAAGATAACAGTTTGTAAATGTTTCCCTACATTTTCCTTTAGGTGAATTTCTGTAGAACCTACTGAATGATGAGAATGATATTTCTACACACTGCCACCATCTTGGCGATCCTCTGTGTGGTTTCTGCTCAGTGTACAAACTGTAGGTCCCGTCTGCTTAGAAATTGACTATATTAGGCTGATATTAATATTGTAATACAGCGGAACCTCGGATTGCGAGTAACGCGGTTAACAAGCGTTTTGCAATACGAGCACTGTATTTTTAAAATTCCTGACTCGGCCTGAGATGGGGGCGCCGGAGCCGATCGGCGCCGTTTAGAGACGTTCGGAAATGCTCGGAAAATCTCGGAAATACTCCATCCCCGAGCCTTTGCAAGGTTTTCCGAGTTCAGCCGGGGTGTCCTCTGGCTTTTCCGTGTGTTTTCGAGGCTCTCCAGCGACCCCCCACCTCTGGCCACATGTTGTATTGCATGCCATTGCGGAACAAATTATTTTCATTTCCATTGACTTCAATGGGGAAACTCGCTTTGATATGCGAGTACTTTGGTTTATGAGCATTCTCCTGGAACGAATTATGCTCGTAATCCAAGGTTCCACTGTAATGTATTACTCTTGCTTTATCAGTTATGAGATATAGGGGTAAATCTCTAAAGCAGGGGGTTGATTTACTAAAGGCAAATACGCTGCTCACTTTGCACTTTGGGGTTTTCCCTGAAGCTTAGCGAATGTGGTTAACCTTCACTTTCCAAAAAATACCCAATCACGTGCAAGGAAAATAAAACAGCATTTTTGCTTGCACATTATTGGATGATGGAATTTTTTATTTATTTTTTATACTAGTAATAGCAGCGATCAGCAACTTAAAGCAGGACTGTGATAGTGCATCAGGCAATCTGACACTAACTGCCACTGGGTGAGAACTGACTAACTGCCACTGACATCTCCAGTGACACTAATACAGTGATCAGTGCTAATAAAATGCACTGTCACTGTACTAATGAAACTGGCAGGAAGGGGTTAACATCCAGGGCAGTCAAAGGGTTAAATGTGTGCTTAAGGAGTGTTATTGTTGTGTACTGCGTGCTGTTTTACTAGACGATGTGCCTTTTTTTGCAGGGAGACTAAAAACGGCATATTCCAACTGTCAGGAGAGAGATATGTGTTGTTTGCATACACAGCTCTCTCTCCTGTCACTCGCTCCTACGATCAATGGGTTCTGGCCATCAATCAATGGCCAGGACCCGGTGATCGCCATGTAAGGAAGCCAATGACAGCACACATGTGCCCACCCTTACTGGGAAAAGCATATATATGTGATTCTGCGCAGCCAGCCTGCACTGTAGCAGTAAAGCTACAGTGCGCAGCTGGCAATTGGTTAAACTATGGGTGTGAAGGCAAATTGGGTCACACATGTTGGGGATGGGTCAACACCTGACTTTCTGTCTAACATGAAATCAGTTAAACACAGCTACACAGATAGTCTGCAGGACCATGGCATTACACCCACAATCTTCTGATTGTGGATGCAATACTTTACAGGTCCCTAACAAAAAAAAACAAAAAAAAGCATATTTTTTTAGCTGCAAAAAAAAAAAAAGATGCATTTATTATTTTTTATGTAAAGGTGAACATATTCTTTAAGGATTCCCTGTGTGCTCTTGTGCTATCTTAATATTTGTACTATTTGTCTCCTCTCTTACTATTTGTACATTGAGTAATAGGGAGCTCTATTCTTCCATTGTTTAACAGATCGGAATGTTGCCCTTCGTGGTCGAGCAACTCAGTCCACAATTATAAAGTCAATATGGTATGGCTTTTATTCAGCAGCAATAAATGCAATAGATGGGAACAAGGACCCAAACTTTTACCATGGTTCCTGCTCACATACAGACTGGGAGCCGTCTCCCTGGTGGAGGGTGGACCTGCTGAAACCGTACAAAATTGCCTACATCACCATCACTAACAGAGGAGACGGCTGTAGTAACAGACTGAACGGTGCTGAAATTCTCGTTGGAAACTCTTTGAACAACAATGGAAACAATAATGCCAGGTAAGGATTATTTGTACATTTTTTAACCACTTCCGCTCACTCTGCTATATACTCCTAATAGACCAGAGCAGTTCTTACATTTCTACTATAGGCCTGTTTTTTTGTGATAACTTTGTCATTTAAGAGAAAAAAAAAACATTTATATTTTTTTTTTAAGGACAAACAAGGCTTTCTTTTGGTGATACAGTCTTGCATAATTTGATTTTATTTTTTGTACAATCCATTGACAAAAACCATAATGAAACTAAACAAATGTTTTTCTACTCTGATAATTGTTCCATTGAAATTGTGTTACAATAGATATAAAGTACAGAATTTATTCTAGAATTTGTGCTGTTTAAAACAACCCTCAAATTATTCTTCTGATCCCAAACACATTGGAGATAATTATAAATGCAAAAAAAAAAGTTTTTTTTTTTTTTCAACTTTACATTTTTTTTCAATGCTACACAAAAAAAAGTTAAGCACCAAAACAAGTAAAAATTAAACATTTCAACTATTTTTTTTTTTATTTCAAAACAAATGTTTTATTGAAAAACAAAGTACATTAGATCAATTTTTGGCATCAGAGCACCACAATACATTAAACCTGTACCATACTTAGTTTCAAAAAATACTGCACAGTTCGCACAGACATGTACATTTATGCATCTTCACACTCAAAACAATGAACAATACCCTGAGACAGTAGTGCAGCTAATTAACTGGATCCCTGCTACAGATGCAAGGACACAAGGAGATTCACAACAATCTATCCAATACCAGCTCCACCAGAGCCAACCAGGGTTGCCAACCGTCAGTAAATTTACTGACAGTTTGTAAAAATCTGTGATTCTTTTTACAACTGTCTGTAAATATCAGAGGCTGATAATTTGTCATGCTGCGTTGAGTTTTTAAGTCTGAACCAGGCCAATTACTTTTTAGGGGCATTGTCAGTGTTTCCATATTGTGTTTATGTTTTAATATCAGTTGTCTTTGATATTAATAGGATAGCTGTCATTTTTTTCAGGTTGTCAGCGAAAAATATGCTCCGCCAGTAAATTTTACATGTGTTGTCAGTAAAAAATGCTGCCTGAGGTTGGCAACACTGGAGCCAAACCAGGCACACTTAACCATGGATCCCAGAGTTTGGAAAATTTTGCTGTACTGCCTCTATGTTGGCAGATACGTTTTTCCAATTTCAAAGTGTTACCCATTTGTTTTATCCACTCCTTTACAGTAGGGGGTTCCGTTGACTTCCAGTGCTGTAAAATCAGCATTCGGGCCTGAAAGAGGGCCCTAGCTATCGCCTGTCTGGACACCTCCTCAAGTGTGTCACCCTCAATTATACCTAACAAGCAGGGTTTGGGCTCTTTAGCAAGTTGAACCTGAACGTTTCGGTTAATGACCTCTATCACCCCCGTCCAGTAAGCATGAAGTTTGGGGCAACGCCCCAGCAAGTGTATCAAGTCGCCGTGATCCCGCATGAAACGTGTGCAGGAGGGATCATCACGCACCACCATTCTAGCCAGTCTGGTGGGCGTATAGTGAACTCGGAGAAGTATGTACAGCTGTGACAGGCTCTGGGCAACATTCAGCGAACACTGAGAGACTACCAAAAGTGCCTCCTCCCATTGTTCCTCCTCAAAAGGCCCAACGTCTCCCTCCCATTGGGCTATCACCTTACGGGTCAGATCAGGCAAAAATAAATTAAGAAGCATAGCATAACTACAAGAAATAAAGCCTTTACATGATGACACCCTCGCCATATAGTCAAAAATTGGAGCGTTAGTCTTAACCCAGGCATCTACATCATTTTCGGCCCTTACCGCGTGCTGGAGTTGGACGTAGTAAAATTGCATGGAACTAGAAAGCTGAAATTCCTCCTGGAGAGGGTCAAAAGTCTGCAGCTCTCCATTTCAGAATATTTGATACAGGTAGTTAATACCATACTGCTGCCACCTTTTACTGTATTGTAGTTTCCCTATCTCCATGTATCGATCATTGTGCCATATAGGGCTGAATTTAGTAAACCCCGTGACCTGCTGTAGTGTCCTGACTTTATTCCAGATTTTTTGCATTAGGCTATACGTGGGGTACTGTTTATTCGATTTACCCATCCGCAAAGCTTCCAACCATTTAGCTACCCCCTGTCCAATTGTGAATTTGATGAGTGAGGTGGTAGAGTCTACCAAGTTCAACTCCGGGTTGGGGGCTGGGTTTAGTGATCTAGCTATGTGTTGTAGCTGGGAGGTAGTACAGCCAAGGGATGGCAGTGCTAGTCCTCCTGCCTCCTTAGGCCATTGAAGCTGTTCCAATCTCACCTTAGCCAGAGATGAATGCCAGATAAGGGAGCGGAACATAGAGTTAATGATTCGGAACTGTTTTAATGGGATTACAAGAGGCGAGTTGTTTAACACGTAAAGAATTTGTGGCATAAGAATCATTTTTATTAGGTTGATCCTACCCACTGGCGACATTTTTAGTCTGGACCAAACCTTGATTCTATCATGGCTGCGATTTAACAAAGGGGTGAGATTTAGCCTAAGATACTCCAAAGGGTCAGGGGTGACGTGTATTCCTAGGTATTTAATCTGCTTGGACACTAGGATATCAAGAAGCTTGGCAGTTGCTGGTCCGGGTCCACGTCAAGAAACATGAGTGAGGATTTAGTCCAATTCACTACCAACCCTGAATAAAAACCGAAGGTTTTAACCACCCTCATAGCTTCATTCAGTGACCCCTTGGTATCCCCTAGAAGTAGCATAGTATCATCCGCAACTTTTCCTGTAGGTCCCCATATTGAAAGCCTCGGATATCACTGTTAGAGCGGATGAGAGCCGCGAGGGGCTCAATGGCCAGGGAAAATAGAAGTGGAGACAGGGGGCATCCCTGTCTAGTGTCCCTATACAGACAAAAGTCTGGGGACACTCTGCCTGCCTCCCTGATGGCAGCCTTTGGGGTGCGGTATAACAGCTGAACCCAGGAGATAAATTCTTCCCCAAACCCAAATTTTCCCAAAGTGGCCCACAAGAATGTCCATTCAATACTGTCGAACGCCTTGTGAGTGTCCAAAGACAGTAGCGCCCTATCCACCCCCTCCCCCCATTATCCGCTTCTGACTGCATATTAAACAAAAGCCTACGTAGATTTATTGCCGTAGATTTCTGGGGCATGAACCCTGCCTGATCAGAGTGTATAATAATGGATATCACCCCATTTAAGCGCACCGCCAGTACTTTTGCTAAAATCTTAACATCATTCTGTAGGAGGGAAATTGGTCTATAGGAGCCCGGATCCAAAGGATCCTTGCCCGGTTTCAATAGCAGCACGATAATGGCTTTGGTCATAGACATTGGAAGGCACCTGGTTGCTTTAGCGGCTTTGAACACATTGAGTAGTTTGGGGAACATACCCCCAGCATATTGTTTGTACACTTCAATCGGGATACCGTCCTCCCCCGGAGCTTTAGAGTTAGGGAACATCCTGACCGCCATCTGGAGCTCCTCCAAAGTAAGAGGGGCATCCAATTGCTGCCTAGCCGTCTCAGATCATTTGGGCAGGTCTACAGATTCTAGGTATGTCAGTAGGGAACTCTCAGAGTAGGTCTGTTTAGACTGATATAGGGTAGAGTAATACGAGACCAATTCAGACATAATAAGATCTGGGGCATTGGTCACTACACCAGCCTGGGTTCTAAGTGCACCAATGGAGGATGACCTCTGTTGCGCATGGGCAATTTTGGCTAGCAGGCGATTGGTTTGTTCTCCCTCCTCATAATATGCTAGTTTATTAAAAAAACATTTCCTTTCTGCTACTTAGGTAGCACAACAGCTGAGTGCCTCACTGGCAGCCAACCATAAGTCTTTGCGCTCCTCAGTGGGGTCTGATATAAACTTCGCCTCCAGGTCACTCACCAGTTGCTCCAAACCCTCCCTCTGTGCACTAGTAGCTTTTTTTATCCCAGGACTCTCCCTGATAAATGTACCGCGAAGAAAGGCCTTAAAGGCCTCCCAAGCAGTCTCCGGTCCAGTTTGGTTCCCTTGGTCCTGCTAGAAGTCCCCAATTTTGGCCGCTATCTGAGCATGTGATGAAAACAAATTAAGCCAGAAGGCATTCAATTTCCAGGGGGCCTTGGTCATAGTCGATAGGGGCCTCACCTCCAAATTAGTAATCACCGGCAAGTGATCAGATATGCTGCGAACAGCATACATGATCTCTGGTATGAACCGGGTGGCCACTGTAGAGCAAATAGTCAGATCTATTCAGGATAGGGACATATATGATTTAGAAAAACAGGAGAAACTTTTGTTCCCTGGGTGTCTATCGCGCCAGGGATCAGTCCAGCCCACCTCCTCAATAAACTTTTTCAAAGGTGTGCGATACAAACCCCGCGTCGCAGTCACCGTTGAGTGCTTATCAAGTGCCGGGTCCAAACATTTCAAAATATTAATGGTTAGGAAAATAGAAAAAACAAACAAACAAACAAAAATAATAGCTAGGAATGAAAGAGTCAATTAAAGCTGATTATCATTTATTTCATACAAGTATTTATAAAGCACCAGTAATTTAAACAGGACTTCACATATTGTACATTCACATCAGCCCAGGAGCTTATAAAAGTACACCAATCTTATACAAACATACACAATATAGGGAAAATTTGAACAGGATCCAAGCATCCTACCAGCGTGTTTTGGAGGGTGGGAGCAAGCAAACAAACACAGAGAGAACATGAAAACTCCATACAGGTAGTGTCCAGATTGGAATTGAAACAGTCCCTAGTTCTGCAAGGCAGGAGTGCCAACAAGTAGGGATGAGCCTTACATACCTGGGTTCTAGTGGTGCAACGGATCGGTGGTGATCCATGATCCGAACGGGTCACCCTGTTCGGATCCGATCACCACGCGATCCGCAGAGCGCTCCAGAGCTTCGGCTTTAGGAAAGGCCGCGGCTTCGGCCTAGCTCCGGAGCGGCGGCCATCTTGGTACACCCAGCGGCGGCAGCTGTAGTGACGTTTCGCCGCCATCTTGCTCCACCCCACACTCCCGCACAGTAATGATAGGGAAGGGGCCAAGCCGACATCTTGTTACACCCAACGGAGTTTTCGATTTCAGTTAATTTCAACACAAAACAGAGCTTATCAGCTTTAATACATTATTTGGAAATCCATCGGACTGTTTACATGTTAAATTTAAAAGCAGCAGCAAACCTTACATGCTTGCTAATGCACATTAGCAAGCATGTAAGGTTTGCTGCTGCTTTTAAAATTTAACATGTAAAGAGTCCATTGGATTTACAAATACTGTATTTAAGCATACAAGCTCCGTTTTGTGTTGAAAATAACTGAAATCTAAAACTCTGGTGGGTGTAACAAGATTGTCTTTTTTTTTTTTGCTGATCCGAAAAATGATCCGATCTGTGACTCTGATTCGAGGATCGATCCGATCCGTGAGTTTTTTGATCCGTTGCACCCCTACTGGGTTCAGTTTACAAACAGCTTGTGAATAAGCAAGTTCTGATTGTTAATATGAACCTCTTTGAAGTTGATATGAGCCAAATATTTAAAACCCGTTCCAACTATTTTCAAGGCTAATAGGCAAGGGGTTGTCAAATAAATGGCATGGGGGTAGGCTGGCCTCTGCCAGGCAGGCACATGTACAAATGGGCAAAAAAAATATTTTAAATAACATTTTGTTGGGAGCGGGGATTTGAATCATGTTTAAAGTGGAACATTAACAATGCCAAAATTCTTGGGGAAAAAATGCTTGAGGGATGCTTTAAACCTTTGAAATGGCACCCATATGATTTATACAGTGTATCGCAAAATGGACATTTACAAAGATAAAAATTATGTTTACATTGCTGGTAAATGACATTTCCCTGCCATCTTGGTTCTCTTTGCAAAAATGGCATGGTGACCCCCCACCCCCCGACATACATACCAAACCCTACAAGGTCTGTTATGTATTTTGAAAGAACCTTTGGAGGGGCTCCCATTCCATTTCTTTTTTTCAAAGAGAAAAGCAGGGAAATGTAAGTTACTGTCAATTTGTTTTTCTTTCTAAACTGTTACCTTTGTTGTAATACATACCATATCAAGAATTACATTAAAGCTTTTCCTTGATGCGGGCTTGTTATAGATTTTAAGGAAGAACCCCAAGTTTAAAAAAAAAAAACAGTGTGCTGATCTCTAAAAAAATGATAACACACCAATTCCTTGGATTTTGATGGGTACCCCACACAAAAGCAAAATTATATGGGCTCCCAAAATCAATATCCAAACCTCATCTGAGTGTGCAGCTGGCCAGGAAAGGAGAGATGATCATTGCCCCCCAAACCTCCCCCCCCCCGAACCATACAAGGCCATACATGCCCTCAAGCAATTCATACCTGAATCCTTATTCTTGTTAAAGGCCTGCTATCGCACACCTTTGACAACGCAATACAATTGCGAAACATGTAAGGCAGTACCGGACAATGTAAGCACACCACGATCTATGGACCTTTTATGATATTCCTTGGCTATTATCCATCCATGGAAATGTGAGTGTACTGTGTATATTTTTTAAAATAAAAATAGTGTTTTTTAAGCAATATTACACTATTGTGGTTCGCTTAAATTTTTTGAGGATAAACAGCTACTGTATATTCATATATACATTCACTTACCTGGAGAAAGTGCTTCCTGGGCTGGGATCGTGTCACTTATAGATGACAGGAGCTGGAGTGATGCAGTTATGGATGTTCATCTTTATATTACACGCGATCCCTGACTCTTTATAATTTGAGAGTCAACTTCCTCTGGTAAGCGGGATTGCCTCTACACACTGGTGGTGACAAGTGTATTCAACCCCTTTTCACACTGCTGGTGCTGGGACTTTTTCACCAACCCATCATTGTTGGCGGTTTTTGGATAGGACTGTTTTTCAATAGACTTTATATTAAAATTTTTCCTTATTGACGCTGCACCCTCATATATATATATATATATATATATATATATATATATATATATATATATATATATATATATATATGGATTTTATATGTTTTTCATATAAAAAAAAAGAAATAAAAGATTTGTGGACCTCTCAAAACTCATACCAGACCCTATGCATCTAGTTCGGATTTTGAGGAGGTATCCCACACAAAAACAAGGAAAATTATGTGAGCCCCCCAAAAAATTCTTACCAAAACCTTATCTGAGCATGTGGCTGCCCAGATAATTGTGCACCCTCTGTCCTGAAACATACAGGCTACATGTCCGTAACATGGGGAGGGTACCAAAACACAATATCCCTATGTTGATGAGAACAAGGGCTTCTTCCCCACAGCCCTGGATCAGTAGTTGTAGGGGTCAGTGAGCAGGTGGGCTTATCAGAATCTTGAAGCCCACTTTGAAAAAAGGGGACCCAGATTTTGGCCCCCATACTCATTCACAAAAAAAATAGTTAACAGTAAAGAAAAAAACACACACATTAACAAGTCCTTTAGTTCAATCCAAAAAAGTCCCACATTGTATATCCATTGTTAATCACCTTATTCAGTGTTGCAGATCCTTGATAACCAAAATTAACAACTCCCGAATGGAAAACAAAATTCCTGGGCTGACAGCTGCTTTGAAATAAAAGTGGCGGGGATGGCAGCTGATGCTATTGACTAAATATGGTTATAGCCAAATTTGGTTAGTGTCCTTGACCAAAAATGATCATGGCCACTGACTAAATATTGTGAAACCTTGTAAAAGACAACCTACAACCCGCTGAAATGTCTGTATAATTAATATACTCTTACTGCTGTAATAACTGATGTGAGTGAAAGCTGCATGATAATACCACCCCAGGGTGTGTGTCCAGGACAGCCTGGACTCAGAGAAAGTGGGACGAATAAAGCTGGCTGTCATTTACCCTGGTGAATATCTGTTGACAAAAAAGAAGTACTGTGGGGAATAGCACTAGATAGGAGATATGCTTTGCATGAAAAGCTGCTTGTAATTTTATATTTTATTGAGATTTCTAGCTTATTTTGCTCTAAGTATTACGTTGCAGCTTTTTAAAATATATAAATAAATACAATTTTGTACATATATTAATAGTGGTGTTACTGTTAATGTTGGTATTAATAATTTCACTTCTCAGGTGTGGGTTGGTTACCTCTATCCCAGCTGGAGCAGCACACCGCTACTACTGTCATGGCATGGTTGGCAGATACGTCAATGTAGTTTTACGTGGAAAAAAAAAATGTCTTCAATTATGTGAAGTTGAAGTCTGGACCACCGACAGGCATTGAAAGGCCCACTTAAAACGAATAACAGATGAATACATACATAAAAGTTATGATGCATTGCCTTATGTGTCAGTAATCTAAATTGAAACAGAGAATAGTCAAATATTGCTTAATAAACAATATTCAGCATTATTTGTGTGTATTGTAAAATGTGTTTTCTGAATTCACTGTGTTCCAGTATACAGAGAAAGCATGTTATGTGTGTTGGATTTAAATGCAAGGGATGTATTAAAATGGATGTAATGATGGAGCGCCAATGCACCATAAACGTATATGGATTTAATCTGAAGTAGCTATATTATAAATAATGGTGTTTTTTTACTAACAGGAAGGCAGGGGAACTATTATTTCAGATCCCAACCTCATTGCTCTCATTACTAATGACCAGAGAGAGAGAGGTAACATAGAGGAATGATTATCAAATGTGGGGATAACAGAGAGAGGGAATTATTGTTTGCATAATAAATAGCACATTTTGTGAAATATAAGGTTTGTGTAGCTGGTAGGAGAATTAAAAAAATAGAAGACATCAGTAGAAAATGGAATTGGGGAATCATGAGATTATATTTCTAGATAAAAGTCCTTTGCCCTGTACACACAACCGGTTTTCCCGCCGGAATAAACTCAGATGGTTTTTCCGATGGAATTCCACTCAAGCTGTCTTGCATACTCACGGTCACACCAAATTCCGACTGTCAAGAATGCACCCTCTTCGTTAATTGCTTGATCTCAAAATCCCATATTTTTAATGCATTCCTTGTAATACTGTATGTGTCGGTGCTAAGTTCTCGATATTGTGCAGGAATCCATATTACCTTCCCCAGTGGTGCTTAACCACTTGCTTACTGGGCACATAACCCCCTTCCTGCCCAGGCGAAATTTCAGCTTCCGGCACTGCGTCGCTTTGAATGACAATTGCGCGGTCGTGCGACGTGGCTCCCAAACAAAATTGACGTCCTTTTTTTCCCACAAATAGAGCTTTCTTTTGGTGGTATTTGATCACCTCTGCGGTTTTTATTTTTTGCGCTATAAACAAAAAAAGAGCGACGATTTTGAAAAAAAAACAATATTTATTACTTTTTGCTATAATAAATATCCCAATTTTTTTTTAAAAAAGTTTTTTTTTCTCAGTTTAGTCCGATACGTACTCTTCTACATATTTTTGGTCAAAAAAAAAATCGCAATAAGCGTTTATTGATTGGTTTGCGCAAAAGTTATAGCGTCTACAAAATAGGGGATAGTTTTATAGCATTTTTATTAATTTTTTTTTTTTACTAGTAATGGCGGCGATCAGCGATTTTTATCGTGACTGTGACATTATGGCGGACACATCGGACACTTTTGACACCATTTTGGGACCATTCACATTTATACAGCGAACAGTGCTATAAAAATGCACTGATTACTGTATAAATGTGACTGGCAGGGAAGGGGTTAACACTAGGGGGCGGGGAAGGGGTTAACTATGTTCCCTATTTGTGATTCTTACTGTGGGGGGAGGGGACTAATTGGGGGAGGAGACCGATCTGTGTCCCTATGAACAAGGGACACAGCATCGGTCTCCTCTCTCCCTGACAGGACATGGATCTCTGTGTTTACACACAGAGATCCACATCCTGCTTCTGTAACTGCCGATCGAATGTACCTGGCGGACATCGCGGCCGCCAGGCACGCTCCTCGGCATCACGTGATGCGCGCCGCACAGCTGTTCCCCGCCGCGCGCCCTCGGCGGCGCGCAGCGGGATGTAAACAGAGAAGGACGTCCTGGGGACGTCCTCTCGGCACTTGAGAGCCGCGCTGCAGCCGTCTTTCGGCTATAGCGCGGGTCTCAAGTGGTTAAGGCCCCTTTCACACGGGACGGATCAGTAATGATCTGCCCCGTGAACCTCCGCTTGCTCAGCAGGGATCGCTCCGTTGATCCCCGCTGAGCCGGCGGATGACTGGGCGGCCCCCGCACACTGTGCAGGGGCTGCCCTGTCAGAGCGCCGCTCTCCCCTATGGGGGATCGAATGACGACGGACCGTAGAGTCGTTGTCATCCGATCCGCAGACGGATGGAAAAAATAGGGTTTTCCTCCGTCACACTTTGGCGGATCGGAGCAGGTCGGATGTCAGCGGACATGTCACCGCTGACATCCGTGGCTCCATAGAGGTACATGGAGCATCCGTTCAGGTCCGCCTAAAAAACTGACAGGCGGACCTGAACGGACCGTCCGTGTGAAAGAGCCCTTAATAGTTGTATATTCCATATTTACCCACCTATTTTCTGTTGTTCTTTTTAGCCCATTCTATTATTCTTGATAAGACAATCGCGTAATAATATTTTCTGAGATCAGGTGCCCCCAATCCCCCTTGTGCCTTTTCCTTTGTTAGTAGTGTCAAACTAATATGTGGTTTCTTCCCTCGCCAAATAAATTTTAGGAACATTGACTGTAACGTTTTAAAATATGCTTGTGATAGTGGAATTGGGAGCATTTGCATTTTATATACTATTTTTGGTAAGATTACCATTTTGAAGATATTTCTTTCAAAATATTTTATTTTTCAATAATCATAAAATAAATCATAAAATAAAACAAATAATATACAGTATAACATACGAACAATTCATACAGGAGAATAATAATTTAGACAGCACAAATAATATTCCATATTCAAAAAATTAAATAAATAAAAGAGCAATACGTATCTTTACTTTCAATAGAAGATTTATCCGATAAAGGCCAGAAAGCCTAAAATTTTTTATATAGATTTACTTTAGCTAAACCAGAATAAAAAGAAAAAATGAATTAATCGAGATCCACGCCCCTCCATGGCACCCCTATAGGGATCATGCTGTGCCAGAAGAGGGGATCCCACGTGTATTTAAATGGGCTTTTAAGAAAGCCCTCTAACCCTTACAAATCATGAGATAAAACCAATGAAATAGGATGAAGGGTCATCCACACTATAACCTTTCAATCAAAAAATGTTGTAAAGACCCTAGGAATATCATTAGAATATGTTTCTTATAAGGATCTCCAAGATTCATATCAGAAAAAATAAAGATAAAAATAAAAATAGAAGACAAAAGCACAATAAAAGATGGAAGGATGGGGGGGGAGAAAAGGAGAGGGGTGTACATGCCTGACTTAACGATCCCAAGCTGGAAAACAATGGAACAATTCAATGAATAGATAATCCAATATAAATTGCCCAAGGTTCCCATATCTCTTCAAATTTTGGAACTGTGTTATTTAATATACTAGCTAGTTTTTCTTGAGTCATAATCCAAGAAATCTTTCGTTTGACATTAAAAAGGAAGGGTTTTTGTTTTTTCCAAGCTTTTGCTATGGTGATCTTGGCTCCGGTGAGAATGAAGTAAATCAGTAATTGAGTAGGTTTAGATATACGAGGAACATGTGCATTCAGGAGAGCAACAAATGGGGATCTGGGAATCTGGTTTCCAGTGACTTTAAAGATTAAATTAAAAACTTTATTCCAAAAGGGAGGAAGCCTAGGACACTCCCACCATGTATGGGCCATTGATCTTATAAGTTGGCAACCTCTGAAGCATGAAGGATCAGCTGAAGGGTAAATGGTAGCTAATTTAGAGGGGGTAAGATACCACCTTGTTAAAACTTTTACATTGGCTTCCACCAGATATACATTCAGAACGCCTTTAAAGGACTTCGAACAAGCAGCATGCCAGACTTTCAGGTCCAAAGTACAACGGAAGTCCTTTTCCCAAGCAGTCATGTAGGGGGACTTCTCATTAGAATGAGTGAGGGACGAATACACTAGAGACATACCTCCCTTGGTTCCATAGATCTATCGCATCATGTTTCATAATTAGTATATTGGTTCGAGGAAGGGATATCCTTCCATGTACTAGTCAGGAGATGTGAAATTTGGCGATAATGTAATTATTCAGAGTCTGGGAGTTTTAATATTTTTATACAATTATCTAGGGATATAAGACACCCAGATCTAATGAAGTTTCCTATACGGTATAGTCCCCTATTAGTCCACCATCTGAAATCATCAACATTCAGACCAGGGGGAAAATCTGGATTATTAAATACAGGTGTGAGAGGCCATCCAGCAGATGTAAGGGTTGGAAGATTTCTAAATTTGTCCCAAAGCGCTATAAATTGCGACAAGGTAGGAGACATTATAGGAGGACGAAACTTGGTAGGGCACCATATGAGATAATCCAAGGAAAAGCACGGTACTGCTTGATTTTCTATTAAGACCCAATCAGGCTTTTCAGTCTTAGAGTATATTGAGGAGAGTTGTGCTAATCTTGCTGAAACAAAGTATTTGTATAAGTCTGGGAGACCTAGTCCCCCTCTATTTCTATGAAGAAAAAGAGTGCTCTGTGATACAAGGTAACCAGAGGTACCCCAAATAAATTTGAGAATCTTGCTCTGAAATGACTTCAAATGATTTTTTTTTAATAGGGATGGGCAATGATCTAAAATAATAAAGAATCCTCGGGAATAAAGTCATTTTGACAGAATTGATTTTGCCAAGCCAGGACATATCATATTTGGACCAGGCTTTGAGATCAATTTCCAATTTCTTAAATAGGGGTGGGTAGTTACAGTCATATAGATTTTCCGTATGTGCAATTACAGTTATACCTAGGTATTTGATAGAATCTTTCCATTAAAATTTGAATGATTGCTGTAACGAGGAAACAACGGAACAGGGGAGCAAGATGTTTAGGGCCTGTGATTTCGTATAGTTTACTGTTAGACCTGAAACTTTAGAAAAGTCATTAAGTACTTTGCAAATGTTTGGTAAAGAAATGAAAGGGGAAGTAACAAACAAAAGAATGTCATCCGCAAATACCCCACATTTATGTGTCTGATTTCCGCATACCACCCCCTGAACGCTAGGTTTTTGCCGAATTGCTATTGCCAGGGTTTCTATCACAATGGCAAAGATGAGCGGAGAAAGCGGGCAACCTTGCCTAGTGCCTTTTTCTATGTTAATTGGTTTTGAATAATGACCTTGGAGACGAAGCAATGCTGTGGGATGAGAGTATAGGGAGTGAAGAAGAACCCTAAAGCGCATTCCAAAACCCCAACGTTCCACAAGGGTAAAAATATAAGTCCATGAAACCGAATCAAAAGCCTTATGAAGGTCCAATGATAAAAGGAATCCCTGTTGCCTCGTGCCCCCCTCCCAATTAGTCTGAAGTATAGAGATTAAATCTATTGCTCTCCTTATCTGGTCAGGCCCTTGTCTACCAGGGATGAAGCCAACTTGATCTTTATGTATATACACATTAATAAAAGAGGCTAGACGATTGGCTAGTATCTTCGTCATTATTTTTATATCATTGTTTATCAAAGAGATTGGACAGTATTTATTAATTTCTTCAGGATTTTTATCAGGCTTAGGTAAAATTGTAATATATGCAGTATTTAATTGGACATCTAAAGGAACACCCACTGTTTTAGCATTGAAAAAGTTAGTTAAATGTGGAGCTAATGTTTCCACAAAGGCCTTATAATAGGGAATAGAGAACCCATCAGGACCCGGAGCCGAACCCGCTTTGAGACCTTTAATGACTTCAAGAACCTCCTCCTCAGTAAAGGCAGATTCAAGTAAATCCCTATGCAAAGAGAGAAGGGTAGGAATGGGGAGATCATCAAGGAATTTAGTAACTGAGTCTGTATCAATTGGGGAGGAAGATTTATAGAGGTCAGAAAAAAACTCATGAAAGGCCTCCAGAACTTTGACAGGGTTAGCTGCGGGAGGCTGACCAGAAATTCTGATTTTAGGAGTAGTATTGATTCGAACCCGGGGGGAAAGCTTAGCAGCTAATAAGGGTCCTATTTTGTTAGCATGAAAATAGAATTTGTTACTCGTCCAGCGAATAGCTTTATCAGCTTGAGTAGTGAGTAGTAAGTTTAGATCAAGTCTAGCTTTATCAATGAGGGCAATAGGAACTTTGGACGGGTCCTTTTTTTGTTTGGCTCTGAGAGAGGCATATTCTTTTTCTAAGCGGTCTATTTTATCTTTACGTTCCCTTTTGAGTTGCGTTGCTAGCTGAATTATTTTACCCCGTATGAAAGCCTTATGAGCCGCCCAAAGCGTTTCAACCGAGACTTCTCCAGTATCATTGAGAAGAAAATAATCTTGAAGAGCTTTATTAATCGTCTCAACTGTTAATGGATCAGAAAGAATGGATTTGTTGAGTTTCCAATTGCCCCTCTTTCCGCTCAAAGCATTAGAGTGAAGAGCTATAAGTACAATTGAGTGATCTGAAAGGACAGTATCTTTAATACGAGCATTGAGAATAAATGGGAGAAGAGATGTGGACGTTAAAATATCATCAATTCTAGCATATGTATTATGCGGATGAGAGAAGTGAGTGAAATCTCTTTTTGAAGGATTCAGCTCCCTCCATATGTGTAAGGTACCTGTGATAGGTAGTGTCCGAAGTGGAACTTGTGTGCTGAGGATTCAGGCGAAAACGTAGTCAGGCAGATTAGGTTGGCAACAGATCAGGCAAAATGGTACACGATCGAAATCCAGAGAGTGGTCAGGCAGGCAAAGGTCATACACGAGCTGGCAGTGAAGTACAAAATCAGCAGGCTGGAGAGTAGTCAGGAATTCAGGCAGAAGTTCAACACGAAAATCAGGATCAAAAAGCAGTCACAACACCCAGGGAGCTATTCCACACAAACGGGCGCTGAGAGATAGCATCACTTCCTTTTTAAGGGCTGCTTTGATTAAAAATTGTCCACAGCTGGCAGTAGGTGGGGCTAGTGAGTCCAAGGTAATGTTTAATACTGAGAGGACATTTCCAAAAGTCTAGATCTGCTCAGTAGCGCAACAGGTAAGGCTGCAGCTTTGGGACCAGGAAGATCCCGGTTCAAATACACCCAGGTACATGACAGGGCCCCCTCCCCAGTGGACCCCTCCGGGGGCCTAGCGGGGCTTAGTGGGAAAGGAGGCATGGAAGTCTCGAATAAGAGAAGGGGCATGCAGATCTTTGGCTGGAACCCAGGAACGGTCTGTGACAGGATATCCCTTCCAATGAACCAGATACCGAAGGCCACGACCCTGTCTTCTTGAATCAAGAATCTTGGAGACTTCAAACTCATTTTGTCCATCAACAAGAACAGGAGGAGGTAGCTGTTGCGTTCTGGAGTAGCGATTGAAAATTGCTTTTTTGAGGAGGGAAACGTGGAACACAGGATGAATCCGGAGAGAGGAGGGTAATTTCAACCGATAGGAGACTGGCCCGACTCGAGCAATAATTCTGTAAGGACCAATGAATCGAGGGCCCAATTTGGTAGAAGGTTGTTTCAGTCTCACATATTTGGTTGATAGCCAAACTCTGTCCCCCACCACATATGGAGGTATATGGCGTCTTCGTTTGTTGGAAAAAAGTGCATACTTGCCTGCTGACTTCCGTAGTAATAAGCAAATCTTTTTCCAATGTAGCAGAATATTTTTAACCCGCTGATCTGCTGCTGGTACACCAGAAGAAGGCTGAAGTAGGGGAAAAGTCTGAGGGTGATAGCCTAGGGCTGCGTAGAATGGTGTGGTATGAAGAGCACTGTGCCAACGGGAATTAATGGCGAACTCAGCTAAAGGCAAATACTCAGACCAGTTGGAGTGTAAGGCATTGACATAATGTCGAAGATAGGTTTCTAGGGTCTGGTTCATGCGTTCGGTTTGACCATCTGTTTGAGGGTGATGTGAGGTAGAGAGTGAAAGCGTTACTCCCAGTTTCTTGCAGAACGCTCTCCAGAATCGGGAAACAAACTGGGATCCACGGTCTGAGACGACATTGGTAGGTATGCCATGATATCTCACAATATGGGAAAGGAAGAGAGTAGACAGTGCTTCCGCTGTAGGTAATCCCGGGAGCGGCACAAAATGAGACATTTCGGAAAAGCGATCCACTATGACCCATATAGCAGTCATGCCCTCGGACTTTGGTAAGTCTGTAATGAAGTCCATAGTCAAATGGGTCCAAGGCTGACGAGGTGCTGAAAGTGGTTGTAACAGTCCAGTAGGCAATGTACGGGGTACTTTATTAGCAGCACAAGTTGGACAGGCAGCCACATAGTCAGTAACATCCCTTTTCATATGAGGCCACCAGACATGACGCTGCAAGGTCTTAAGAGTGATGGTGACACCAGGATGACCAGATAAAACACCATCATGTGCCCAGAGGAGTACAGGTTTTCTGAGGCTAGGGGCTACGAACAGGCAACCTGGTGGTATCTTCAAGCCTTGGGGAACACAATTCTGGGTTTCTTGTAACTGTTGGGAAAGAGCCGTAGAGATCTGTGCGACAATTTTGTGAGGTGGGATTATATACTGCTCGGTAGGTTGGTCTTCTTCAGAGGTAGCAAACTGTCTGACTGTCTGGAAAGAGCATCAGCTTTCTTGTTTTTATGCCCAGGAACATAAGAAAGAACAAAATTAAAACGGGAGAAAAACAGAGCCCATCGAGCCTGACGTGAGTTCAAACGTCTTGCAGTCTGAAGGTACAGTAGGTTTTTATGGTCAGTGAGGATAGAAAAACGTTTGGGAGCCCCTTCCAGAAGATGTCGCCATTCAGACAATGCCAATTTGATGGCCAGTAGTTCTCGATTCCCAACATCGTAATTCATCTCCGCTGGAGAAAACTTTCTAGAAAAAAATGCTACTGGATGGATTCTACCAGACTTAGGCTGTCTCTGAGAGAGCACGGCACCTGCTCCTACCTCAGAGGCATCAACCTCAACTATGTACTGGAGATCGGGATTTGGATGCTGAAGAATTGGAGCTTTGCTGAACATGTCTTTTAATTGCTGGAAAGCCGATTCTGCTTCTGAGGACCATACCTTGCAATTTGTACCTTTCTTAGTCATAGCAGTAAGGGGGGCCGCAATGGAGGCAAAACCTTTGATGAAGCGTCTGTAGTAATTTGTGAACCCTAGAAAGCTTTGGAGCCCTCTTAAAGTGGTCGGTTGGGGCCATTGCAAGACAGCGGAAAGTTTTTGAGGGTCCATTTGGAAACCGGCAGCACTTATAATGTATCCAAGGAAAGGAATACGGCTTTGATGGAAACTGCATTTCTCAATCTTCGCGTAAAGATGGTTTTCTCTCAGTCGTTTCAATACCTGCTTTACATGCGAGATGTGCTCTAGATGAGTCTTGGAAAAGATTAAAATGTCGTCCAAGTAGATGATCACAAAACTGTTGCTGAAATCATGAAAAATGTAATTCATGAAACGTTGGAAGACAGCAGGGGCGTTACACAACCCAAATGGCATAACCAGATATTCAAAATGTCCATTACGAGTGTTGAATGCTGTCTTCCACTCGTCCCCGTCTTTAATTCGAATTAGATTATAAGCCCCTCGTAGGTCTAGCTTGGAGAAGATAACAGCCCCCTTAAGTACATCAAACAGTTCAAGAATGAGAGGCAAAGGGTAGGAGTCTTTTACAGTGATTTGATTTAACCCTCGATAGTCTATGCATGGTCGAAGACCCCCATCTTTTTTTTCAACAAAGAAAAAACCTGCCCCTACTGGAGAAGAAGAGGGTCGGATAAAACCTCTTTCCAAGTTGTCTTTTACGTATTCCTCCATGGATTTTTGTTCAGGCAAAGACAGGGGATAGGTCCTTCCTTTGGGAAGAGGTGCTCCAGGAATCAATTTAATTGCACAGTCAAAAGAACGATGTGGAGGTAAAACCTCTGCCTTTTGCTTGCAAAATACGTCTGCAAACGCATGGTATTCATGAGGCAAGGTAGGTGGGACGGCCACGGAAGCCAACATACAAGCAGGAAGTCTTTTGGGTTGAGACAAACAGTTTGAATGACAGAACGACCCCCAAGAGGTTAGTTCTCCATTTTCCCAATCAAAAGAAGGGTTATGTTGTTGTAACCATGGGTAACCAAGGATAACAGGCAGAAGTGGAGAATCAATAAGAGACAAGACAACTTCCTCTTTGTGGAGTACGCCTACCTGAAGGGTGATTGTCATAGTCTCAAATTTTACAATGCCATCTCCCAAGGGTTGTCCATTCACGGTGGTAATGTTCAGGGGTCTAGATTTTGGAACAAATGGGATATTATTTTTTTTAGCAAAAGTGTAGTCCAAGAATATGCCAGCAGCTCCAGAATCCACAAAAGCCTCACAGGAGACAAGTTTAGAGGGTAAATGGATAATTGCAGGAATGGTAATCTTGGTCTTGGAGGATATACCTGTAAGGTCTAAGCCAGCTCCTCCAACACTGGTTAGACCCTGCCTTTTACTGGACAGGAAGGGCAGACAGATAATAAATGTCCTTTAAGTCCACAGTATAGGCATATGCCCAATGCACGCCTCCTTTGTTTCTCAGACTCAGTTAGGTGGAGACGGCTTACATCCATGGGTTCCACAGGTGTCTGGGGTTCAACTGAGATTTCAGGTTCTGGCTGAGGTGGTGCTTGGAAGTTAGGGGCCAAACGGTAGACTGGCCGAGGAAACTTGCGAGTTCTAAGTCTCTCTTGGCACCTTTCATGATACCGGACATCCAGACGAACACAGAGCTCTATGAATTTCTCTAGGTCTTCTGGGGAATCCTTATAGACTAATTCGTCTTTGATGCGATCTGCAAGACCTTTTCGGAAGGCTGCACGTAATGCCCTTGAGTCCCAAGTAGTCTCAGCAGCAAGGGTACGAAACTCAATAGCATATTGTGCCACAGACCTGGTGCCTTGTTGCATGTCCAAGAGTGAGTACTCAGCTGCAGAAGCTCTATCTGGCTTGTCAAATACAGTCTGGAGAGAAGCCAGAAATTTGTCAGCGTCTTGCAGCACAGGATCATTGCGTTCCAGATAAGGAGAGACCCAGGCCAGGGCCTTCCCCTTTAACAAGGAAATTACAAAAGTCACTTTGGCAGAAGAAGTGCTAAAGGTCCCAGGGTTGTTGCGGAAATGCAAACGGCAAACATTTAAAAAGCCTCTGCAGTCCTCAGTATCACCACCAAATTTGTCAGGCATAGGAAGTTTGGGTGGTACAGAAGAGGTGGGTTGGATCGTAGCAGGAGTAGGATCCAGAGTCTGGACCGTTGCAGAGGAAGCAGGCAAACAAGATTTAAGCATAGTACAAAGTTCATCTAACTTGGCGTCCAGGGAAGAAAGATGCTGTTCATGAGCTCCAATCAATTGTCCCTGATGTGAAATCGCCTTAACAATCTCAGCAGGGTCCACTGTCATTGTGGCCCGTTTGTAATGTAAGGTACCTCTGATAGGTAGTGTCCGAAGTGGAACTTGTGTGCTGAGGATTCAGGCGAAAACGTAGTCAGGCAGATTAGGTTGGCAACAGATCAGGCAAAATGGTACACGATCGAAATCCAGAGAGTGGTCAGGCAGGCAAAGGTCATACACGAGCTGGCAGTGAAGTACAAAATCAGCAGGCTGGAGAGTAGTCAGGAATTCAGGCAGAAGTTCGACACGAAAATCAGGATCAAAAAGCAGTCACAACACCCAGGGAGCTATTCCACACAAACGGGCGCTGAGAGATAGCATCAATGTAAGGTACCTGTGATAGGTAGTGTCCGAAGTGGAACTTGTGTGCTGAGGATTCAGGCGAAAACGTAGTCAGGCAGATTAGGTTGGCAACAGATCAGGCAAAATGGTACACGATCGAAATCCAGAGAGTGGTCAGGCAGGCAAAGGTCATACACGAGCTGGCAGTGAAGTACAAAATCAGCAAGCTGGAGAGTAGTCAGGAATTCAGGCAGAAGTTCAACACGAAAATCAGGATCAAAAAGCAGTCACAACACCCAGGGAGCTATTCCACACAAACGGGCGCTGAGAGATAGCATCACTTCCTTTTTAAGGGCTGCTTTGATTAAAAATTGTCCACAGCTGGCAGTAGGTGGGGCTAGTGAGTCCAAGGTAATGTTTAATACTGAGAGGACATTTCCAAAAGTCTAGATCTGCTCAGTAGCGCAACAGGTAAGGCTGCAGCTTTGGGACCAGGAAGATCCCGGTTCAAATACACCCAGGTACATGACAATATGTCAGCCAGGGTATGGGTCGAAAGTAATTTTGCAAATTTGTGGCGTTCTCTAGTAGGTCTAGTTAGTTGAGTCCCTTGAGGTTTAGATTTGTCCAAAGCCTGGTCCAAAGCAACATTGGAATCGCCTCCAAGAAGGATCGTGCCTTCTAGTAAGGGATTGAGGGAATCCATCATGACTTTAAAAAAAGAAGCTTGACCTTTATTAGGGGCATAGTAGGAAACTAAAAGGTGCCCTTCAATGGTACCTTTTAGTAGAATAAATCGTCCCTCAGGATCTAAGTATTCAGCAATCTTTTCAAATTTACAAAACTTAGAAAAAAGAATGGCTACCCCCTTTGTCTTATTCTCGGCATTGGCTAGGTGAAATTGTGAATAATGTGAATGTAGGAAAGTAGGAGTATACCGTATAGGAAAGTGTGTCTCTTGGAGTAGGAGAATATCATTTTTAAGAGTTTTATAATAGTCTAAAATGTTTCCCCTTTTGGTTGGAGAGTTTAGGCCCTGTACATTGTGCGAGGCAATTAGTAGGTTGGAATGTGTGGTATTAGCCATGGAAGTCAAGGTGGAAGCATCTATTACAGTCGTACCCACTCACCCAGAAGAGATAGCTGGTAGAAGTTGAGCTCAGAATTTCTCTCAGCAGATACCCATATGTGAATGTGCTCACTGTAAATCTGGTGGATGTGATCCTGTAAAATACAGATAAGTCAGGCATGTACACAGAGGGGAAGAAAAGAAGGATGAGGGAGAAGAAAAAATAAAATAAAAAAGTAGAACTAATAAAAAAAAAATAAAAAAAAGAAAAGTCTCCTAGCATCAAATATCAGGATCCGGGGGGGGGGGGAGACAACCCCCCAGAGCCCTTAAACAAAAATGTCTGACCCAAAGGTACAGACAATCCTATCCTCCAAAGACTACTGGTCTTCAAGAGATAGGTGGAGGCGCATGTGAGCCATCCTTCCACGGGACACCCCCAAAAGAAAAAAAATTGCATTCAAGTTGTAACACAGTTATATAACATTTTGAACTGAACATATCAGGATGTCCACAAGTGACCTATATAGGATTAGCGAATCACTACCCCTCAAAAAAAAATACATATATATATATATACATATATACATACATACACATATATATGCACATATATATACATACATACATACATACACATACACATACATCTATTTGAAGAGAGATAATAAGAGTCTCAAGTCCATATATAAATCCATATATGAAAGTTTAGAATCCATATATATATATACATATAAAAAAATGTAAAAATAAGATAGGACAGGTTGTTGTTGTAAATTTAAGTCACTAGGGGCTCAAAAAATGTGGAAGGGGGAGAACAATCGACAGACTTCCCCAAAGGGAAAAGGTTGGACCCTCGGTCCAAATGAGAATTAAGAGAAGAAGAAAAAAACAGACAATACAATCAAATCAAGTAGGGCCAGCATCCTTAATTTTCTTAGCTCTTCCTTTGTTCCATTGGGGAGAATTTGGACTCGTCTGCGTTGGTCTTTTAAATGATCCAGAACTGGGCGGAGAAGTATCCATTTCTGCCTCATGCGAGATTAATTTCAGTTGTAAGAACAACGTTTCACCTTCTTGAAAGTTGGAGAAAGAATAAGATTTCCCATTGATAGTAAATCTAACAGCAAATGGAAAGGCCCATCTGTATCTGATATCCCTTATAGTGAGGACTAACAAAGGTTTCAATGACCTCCTGCGCTGTATAGTGGACAGAGAAAGATCAGCAAACAATTGAATTGAATGACCCTGGTATGTCACTTGTGGAGAAGATCTAGCTTGCTTCATAATATCTTCCTTCACTGCATAGAAATGAGGCTTGACAATAATGTCCCTCGGATTGCCATCCTTCCTAGGTGGTCCCAGGGCTCTGTGTGCCCTATTCAGTTCCAGTCGGTCAAGTGGGGTATTAGGAAGCATATTTCTAAATAAGTCCTGGACCGCTTTGGGTACATCAATTACAGATTCAGGAAGTCCCCTAATTCTGACATTGTATCTGCGGACCTATTTTCGAGTTCATCGATTTTAGACAATGCAATATCCAGGTGTTCCTGAACAGTGTTGATATGTTCCATATTTTTATTAGTAGCTGCAGCAGTTTCATCGATTTTATTTTCAATAAAGTCAATTCTAGAGCCCAAGCTTTGAAAATCTGCTTTCAGATCCCTTGTGATTTTATTAGCAGTTTGTGCCAGACCTTTGTCAAGTAAGTCAGAGAATTTCTGAAATAAGTCCGCCATTTGATAAGCCTCTATTCCCTGACAGGCGTCTGAGGTAAAAGAAATGGCCTGAATAGCAGTGTCATGCCCCAATGCAGTAAGGCTATATTCTGAGGCAGAGAGGTTAGTTATGGTTCCAGATGTAGCTGGAGTGGTGGTAATTACCTGAGTAAGTACCTCTTGAGTTCCTGAGGAGAACTTAGCAGTGGAAGAGCAGGTATTCTGTCGTTTTTCAGTCAGACATGGCGGATCAGGGATCAAATGCTGTGATGCGGCGGCCATCTTGGATTTTACATCCGTCATTAGTAAGCCAAATAACGGCCTGAAAACCTCTAAAAAATAGGATTAGGTAAGCTGGGAATGTTCTCTGGTCTTCCAGTGGTCAGCTGTGTCGAAATGAGGGCAGAACCGCCACCGTGTTTGCCGCTATTGGCACCGCTGTGGAGGGATGGAGTGGAGCTCTCGGGTTAAGCGACCATCTTAGGAGCCTCGCGCATGCGCACTCCCATTTTGAAGATATTTATTCTTCCACACCAAGATAGTTGCTCTGATGCTATTCTATTAAGTTCTGTCTTAATGTCATTTAATAATGGGAGTAAATTAGCTTCATATAATGACTCAGTAGTAGTTGTTATCTTAACTCCTAGGTACTTCAGTTCTTTTTTTCCCCAGCTAAATGGAAAATCTTCTTGGTAGGTGTTCCTATCTGCTGTAAGATTAGGGGTTGTTTAGCTCTCGTGGTGGATGCGTTTTTTTCAGTGATTCAGGAACTCTGTTTAAGGGCATGGTAGCCCATTTTTATTTAAAAGCACAAAAGTTCACAAATACATCCGTAGCATTCACCGGGGGGTTCCACCATTCCTGTATCTTGCATACTCAACAGTTTAGCCTCCTAGCTTTACCCTCTTGCTATCCGGCTGTTTCAGGCCTTTAGCCTAGGCCTTAGGTCTGCTCCTCAGACCCAAACAGTTTTCAAGAGTTAAGCTGTCTCCTCGCTTACCCCTGGTCAGCACCTTTGTTGCTGAGTCACCAACGATGTCTGCCTCCTGCAGACATGCCTATTCTGGCTGCACCCATGCAGCGTAGATAGCCTCTGACTCCACTTCAGAGGGATGGGAGAGTCCACCTGACTCTCCAAGCACAGACTTCCTGTCTGTTGGGTGGGGCCCTGATCCATAGTCAGGTCAGGACTAACAAGCCAAAGACACAGCTGTGCAATTAGCATGTCTTTCTCTACAAACTCTGGTGTAAACCAACGCTCTTGAAGGTCGCACAGAGTTGCACCGTCACACTGCTTTAGATATGTTAATACTCAGTATTTCGGATTTGGCCGGGTTTATTTAAAAATTAGACATATTTCCGAACTCTTTTTTTTTTAATACAAATGTTTTTATTAGGTATAGTGAATGATAAAATACAGGTTAAGTAGGGACGCAGCCCAGTAACAAATACTTATATTATAAAGAGAGAAAAAAAAAAAAACGAAAGAAAAAGAGAGCTATAAGCCAAATAATGTCAAAAGGGTGAAAAAAAAAAAAAAAAAAAGGTAAATAAAATTTAACCCAACTAATCAATTCACTGTATCAGAATCGGGGAGAAAAAAAATCTGACATTTCCAGGGCCAGTGATAGAAAACTTCTAATATAAGTATCGCCCTAGCTGCATATACCCCTGAGTCCCAGTATGTGAAATCAGAATAATCATTGAGTTCTGTAGATTATAGGTACCCTTCTAAGGGATAAATTCAGAAGGGGACCTAGGGGCCCATTTGGCATGAAAAATGTGCATGGAGTCCATGATGGTGTGGTGGATCCTTTCCATAAGACGGATCGTCTCCATCCTCTGCAGGACCTGTGGCCAGGGGACTGACTGAGATCTCCAGTTCAGGGCTATGGCCCAAAGGACCGCACAAAACAAAGTATTGACCAGTTTCTGTTGAGGTGGCAGCAGGGTTAGGATAGGAGTGAAAAGTAGGCACATTGAGGGAGTCAGATCTATAATTGTGTCAGTGATCTGCGCCACCCTAGAGGCAACCTGACTCCAGAGGAGACGCAGTAAGGGACAGCTCCAAAAAGTATGGAGCAAGGTTCCTGGTGACTGACCGCACTTCCAACATGTTTCTGGAACACTAGGGTAGAATTTATGTACTCTGTCAGGGGTGAGGTACCAACGCATGTGCAGTTTCACCACCGTTTCTTTTGTTGCTATAGAGCGTGTGCACCTATGCATATTCGATAACATGTTGCCCCATTCCTCCACGGAGAACTCAGTGCCCAAATCGGATTCCCATTTAACCATGGCAGTGGATTTCTCGGGGAGGTGAAGCTCATTAAGGAATCGGTAAATGGTGGAAATAGTACCCCTATCTCTTGATTGGCTCCCGCATATCGATTCATATGTGGACTTGGCATGTCGGGCTACAGATGTACCAAGGGTGTCAAAGAAGTGCCTGATTTGTAAAAATCTGTAGAACTCAGAACGAGGGATATCAAATTTCTTTTGGAGTTGTGAGAATGAAAAGAAATGTGTATTAAATGTGAGGGCCGTCAGGGAAGTGAGGGAATGTTACACCCACTAAGAAAAATCCCTGGGGGAGTTGTAAGCCGGGGGGAATCTCGGGTCGCTCAAAAAGGAGGTCAGGGGAGGCCTATCAGATCTAAGTTGGAACTTGTGCTGGTATAAGGACCATAGATGCATGGTCTGTCCAACAATGCTATTAAGGGCTCCCACTTCTAAGCCAGGGAAAATTAACTGAGGGGGCGTGCCATTGGGCTGTCTGGGCTAGCCTAGCGGACAGATAGAGGAGACAAATGTCCGGGAGACCCAAACCACCCTGTGACATGGGCCTATGTGTAATAAAGCTTCCAAATCTGGGATGTTTCTTATTCCAGACAAATTGGTTAATCTCCCTCTGGATCTGTAACAGTGTTTGGCGGGATATGTATAAGTGTAGGGCCCTAAAAAAATATAAGAGTTTCGGTAGGATAGACATTTTAATAGCCGTGACTCTACCAAGGAGCGTGATATGGAATGAGGACCAAATCCGAAGCCACTGCCTAACCCTTCCGAAGGCTTGAGGATAATTTGCGTTATACATTGATCTAAGGGAGGGGGCTAGACGAATCCCTAAGTATTGAAGTGTACCTCCCGACATAGAAAAGCCAAAGGCTCTTTTGAGGTTTGAGGTGACTTGTGGTGCGATGTTGATGGGAAGTGCCGAACATTTAGCTAGGTTGACCCCCAGACCAGAAAAGGAGTGGAAGGATTGAAGGGTGGCGAGGAGGTTGGGAATGGAGACTACGGGGTCGGGGAGGAACATGAGCACATCATCAGCATATAGACTCAATTTATGTTCCTCGTCCCCTTTACGATATCCTCTAATGTCGGGGTTAGTGATGATCGCTCTGGCCAAGGGCTCGATGGCCAAAGCAAACATCAGAGGGGACAAGGGACAACCCTGGCGTGTACCCCGTCCGAGAGGAAAGTACTCAGAGGTGCATCCGGGAAGAGTTACCCGTGTATGTGGATTGTGATACAGTGCCTTAAACCCATTAACAAACTCACCCGTGAAACCAAATTTAGATAATACTACATCCATGTAGGGCCACAAGACACTGTCAAATGCCTTGTGAATATCCAGATACAGCACCAAAACACTGCGATCGAAAATATCAGCATCCTGGATAATGTTTGATGCTAGGCAGATATTATCTGTGATCTGTCTGGAAGGGATAAAGCCTGTTTGTTCGGGGCCTATAAGGGTGGTGATCATAGGGGCTAGTCTGTAGACTTGTGCACAACGGAAAAATTCGTTCCGTTTCGGTTCGTTTCTTTCCGGTCCTGTTGATTCGTAATCATTCGTAATTTTGCTAGACGTGGATTTTTCGTGTTCGGACTCATTCGTATTTTTGCAAGCGACATTTTTCGTTGAATTTTTTGTTGCTTTATAATTCGTACTTTCGGTAGAGTACGTTGTTTTTCGTTGATTCTGGACACAACTCCTACTTTCGTAACTTTTTTTGGGTTTGTTGATTCGTAATTTTCCGTGTCTCTCTCACAACGACGCTGCCTATTATGCCTAATGTGCTTCGAATGGATTTGTACTTTTCTAAATACATAGCGGTTATTTGTAACGATTCGAAATCTCGTATTTTACTTTCGTTTTTTACATGCGGCTATAGGCTCCGCCCCTGTACACCATTTTGAGAGGGTTCAGCACGGTGAGGGAGAAGCAGAGAGCAGAGCAGAGTGAGTGTTATTGTGCTTCGAATGGATTTGAAATCTCGTATTTTACTTTCGTTTTTTCATGCGGCTATAGCCTCCGCCCCTGTACACCATTTTGAGAGGGAGTTCAGCATGGTGAGGGAGAAGCAGAGAGCAGAGTGAGTGTTATTGTGCTTCGAATGGATTCGTACATTCGTAACTTTTTTCATAACGAATTATGCCGAAGACCTTCGGGCATTCGCTATTTTGCGGTATAATTTATTTCGGATTCGGTTTTATTCGTAATTGCTCTGTTCGGAAATTCGAATGCTTCCGAATGTCCGAAAGTTGCTAAATTCGGACGAATTTTGATTCGTTACGAAACGAATTGCACAAGCCTACTAGTCTGTCTGCCAGGACTCGACCCAAAATTTTAATGTCGTTATTAAGAACAGATATCGGCCTGTAATTCTGTGGCAAGGAATGATCCTTATCTGGTTTGGGGATTAGGGTCATGTTAGCGGAGAGCATATCATTTGGAGGAGTATGGATCTGTAGGACATGATTGAAAACCTTGGTCAGTCTAGGTGCTAGCGTGTTGGCAATTTTTTTTGTAATAAGTGGTAGTATAGCCGTCCAGGCCCGGTACTGTGGAAGTTTTCAGGGATTTAATGACGGTGAGAACCTCTTGTTCCGTGCAAGGGGCGTTCAGGTTAGACAGTTGGTCCTGCGACAGGGAGGGGAGATGCAACGAGTCGAGCCATGCCTCCACTCCATCCGGGGGAGGTGACTCAGGGGGAGCTAAGAGAGAGCTATAGAAGGAAGTAAAGATACGGAGTACTTCTTCGGGGTGGGAGACCATCTGACCAGAAGAGTTCCTTAACTTGTAAACGTGGGGAGGTTGAAGGGAGTAATGTAATTTGCGAGTGAACATGGCTGATGCTGTATTACTGTGTAGCAGGAATTTCGCCTTAGACCACCTAAGAGATTTTTCAGTGCGTTCAGAAAGAATGGTGTCTAGTTCAACCCTTTTCAATTCAATTTGTTTTAAAGTATCTGGGGAGTGGGTCAATGAGTGAGCATGGTATAGTTTATTAAGGTCTAAGGTGAGGGTCCGAATTTGTTCAAGCTTCCGTCTCTTACTAATAGTGGCTAATTCTATCAGTCGGCCCCGCAGCACCGCCTTGTGGGCTGCCCATAGAATTGCCGGGGAGATGTCCTCCACATTGTTCAACCGGAAATATTCCACCAATTGGTCTGACACCAGTCTCACAATCTCAGTGTCCGATAACAGTGAGTCATTCAGTCTCCATGAGGCTGTCCTAGGGGCAAGGCCGATGTGGGATGTAGAAAAGGAGACCATATGATGGTCAGACCAAGGGCAAGAGTGTATTGAAGCCGATGAAGAATTAGCCAGTAGTATTGGAGAGCTAAAGACATAGTCTAGCCTAGCATAGCTGTCATGTGGGCACGAATAGTGAGTATATTCCCTGACCCCCGTGTTCAGGGCTCTCCAGGAATCAATGAGCTGGTGAGACTCAAGAGACTTCATAAGAGATTAAGGGAAAGCTTGAGATGTATGGGAAACTCTGCTTCTATCAAGGGAGGAGTGGGCAACTAGATTGAAATCCCCCCAACTATCATATGTGTTGATGAGTACCTCTCCAAAGTGTGGAAAAATGACTTGAAGAAGGAGCCCTGAGCTGCGTTAGGGGCATAGACATTTTCTATAGTCAGGGCCTTCCCGTGCAACTCCCCCTGCAGGATCAAAAATCTGCTAGCAGGATCTTTATACATGCGTTTCACCTCAAAAAGTACAGTATTTTTGATAAAGATGGCAACCCCTCTGGCTTTGGATTCATAGGTGGTGAAATGGTGAGCTCCATATGATTTGTCAAAGAATTTAGGGTGAGACGTAGCGGAAAAATGGGTCTCTTGTAAGAGTAATATATCTACCCCCAGACGTTTGTAGTTTTGGAATGCTTTCCTCCTCTTTTGGGGGGAATTAAAACCCCTCACATTATGCAAAATGATATTCAGACCCATTGTCTCAGGATGGGGGGAAGCAAGTCAGAGGGTGATTTTGGGCCCGGCATGCAGACACCTGAAGCATGCCATCTATCCGCTGCCAGAGGGGTCAGACAAATATCCCACTGAGCAGAGTTTGCATAGAATACAACAAATCTTGAAGATGCAGTGAAGTACAAACAATAATAATCAAAAGTGAAATAAAATAAGGTATAACAACAAAAACTTATACAGGAAAACATAGGACAAAAACTATGAGGGGTCTGGATGGAGGGACCAACCAGACCAGTATACCCAAATTCAGTGGACTGGGACAACCAGTCCTCCACAGTCACTCAATCTCCCCCAGGTCCGGGGGGAGAAGAGAAAGGAGTGAGGATCAAAATACAGCTCTCTCCCAAACAAAAACTAACAGCCGGGAGAGAGATGCACGGTTATATGAGTTTAAACGTGGAAGGGGGTAAACAAGCGGTAAAGAAAAACTGACAGTACACCGCGGTCAGGAAATCAAGGAGCTCAATGTAATGCCTAGCGACGAATGCTCACCGTGACGATTCGTTGTTTGTCGTCGGATGCTGGAGCCTGCTACGAATATGAGTCCGAGTCTGCAAACACTCCCAGTAACGAAGGAGGTCTCCCCAGCAAAGGTAACTCGAACAAACTGTAAATAACTGAGCCGGGGTGGCACTCAATAAACAACAGCATTAAAGAGGGGGCAAAGAGGGAACGGTGACTCCTCAACTAGGATCCATAATTCCATGTTGTACGGAAGAAGCGAACAATGGCTGGATTTGTTCATGGGCCGGGAGGATGGCGAGGCCCGCGGTCACGATTGGGAGAAGGGGTGGCCCAGATAGGGGATGGCCGGGGAGTAGAGGGGCGTCTCGGTACCTGTTGTGGTTGCAGGAGACCTAGCTTCACCAGGATGGACTTCCTCTCGGCGATGGTAGTGGCTGTGTAAGTCGTACCGTTGTGGGGAACCGAAAGCTTGAACGGGAAACCCCATCTGTAACGAATCCTCGCCGCTTGCAGTACCGACGTGACCTCCTTTATCCTCCGTCGTTTCTCAAGGGTCGCCGGGGATATGTCTGGGTAAATCTGGAGTGTAGTCCCGTCGAGCTGTATTCGCGGGGTGTTGCGAGAGGCACGGAGGATTTCCTCTTTAACCAAGAAGTCCTTGAGGCACATAACAACATCTCTGGGTGGCTTCTCTGGTGGCGGCTTGGGTCGCAGTGCCCTGAGGAGTCTGTCGCAGATGAACGAATCATTCGGTAGTTCCGGGAGGAGCGACTGGAACAACTTACGAATAGCGTCGGGGAGATCCGTGACCGTCTCTGGAAGGCCCCTCATCCGAATGTTGTTCCTCCTGTTCCGGTTATCGAGGTCCTCGAGGTTGTTCTGGAGTTGTAAGACCGTGTCCGATAGCATCTTGTGGTCCTTACGGAGGTCGACATAGGCTAGTTGTAGTTCGTTGTGTTTCACCTCCAGGACATCCGTCCTTTCGCCCAACGTCGCAATCTCCAGCGAGAGAGTGTTGGTCGATTTGTGGAGTTCTGCTTGGAACTTGCGGGCCAACTTTTCGTACATCGAGAAGAGGCTGCTGTACAGGTCCGCTTTGGTGAGGTGTGAGGAGAACTCACTCTGCTCCAAGAATGCCGTAGGGGAAGCCGCCGGATCCAAGGTCTCAGGCGTGTCGGGCCTAAGGAGGTTGCCATCTTGAGACATCTCCGTCTGCTCACGGACACGAAGCAGGTAGTTCGTTAAGGACCGCTGGGCGGGTTTCGGCTTGTGTTTCTTCGCCGAAGGCTTGCACTACAAGTCCCGCGGGGGGGTCCGACTATATAGGGAGGAAATAACGTGCTAAATGGCCCCGGGGAGTGCAAGATTTCCTTCACGACTCGCGGAGCTCCTTCGCCTAGCTTCCTGACAGTTTCACGCCGCGCATGCGCCCCCTATTTCCGAACTCTTTAAGAGATTTCATTAAATTAGGTAGGGTTATTCTAGGGTTAGTTATAAAAAATAAAATGTCGTCCGCATAAGCCGCTAGTTTATGATCTTCCTCCCCTACTTTTATCCCCCTGATGTCCACATTCCACCTTATCCCCCTTAGCAGGGGTTCCAGCGCAAGGACAAACAGTAGCGATGACAGGGGACACACCTGTCTGGTGCCATTCTTCATCTCGAATGGCGATGAGACAGTCCCATTTACTTTTACACTCGCCGTTGGTCTATTATATAGTGATTTTATCCAATTGGTCATTCTAGGTCCTATGCCTATTGCCTCAAGTGTACTCTGCATGAAGCCCAAGTCTACCCTGTCAAATGCTTTTTCAGCATCAATTGACAGGAGTAGACCTGGGGCCCCACTTTCTTTGATTTTCTGTATAGCCAAAAGAGTTCTAATTACATTATCCCTCCCCTCCCTTCTTGGAATTAATCCAACTTGGTCTGCATTGACCACGTCCTTCATTATTGTTTTCATCCTTCTAGCAACTACCTTTGCAAATAGCTTAGTATCGATGTTCAGGAGTGAAATCGGTCTATAAATGGAACATAGTGTGTTATCTTTACCTTCTTTTGGAACTATAGATAATGTGGCCTCTAGTGCCTCTTTCCACATATCCCATTTCACGCCCACCCCATTCATATAGGAGCACAATTTCGGTGTTAAAATGTCTAAGAATTTTTTATAATAAAGTATCGTCAGGCCATCAGGTCGGGGCTTTTCCCATTTGGCAGTTCTTGTATGATTTTTGTTATTTCCTCCTCTGTTATGGGGGCCTCTAGGTAACTAAATTTATCTTCTGGGATTTTATCTAAGTCTATCTCTTTCATGAAAGATTTTGTTTTCTCCCCTTTTTGTTTTACCTTTTCTTTTGTATCATTTGTATTAATTGAATAAATCCTCCCATAAAACTCCTGGAAAGTTTTAGCTATTTCTGTTGTTTTATATCGTAATTCCCCAGTGCTTGTTTGTATTTTCTCTATGTAATTAGCTGTTTTTTTCTTTTTTAATAGTTTCACTAAATATTTCCCCGGCTTGTTACCCCATTGATACCTCTCTTTCTTAATTTGATTAAAGACCGTTCGGGTTTTTTGTTCTATTTCCTCTCTCATCTCCTCTCTTTTAATACTAAGTTTCAGTATGAGTTCTTTCTCTCTAGTTTTCTTATGTTGCTGTTCTAATTCATGAATTTCTTTTTAAATTACTATTATTTTATCCTTAGTTCTTTTCTTTTTTTCTGCTCCCTCCCTAATCAATATACCCCTAATATAAGCCTTGTGTGTTTCCCATATTATGGCCTCTGACATATCTTCTGTACTATTCTCCCTGAAGAACTGCTCTAGTTCGTCTTTTATTCTCTGTACTGTTTCTTTATCCTGTAAAAGTTCTTCATTTAGTCTCCAGCTATTGTTCCTATCTTGTACCTCTCCTATCTTCAACTGGAGTGTTACTGGCGCGTGATCTGAGAATGTCGTTATACCGATGTTAGTACCTTCCACTATTTCCAGTAACCGGTGCTCTACCAAAAAAAAATCTATTCTTGAATACGTCCCATGTACAGGGGAGTGGAATGTTGTTTAATATGTTGTGTTCTCCATATGTTGTTGTGTTCTCCACACATCCACTAGTTGATGTTGATGCATTTTCTTTTTTAATTTATTCCTGTGGGCTATTCCAGTCCGCTGTGCATGCAACGTACTATCTATCTTCGGCTCCAAGCATAGGTTAAAATCCCCTGCTATAATAGCCCCACTTTCTTGAATTCCATAAACTCGGCCATGGCCCCCATTAAATATTTGATTGACTTTTTGTTAGGGCCATATACGTTTGCCAGAGAGACCTCGGCTCCATTAAATTTTCCCCTTATATACAGGTAGCGCCCTTCCGGGTCCGCTTTCCTCTCCTCCAGTGTGAACCAGGTTCCTCTGGCAAACCCTATGGCTACTCCCTTAGATCGATTTATAGGCGAATCTCCGTAGTACCAAAGGGGGTAGTCCTTTGAAATAATTCTGCGATTTGTACCCGTAAAAAAGTGGGTCTCCTGTAGGAGTACTACATTGGCCTTCAGGGAGTTTAGTTCTCTCATTATGTTTGCACATTTAGTGGGAGCATTTAATCCGCGGACATTATATGAGATTATGTTTATTTTGGGCATCCGTTACTTGTAAAAGGGCCCTACTAAGAGAGGAGAGTTGTTACTTTCATGGTTTTTCATAGAGGTCCCTCATCCCATCCCACCACTCCCCCCCCCTCCCAATCCCACCTCCTCCCCCTCCCCTCCATGTCCCCCAACCTGCCCAAAATGGGGGCTTATGGCCTCCCCGTGGCCCATAGATCCGTGGCCCTCCTTCTCCATCCGGCCCTACGGTTCTCCCCCTAGAGGTTGAGCTCTGATTGTTGATCTCGGTCGGGGCAGTTGTCCCCCCGAATGGGGGGTCTCCTAGGCCCGCTCCACTCTCACAGTTCCTAGATTCCCATGGTATAGTGACCTTACACTCCCCCCCCCCCCACTGTTGTGTTGACATATAACGCTTGGGTATCAGTAAACAAACATTGTAACAAGTGTCACGGTCACAACCGGATACAATGTCACTGTAGTCTGCTAAGGGAGAAAAGAGCACATCTGCTTAATAATCTCAATTATAGGAAAAATAGATAAATGTCTCATTATTTTAAATGATGATAGTTCAAAAACTCATACTCTATGGTGCAAGAGATAAAACATGCCTCTATAAAACATGTATGAATTTAAATAAATTTTGAATAAAAAGGACGTAGAAAACAAATACATACATATATTGAAATATATATATATATATATATATATATATATATATATATATATATATATGTAGCGGTCCTCCCCCAGCTTCTCCCCTCTCTTCACGGCTGGTTTTACTCGTCTAGGGGTATCTGGGAGAAGGGGGAAAGATGCATACCACCAGCTCGGCTCTCTGATGTAGGATGCAGAGATATGAGCTAAACCATTTTCCCTCGGGTCTGCGTTTTAGGCCGGAGCCTCAGCTTCCTCTATGGAGGATGATTGCCACTGTCACTGACAGGGACACTTAGCTTCCAGTAACACGAGTTCCACACCAAGAAAAGTCCAACACTGTTTTATTGCCTTGAAACTGGTTGACTTTTAAAAGAACAGACAAGGTGTAGGGAAGAGTAGGTCCAGGCACAACTGATGAATTAAAGTTTCTCCTGTTCCGTTTAGTGCAAACAGGCTTGGCGCACAGTCGCTGCCACCGACCGTGAATTTGGTCACTGCCACTGACCTGGGTGAACGTTGAGGCCCCTGCCACAGGCCTTGGATGAGGCCTGCCACTGACCTGAGAAAGATGGGTCTCTGCCACAGACCATGAGAACATGAAGAACCTTCTTTAGAACAAACGACCCCTGTCAGAGGAAGACATCCATCCGGACGGTCACCAGAGGCCTCCACCGGCACCAGCAAATGCTGCGCTGGCTCTACGGGGAGGTCACGCCTCCGGTCCCTTACGCCCAGGATTCAGGCACCCAATACCGAGGCACCTTAGGAATGCTTCGCCCTCGCGGGACCCAGTCGAAGATACTGGGCCCCAGGCCTCCTGGTATAGTACCTCACCCCAGGCTGAAGGTGCCTTGGATGGAACTCGACTCCACCCGCCCAGGCCAAGGGCGCCTGGGCACAGACGAACCGCAGCAGCCCCCCAGGCTGAAGGTGCCTTTGGAATAGACCTCGTGCGCAAGATGTCCGCCCCCTTTATATCCTCCCCCAGCAGGCACAGCGGGTTCTCCGCCCCGCCGCACTACTGCCGCGAGAGGACAAAAAGGGCACGGCTCTAGAATGGTAGTTCAACCCTGGTCCCAGGTGACAGCGACATCCAGGGACCGCAGGGAACATGACACCATTCACTACCTCCCACACTCCAAAGTGTCCATAAATCCCTAAAATCAATGTATCTGGGCCATCTATTGCCCAGATACACCCCACTAAATTTGACACCCGCTACATATATATATATATATATATATACTGGAAGCAAGTATATCCGACAGACCCCAAAAAAGGGGTTAAAATGGGATCTAAAATTCATATAATCCATAAAAGTCTGAAGGAAACGAGAATAAAAATATTATTAAAAAAGGAAAAATGTGCTTATTAAATTTGCCACTCTCCCCATAATTTGGGGGCTTCCCATAGATAAAGGTCAGTTTCACTGGTATAGCAGTTTTGAGAATTTTATCTAAAAGGAGGATGTGCCAGTGGGAAATAAAAATTCTTTCCATCTCTTTATATTGCGGGTGATACCCTGATATAAAGCTCCATTCATGGTTAATTTTATTCCGCGAAGGAGTGGCTCTATCCAAGCAATTCGTTCTTGATACTGTTGCAAGATCTTCAATAATTTTGACAAGTTGATTTTCTCTGTATCCTTTCTCCACAAATGTATTTTTCAGGATGCCCGCTTGAGATATAAAATCAACATCATCGGAACAATTGCGTCTTACCCTCATTATTTGGCCTTTAAGTATATTCCTCAGCCATACAGGATGGTGCCCACTTTGTGTTGGAAGGTAGCTATTAGCATCGGTTGGTTTAAAATATACTCTTGTTGCTAATTTATTTACACTTCTGTATATATTAAGGTCCAGAAAATTAACGCTTTCCTTATTGTATTCACATGTGAGATTAATATTATGTGTGTTCAAATTTAGCTCCTCCAAGAATTTTTCAAGTGATAGTGTTGATCCTGCCCAAATGAAGAATAAGTCATCGATATATCTTCGATAGAGAATCAGTTCATCTCGCTTTGTGCAAAAAATGGTTTTATCCTCCCATTCAGCCATGAAGAGATTTGCTATACTCAGAGCAAATTTAGCTCCCATGGCTACTCCTTTTCTTTGGGAATAGAAGGCTCCATCGTTTCTAACAATGTTTTTAGATTTGCCTCATACTGTGAGGTTGGATCTCTTTCCAGCTTTAGATATGTTGCCTCTTCAGATAACATGTTCATTAGTTGATCATGGTAAAATTCTTTGGTTAAAATTACCACTCCACCTCCTTTGTCTGCTGGCCTCACTACAATGTCCTTCCTTTTCTCCAATAGTTTGATACCTTCTTTTATATGTCGCAGATTCACATTTTTCTTTGGTTTAATATATTCCAAATCCCATAACACCAGACCCTTGAAGAAATCCAAGGGCTGGGTAGTCCCTAATAAGGGATTAAAGAGTGATCTGTTTCGTAGGCCACTGTCCAAGGGCACAGATGAAACACTCGTCACTGGATTCGAATTCTTGTTCAAAAAGTATTTTTTCATATTTAATTTCCTCATATATTTGTGCACGTCTATAAAAACATTAAATTTATTTATCGGGCGATGTAAACCACATTTGAGCCCCAAATTTAAAATGTTAGTCTCTTTATCAGTTAAAATCACATTACTTAAATTAAAAATCCCGCCTATTCGTACTCCTTCTCGTATTCCTTCCGACTTCATTTTTGTGCCCTTCGTCCAGCCCTGCAGCCTCTGACCCTTCTCTCCTTGGGCCTGGTTGTTGCATCCTCTCTCGTTCCCAATGTGGTGGATCCCTCCACTGTGGGTCTCTCTGGGTAGGTCCTTGCTGTGGTCCCCTGTATTCGGGTGCTTGTTGCGGGTATGTCAAAGTCCTTCCTCTGTGGCTGTTTGAGCCTCTGCCCCTCTTCTGCCAACCCCTGCCTCTCCCTAAAAAAGAGCGCTGTGACTGATATGGTTGTCTATTTCTATCATCCCATAAAGGTTCATCAAGTGACTCACCCCCTTGCCGCTTCTTATTTCAGGTAATTGTTTTAGGTACTACCCGTCTGCGCGTTCGCGTTCACTCCTGAGCGCCTTTCTGAGCCTCTTTATTTTCAGTAGCTGCGGCTGTATGTGGCTGTGGGATCCGGCCATTTCTGTTGCTGTTACCAGCTCAATGCACTGAGCCTTACTCCCCTCCTCGGTCACCCCTACATCCACATATATCCTCTGAGCCTCTAAGCTGCGATGCTTCCGTGGGGTTGCATTGGGCTACAAGCATCCACAAAGTCCGTGCCAGTCCCCTTGCCGACTCCGGGCGCTTCCTCCCAGCCTCCTCCAAACTCTTCCCGAGCTCTGCCCAGCCTCCTCCACCGTCCCCGCTGCTGTACTCAGAGCTGTGCGCAGCTGTGCTCCGAGCCTTGCTCAGCCTCCGCCTGTCTCTTCACTTTGTGTCACCACCCACTCCTCCATACTGCTTGTTACCCGGCACCCGATCCCGGGTCTCCCAGCTCTCCTTGATGCTTCTCTCCTCGGGACTGTGAAGCACATTACGGGAGGGCTGTGTGGGCAACCTACAGGTTCACTGAAGGCCATGCAGGGGGAGGGGGGGTCCAGTCCTGGTGTGTCACTGCATGGAAGAAAGTTTCACGAGCATCACGGAGCTAGAAACTAGCAGCTGCTCCCGCCCGACCTCACCATTAGGCCTCTCCCTCTTTTAAAAAAAATCTCTAGATCTTAATCCAATCGAGCATCTACAGTCAGGTCCATAATTATTGGGACATCTACACAATTCTAATCTTTTTGGCTCTATACACTACCACGATGGATTTAAAATGAAACAAACAAGATGTGCTTTAACTGCAGACTTTCAGCTTTAATTTGAGGGTATTTACATCCAAATCAGGTGAACGGTGTAGGAATTACAACAGTTTGTATATGTGCCTCCCACTTTTTAAGGGACCAAAAGTAATGGGACAATTGGCTGCTCAGCTGTTCCATGGCCAGGCGTGTGTTATTCCCTCATTATCCTTTTTATAAGGGGCAGATAGAAGGTCCAGAGTTCATTTCAAGTGTGCTATTTGCATTTGGAATCTGTTGCTGTCAACACTCAATATGAGATCCAAAGAGCTGTCACTATCAGTGAAGAAAACCATCATTAGGCTGAAAAAAAAACCATTAGAGAGATAGCAAAAACATTAGGTGTGGCTAAATCAACTGTTTGGAACCTACTTAAAAAGAAAGAACGCACCGGTGAGCTCAGCAACACCAAAAGACCCAGAAGACCACGGAAAACAACCGTGGTGGATGACCGAAGAATTCTTTCCCTGGTGAAGAAAACACCCTTCACAACAGTTGGCCAGATCAAGAACACTCCCCAGGAGGTAGGTGTATGTGTGTCAAAGTCAACAATCAAGAGAAGACTTCAGCAGAGTGAATACAGAGGGTTCACCACAAGATGTAAACCATTGGTGAGCCTCAAAAACAGGAAGGCCAGATTACAGTTTGCTAAACAACATCTAAAAAAGCCTTCACAGTTCTGGAACAACATCCTATGGACAGATGAGACCAAGATCAACTTGTACCAGAGTGATGGGAAGAGAAGAGTATGGAGAAGGAAAGGAACTGCTCATGATCCAAAGCATACCAACTCATCAATGAAGCATGGTGGTGGTACTGTCATTGCGTGGGCATGTATGGCTTCCAATGGAACTGGTTCTCTTGTATTTATTGATGATGTGACTGCTGACAAAAGCAGCAGGATGAATTCTGAAGTGTTTCGGGCAATATTATCTGCTCATATTCAGGAAAATGCTTCAGAACTCATTGAACAGTGCTTCACAGTGCAGATGGACAATGACCTGAAGCATACTGCGAAAGCAACCAAAGAGTTTTTTAAGGGAAAGAAGTGGAATGTTATGCAATGGCCAAGTCAATCACCTGACCTGAATCCGATTGAGCATGCATTTCACTTGCTGAAGACAAAACTGAAGGGAAAATGCCCCAAGAACAAGCAGGAACTGAAGACAGTTGCAGTAGAGGCCTGGCAGAGCATCATCAGGGATGAAACCCAGCGTCTGGTGATGTCTATGCATTCCAGACTTTAGGCTGTAATTGACTGCAAAGGATTTGCAACCAAGTATTAAAAAGTGAAAGTTTGATTTATGATTGTTAATGTGTCCCATTACTTTTGGTCCCTTAAAAAGTGGGAGGCACATATACAAACTGTTGTAATTCCTACACCCTTCACCAGATTTGGATGTAAATACCCCAGAATTAAAGCTGAAAGTCTGCAGTTAAAGCACATCTTGTTTGTTTAATTTCAAATCCATTGTGGTGGTGTATAGAGCCAAAAAGATTAGAATTGTGTCGATGTCCCAATATTTATGGACCTGACTGAATGAGATATGCTGGGTCCATGGAGGCCCTACCTCACAATATATAGATTTTACAGTATCTGCTACTGACAACTTGTTGCCAGATACCACAGCATATCTTCAGAGGTCTAGTGGTGTCCATGATATGATGGGTGAGGGCTATTTTGGTGGCAAAATGGTGCTTCCAGCTCCTCCCTCCTTCCTGCAGCAAGCCAGGCGGTAAGGAGGCACCAGTGTGTGCAGGCTCCCTTGAGTTCTGAGCCGGGCTGTGTGCACCATAGACACACACAGTGCTGGCCTAGCCATGCCCCTGCTCCCTCCTCACAGGAGTTTGACTGATGGCAGCAAGATCCTATGACTCTGCTGCCCTCAGAAGTCAGTATCTCCTGTAAAAGCAGAAAGTGAGGGGAGCAGTGCTGGAGCCGGAAACAGTACTGGAGTGATGACATGCACGAAGATGAAGCCAGATAAATATTTAGGAACAGAGTGGGGCAGAGTGGGGTAGAATGGGTATCGGGGTGTTTTTTTAACTTAATTCAGAGAATGCATTAAGGTAAAAAACATTTATGTCCTGTACATTTCCGATGGGATAAAATCCGATGGAATTTTCCATCGGAATTCCGTTCAAGCTGTCTTGCATACACACTGTCAGACCAAATTCCGACCGTCCAAAACGCGGTGACGTAAAACACTACGATGAGCCGAGAAAAATTAAGTTCAATGTTTCCGAGCATGTGTCGACTTGATTCTGAGCATGCGCAGGTTTTTTCTCCGTCGGAGTACCACACAGACGATAGGAATTTCCTATCGTTCTTTTTTCCATCGGAAAAAATAAAACGTGTTCTATTTCTAAACACCGATGGAAAAAAGTCAGATGGGGCACACACACGATCGGAATTTCCGATCGTGTGTACAAGGCATAAGAGTTTAGAACCAATTCAATTAAATGGTGAGTTTTTTTACCTCCAGGAACTATTTTCACTATGATAATTTCTGAAAAAGTTCAGTTTACAATCACTTTAACATGTCTTTACAACCACTTTAACTTTGAAATACAGACTTGTAGTCCATCACCTTATCTTTAAAAAAAAAAACAACATCTAGAAGAATTGGTGGCCCAACATCATGACAGGTTCTCCACCTCATTGCCACATGGACATGGGCGTCCGCTCCATAGGGCAAGGGGGGCGATTGGAATCGTAAGAGTGTGAAGACACACCATTCAGCCGCGGCCGCCTCCCGCGCATCAATGGGCCAGGGCCGCCGCCGATTGTCACTGTCTGTCAGTCTCACTCGTCTCTCTGTCAGTGTGTGGCATTTAAGATTTGTTTGCCGGCGCCAGCCAATAGTCACATCAATGATCTTCGCTGTGCCAGCCTGCCACGACTAAGTAAGTCCCCTAGCCCCGCCCGTCCTGGCGGCGTGACGTCACTCACGGCCAGAGGCGGGAGGGGATCATGGGAGGAGCGTAGAGAGCTGCCTGCTCCACCAAGAGGAGCCAGCACCGCCGAGGAGGAACCAACATCTTGAATTTCAGACAGCACAGGCACAGCAGCACCACAGTCAGTAGTGTCATACAGTGACTGTCTGTCACTATCTATTCGCAAGTTAGAAAGCACTAACTAAATTAAGCTGATGGAATGAAGTCTGAAGATTATTAACTGTGTAGGACTGACTGTGATTTTTTTAATATGCAGCATGGCGGCGGGGGGGAGGGGGGTAAATGTCCGACATTTACCCCCCCCCCCCCCCTGCTGCCATGCTGCATAGTAAAAAAATCACAGACAGTCAGTGGTCATAGTAGTAACTCATGAATTAATGTCCTGCACTGCTGCACTGGTCATAGTAAGTCATCATACTCATGTATTAATTTCCTGCACTGCTGCACTGGTCATAGTAACTCATCATACTCATATATTAATGTCCTGCACTTGTAGTAACTCATGTATTAATGTCTTGCACTGGTCATAGTAGTAACTCGGACCGAGCATGGATGACCTTAAAATGATGCCCCCCCCCCTGGAAAAAGTTCAGCGGACGCCCATGCACATGGACTACTTGTATAGTTTTTTTGGGTTACCCTCATTCTAAAAAGCTCCTCTCCTAAACCCCCAACTGTTAATCTAAATAATCGGAGGCCTGTCTTCCCAAAGATTCTTCTTGGAATGTAGATTTACTTAAAGCGTATGCCAAGGCAAAAAAAAGTATATATATATATATATATATATGTAGCGCCCTCACTCCATCCGTTTTGTCTAGGGGTATGTTGTATGTGAGAGTAATGCCGCGTACACACGGCCGTTTTTCTCGTCGGGAAAAACGAAATTTTTCCCATTCGACGAGAAAAACGATAGTCTGTGGGCTTTCTGTCGTTTTTCTCGATGAGAAAAACTGCATTAAAAACGACGAGAAAAATTAGAACATGTTATAATTTTTCTCGTCGTTTGTTCCTACATTTTTTCCGCGGCAGTGTTTCCCATAGGGAAACACTGCCGCGGAGCCCACAGACGGTCGTTTTTCTCGACAAGAGAAAAAACGACGTGAAAAACGACCGTGTGTGGGGAACAAGCTGTTCCCCCGTTTTAAATGACATTATTCACGGCGGTTTTTTAACCGCCGTGAATAATGATCGCGTGTACGCGGCATAAGATGCGCTACGGCCCATGTCCTCCCCATGGCAGTGAGTGAGGTGAAGGCCAGTACCAGTTATTTTCCTCGGGCCTGTGCGTTTCAGTTAATGACCAAGTCTTGCTGTGCTGACACTTCCCTTTGCTCCCATTAACCAGAGTACCACACACCGATTAGGGTCCAACACTTGTTTTATTGTCACACTCACAATCAAACAGTTCTTTGCCAGCCAACTGGTTGAGACCCAATAACAGTTCAATACGGTGGGGTGAGCAGGTCGAGGCACTATCCTAATTGTACGCTAAACCACTGTGGTTTCACCAGCGGTTACTATAGCCTTGGCTAGAGAGAACTTGGAACTTGTGAGTCTCTACCAGCGACTCAATAGAATTCAAATAGGAGTACCTTCGCTGCGTTGTGGCCCCTGTCAGGGGGAAGATGTCCCTCCAAGGGACTTACCGGAGGCCCATCCGTCACCGGGTTGATGCTGCTCTGGACTCTTCGGACGGGTGACCTCCCCAGCCTCCTCACCTCAGACATGGGCCCCATCCACCTCAGGGACCCTCGGACTCCTCCGCCCTTGCGGGACCCTGTCAAAGTCACTGGGCCCCAGGCCTTCAGTTTAGTACCTCACCCCAGGCTGAAGGTGCCTGGGATGGACGCCAACTCCGCTCCGACCAGGCCTAGGGCGCCTGGGCCGGAACTCCGAACCGCCCGCACCCAGGCCGAAGGTGCCTGGGCACGCGATGCAGGAAAAAGACCTCGTGGTGAGGGCGTCTCTCCCCTTTATCTCCTCCCGCCACTGCGGCAGTGATTCTACCTCGACCTGTGGGAACACCGCCACCCCAGGCCAAGGAGAATAGTACACCACCAAAGTCCTCCACGACTGAAAGTGGTCCAAATCCTCTATGATTTACACACACCTGGGTCATACTACCACCCAGGTGTATCCCCCTAAATTTAGACCCCCGCTACACTCTCCCCCTAGTGATTTGACGCTGGTCCCCAGCGTCTGGTGCAAACCCATGTCTTCCAAAAAGTGGTAACATAAGCCTGACCCCAGAGGCCATCCCTCAAAATTTGAATCCCAATTGTGCCAAGACCCCCTCAAGGGAAAGGGAACATGAAATAATAAAACTTTTTGCAATAAAACCATCTGACCATGTATACACATACAATCCCTCCCATCACTGTCTAAGAACCACCCCACACTCAGCAGCCTTGACAGACGGATCTCCTGCAGAAAGGGAAACAAAAAAACACAACATCCTAACACATTTGTGTTGATTTGGAATGAATGAGTCTATCAGCCGAGAGACTCACTCGCTCCAAAGAGTAAGGTGATGCAAGTGTGAAGAAACAAACGTTGCGCAACACTGCCACCTGGTGACAGTGCCGCGGTAATGACACTTGGTGAAGTCTTCCTTCTTCTGGTGTCCCTACTCTGATTCTACCCCAAAGTCTTTATCTCTGACGTGTGAAGAAAGAGAGAACAACAACAGCTCTCATTTCTCCAAGGAGTAGAAAAGCCCAAACAAAAAAAAAAACTAGGGCACAGTTCTGATGTTACGGCAAGGATACTTCCAGAAAGTTCAACAGCAAAAAAAAAATACAGGAGAGTTCTTTCCTTTTTCTCTGTCTCTCCTCACAAATAAAACGTTGGATCCGGCAAAAACAGGAGCTTTAGGTGCTGATCGAAAGTTTCCACCGAATAATCGATGTCCTCTCCATCCTTCCTGCAGATGCGCACCTTGTCTGCATGGATATGGCGGCCCCACATCTATTCTGCTCTGCAGTCTCTGAATTGTTTGGACACTGAGGGTGAACAAGCCAAATACCGACGGGCATGAGGCACTTTAAGCTTCTCCCAATCAAACTCATCATACCACCGCTGGATTTCAACCTCAAAAAGTAAGTCCCGAGGCAAGTAAGGATATTCCCATCCGTACTCACAGGCGACCCTCTGGCAGAAAATCCGCTGCATTCGGGCCAAAGGAGGCATCGTAGCCCGCTCCCCTTCTCCTGGTGGAACAATGGCTTCTGGATGCCGAGGTACTTTCACTACCTCTGATGGCTTTGCTCTTGGTGCCCGTAGTGATGCGCGTTGTGTCCCTGCCACCAGAACAGGTGATGCTACGGATGGTGGAAGGACAAGCGAAGGACTAGGCTTCCTCGTAGGCTCCGGGGCCTCTACCCGGGGCGTGCTGTCTCCTATGGACATAGACGAATCTCGTGGTGCACGTAACACAGGTAATGGGCGTTTATTCCAGCCCTTGCGGTGAAAAAGTTTGTCTATTTCACCGTCGTCCCCACAGTCCGACAGCGATTCTAGGTCGGAGGTGTCATACATCTCTGCGGGTAGGTAGTCCCTAGTAGACGTGGAACTACCCTCCCTAGCGGGCTCCATCGACTGTGGACTCCCAGCACCTCCAACCACCACCACAGTCCCAGCCCCTGGCACACCTTGGCCTTTTGAAGAACAGGGATGTCCAGGACTTTTCTCTCTACCGGCGCCATCCAGGCCAGGCAAGCGGCGGGGTGAAGCTTGACCACGACCACAGGAGGCCTGTACCAGACCGACTTTCCTCTTCGGAGGTGGGAGCAGGGAATCTGTGGTGACCGAAGCAGCATCCTCTGATTTTTCTCTTCCAATCTCTGGTTGGGCAGTCACGTCGCCCTGGTCAGTGCGTACGGGGACCTCCGCAAAGGCCTGGATCTCCCCTTCCGGAGTAGCGGTACCTGTGAGGCAGTTGAGGTGAAGGGCCCGAGGCCGTACTGTGGATGGCTCCACCTCGAATAGAAATTCTCTATATTATATTAGACATGTGCAGAATGGAAAAATTCATTTAGTTTTGGATAGATTCATTGTTACTAAATAATTTTGTTGATTAGTTTCACAATTCATTTAGTTTTGTTTTGTTTAATTTTATTTATTCATTTTCTAACGAAATTACAAATTTTCGGAATGATTGGAATTCTGATTGGTCAAAAATGATTGACCAATTTGAATTCTGTGTGAAAAATAGCTGGTTGTTAAGCAGCAGACCAGGAAGCCAGCTGCCGCGTCCTTAAAAAACGATGATTCCTCAGCTTTTACCGCGTTTCCCCACTGACAGCTGAAATGTAAACAAAAGAATGTTGGCAATTAAAAATTCTGAAAAAAAACAGAGTGGGGTCCCCCCTTCGAATGCATACCAGGCCCTTTGGGGTCTAGTATGGATTTTAAGGGGAACCCCACGCCAAAATAAAAATAATATGTATGGGGTCCCCCCAAAATCCATACCAGACCCTTATCCAAGCATGCAGCTGGCAGGCTAGGAAAGGGGGGTGGGACAAGTGAGTACCCCCCCAGGCAACATGCCCTCAACATGGTTGGTGCTTTGGGGGGCTTGGCCCCCCAAAGCACCTTGTCCCCATGTTGATGGGAACAAGGGCCTCTTCCCCACAGCCCCGGCCGGTGGTTGTGGGGGTCTGCGGGGGGTGACGTACCCTGAATATGGGTGTAACATGTAACGTGCTACAAAAGTAGAGATTTTGCTGTATTTTCTTTTGGTAGTAGATATTTTCAACTATCGCAGGGTCCCTTCACTTTAAAACCTTGTCTGAATTGCCTCACCCACTGACAAGCACACGCTCTCCCCATACATATACTATATTATGAAAAGTATTGGGACACCTGCCTTTACACGCACATGAACTTTAATGGCATCCCAGTCTTAGTCCGTAGGGTTCAATATTGGGTTGCCCCACCCTTTGCAGCTATAACCGCTTCAACTCATCTGGGAAGGCTGTCCACAAGGTTTAGGATTGTGTCTATGGTAATGTTTGACCATTCTTCCAGCAGTGCATTTTTTGAGGTCAGGAACTTATGTGGACGAGAAGGCCTGGCTCACACTCTAAAGGTGTTTTGTCTGGACGGGGGGGGGGAGGTGGGGGAGGGGAAAAAGAGTTCACAGGCCCGAAGCTTTATTGAACTGCCAAAGGATACAGGGGGGAGAGGGGGGAAGGGGAAATCTTCAGACCTCCTCTTCCTCCTTAAAGTCCAACAAGTGATAGTCTCTGAGCAAACTGAGAACCAGTCTTTGACAGTCCTCAATGGACATCCTCTCCCTCTGCTGGATGAGGCGCTTTCTGGCGCCTCATAAAGCGGCCTTAAAGCAACACAGCACCTGCCAGGCACTGTCAATGTCCTCCTGTGAATGAGTTCCACAAAAGAGTCCGTTCAACACACCAAAGTGTGTGATAGCAGTCTGTGGTACAAAGTCTTTAAGTTCAGGTACCAAGGCCCTCAACAGGCCCTGTGCAAAGGGGCACTCCCAGAAAAAATGCAAAGCAGTTTCCTCCTGGATGATACAAAAGGGTCAGTGCCTATATCTGCACAGGTTTCTGGCATGCATGAATGTCCTGAGCGGCAATCCCCCTTGGATTGCCATCCATGCCAGATCTTTGTGCCTCTTGGTGAGTCTCTTTGAAGAAACATTTCTTCAGACCACTTTGCAAGTGGTTGAAGGGAGGCCTGGAACATTCTCAATAATGTCCGATGCTCTAATCAACTTGTGGATAGTTTTTGGCTTTCACAATCGGATTTAACTCCATGCATCCCCAGCTCCTTGATAAACCTAAAAGTATCCAAGTAATACCAAGGAGTGTTCCAGTTGTAGGGGATGGAACTGTCCCATTTGTCCCAACCAAGTGACCTCCAAAAAGGCAGGAGGAAAAAACGGGACATGGAGTTACCGCCAGAGTCCACAGTTCTGTCAACCACAGTCCTGCGGATGCAGTTACAAGAAAAGAACACCCTCAGTAGTGTGGCGATGTCAAGCATGGCCTTACCGCCCTTAAGAGGTTCCTTGAACATATCCGCCCGCTTCATTCTGTCCATTTTGGGGCTCCAGATGAAGTGAAACACAGCCCTGGTGATGGCCTTGTAGGTGTTAACAGGGGGAGCCAGGCCTGGGCGAGGTACTGCAACACAGGAAAAATCTCGCTGCAGAATACCAGTGTTTTTCCTTCAATGGTGAGTTCTCTGAGGCCCCAAAGTCCAAACTTTTGTCGCATCTTGGCCAGTCTTTCCTCCCAGGACTTCAGGGCTGCGCCCTCAGCTCCAAACCAGACTCCAAGGATTTTGATGAAGTCCGCTTTGATGCTGAATGGCATGGGTGCAGAAGAAGGCAGGAACCACTTTCCGAAGAGCATGACTTCCAACTTCCCGCAGTTGACCTTTTCCCCTGAAGCTTGGCTGAAGTCCTCACAGGTCTGGACGAGTGTGTCGATGGAGCGCTGATCGTCACAGGCCACCATGTAGAGTGAGCACTTGACCTCCTGTCTTTCTGGTCCTGGTGCGGTGATCCCTCTGATCTCTGGGTTCCATCTGATGCTTTGGGCGAAGAGCTCTATACAGCAAACAAAAAGCAGAGGTGAGAGAGGGCAGCATTGTCTGACCCCAGAGAGAACCGGGAAGGGGTCAGTTTTCCAGTTTTCCAGCCATTTACCAACACCAAAATACAAATGTCACATTACATCACATTATATACACATACGAACAAAACATCTCCCCAAGACCCAACCTGCGCAGAGTTCTGCACATAAACTCATGGGAGACACGGTCAAAAGCCTTCTCCTGGTCAAGACTGACCAGGGCCGCATGCACACGGCTGCCATGAATGTATTGGACCATGTCCCGGACAAGCGCGAGGCTGTCCGCAATCCTGCGACCAGGAATGCCACAAGTCTGATCCGGGTGGATGATCTGTCCGATGACAGACTTCAGCCTGTTGGCCAGAACCTTGGTGAGGATTTTGTAGTACATGTTCAAAGGAGAGATCGGACGCCAATTTTTCAGGTCCGATCTCTCCCCTTTGCGCTTATACAAAATTGTGATCGTCCCCTCCCTTGGTGTAGTAGTTGCTGACTACTTGCATCACAGCCTCCTTCCCCTTTTGGAGTGTTCCAGTCTCATCATGCAGCTCTGACAAGGGTGTGTGTCCTGAGTGAAGTTTCCTGAAAAAGAAAGAGTTACATTTCTCACCTTTCTCAAGGTTCTCCACCTTGGCACGGAAGACAATGTGCCTGGATTCTTCCTCAAAGTGCCCTTTCAGGCTCTTCTTGGTGTCCACCAGGTCCTGCCTTACGTCCCAGTCACAGTGATGAAGGTCCTGCAGGGACTGCAACTGACGTTGCAGTCTCCTGAGTTCCCTCTTCCTGGGACACACTTGCTGGCATCCCCTTGCCTGAAAGAAGCTGCGCAGCTTAACTTTCACAAACTCCCACCACTCACTTACCTTTCCGAAGAATCTCTTTTCCTCTGTCCAGGTGGCATAGGCCTCCCAGACTTCCCCCATCAATTCCTCATTTTCCAGCAGGGTACTATTCAGCTTCCAGGAACATGGTCAGCGGGCAAAGCCCTCGCCCAGATCACCCCGAAAGTGAATAGCCCTGTGGTTAGAGAAAAAGCAGGGGATCATGGAGAACTCACGATGCTTGACTGCCCTTGAAGTGAGCACGAAGTTGATCCTGGAACACACATATCCATCGGGTCGACACCATAAATAGTTCACATAGCCTTTCCCTATGGATCCCACGGCATCCTGCAGGGAAGCCTCCGAGATCATCTCCCTGAGCAGCCTAGAGGTAGCATCAAGTTTTGTGTACATGCTGGAGCTGCGCCCGTCCTCCTCGATCGGACAGTTAAAATCACCGCCGATCACTACTGTTCTGGTGGTGACGAGTTGAGACCACAGGGTCTGGAGAATTTGCAGGTGCGCCTTCTTATCTGGGGGGGGTGTACACGTTGATGAGCCTAACTGGCTCTCCCACCCACGAGCCGTCTATGACCAAAAGACGGCCACAGACTAGCTCCTGGATAGAGTCAACCGTGAAGCGCCCACCCCTGACAAGAATGGCTACCCCTGCGGATTTACAATCGCCACCCCCAGACCAGTAGGAGGGACCAAGGGTCCACTGAGAGGTCAGATGGGTGTACCTCCTCAAGGGAGGAAGAACGCACTCCTGAAGCATGTAGACATCACTCTGATGAGTAGAAATGGAAAGGATTGAGATCTCAGCCATAATGAAAAAGGGTATGAGGACTAGTCAGTAGGGATGAGCCGAGAACATGTGAACAGGCAAAAAATTTGTGCGAACACCGTTAAAGTCTATGGGACACGAACATGAAAAATCAAAAGTGCCAATTTTAAAGGCTAATATACAAGTTATTGTCATAAAAAGGGTTTGGGGACCAGGGTCCTGCCCCAGGGGACATGTATCAATGCAAAAAAAGTTTTAAAAACTGACGTTTTTTCGGGAGCAGTGATTTTAATAATGCTTAAAGTGAAACAATAAAAGTGAAATATTCCTTAAAATTTCATACCTGGGGGGTGTCTAAAGTATGCCTATAAAGTCGCGCATGTTTCCCGTGTTTAGAATTGTCCCTGCACAAAATGTCATTTCTGAAGGAAAAAAAGTCATTTAAAACCACTCGCAGCTATAATGAATTGTCGGCTCCCCGGCAATACAGATCAAAGTCATTGAAATAAACGGCAGGGGTCCCCCCCACACTCCATTACCAGGCTCTTTGGGTCTGGTATGAATATTAATGGGAACCCCGAACCAAAAAAAAAAAATTGGAGAATTCCTGCGGATGATCCCAGGGAGAAGCACGGCTGCAGGTGCTGGAGGTCCCCCAAAGGGTCTTTCTTAAGTTTGCAAAGCACAGATTACCTACTTATCCAGAAACCGTTGGCATCAAGGATTCAGATCGGATCCTTTATCACAGTGTAGAACCTCAGAAGGTAGCTATGTCTTTTCCTTGGGTATGGGGGTCCCTCATGTCCACCATCACCGCTTTTCAGCCTGTGTTATAGGACAGTTCGCAACCAAGTTACAGAAAGGGAATCTTCAGACGTCCTCTTCCTCCTTAAAGTCCATCAAGTGATAGTCTCTGAGCAGACTGTGAACCAGTCTGCGACAGTCCTCGATGGACATCCTCTCCCGCTGGTGGATGAGGCGCTTTCTGGTGCACCATAAAGCGTGCTTAAAGCAGCACAGCACCCGCCAGGCACTGTCAATGTCCTCCCGTGAATGTGTTCCACAGAAGAGTCCGTTTAACACACCAAAGTGTATAATAGCAGTCTGGGGTACAAAGTTTTTAAGTTTGGGTTCCAAGGCCCTCAACAGGTCCTGTGCCAAGGGGCACTCCCAGAAAACATGAAAAGCAGTTTCCTCCTGGATGATGCAAAAGGGGCAGTGCCTGTATCTGCACAGGTTTCTGGCATGCATGAATGTCCTGGGTGGCAATCCCCCTTGGATTGCCATCCATGCCAGATCTTTGTGCCTGTTGGTGAGTCTCTTTGAAGAAAAATTCCTCCAGACCACTTTGCAAGTGGCTGAAGGGGGGCCTGGAACAGTCTCAAGAATGTCCCATGCTCTAATCAACTTGTGGATAGTTTTTGGCTTCCACAAATCGGGCTTAACTTCATGCAGGCCCAGCTCCTTGATAAACTTGAAAGTGTCCAAGTAATACCAGGGAGTGTCCCAGTTGTAGGGGACGGAGCTGTCCAATTTGTCCCATCCAAGGGACCTCCAAAGAGGCAGGAGGAAAACACAGGACATGGAGTTACCGCCAGAGTCCACAGTTCTGTCAATCAAAGTCCTGCGGATGCAGTTACAAGCAAAGAACACCCTCAATAGAGTGGCAATGTCAGGCACGCCCTTACCGCCCTTGAGAGGTTCCTTGAACATAACCGCCCGCTTCACTCTGTCCATTTTGGAGCTCCAGATGAAGTGAAACACCGCCCTGGTGATGGCCTTGCAGGTGTTGACCGGGGGGGCCAAGCCTGGGCGAGGTACTGCAACACAGGGAGAATCTCGCTGCGGAGTACCAGTGTTTTTCCTTCGATGGTGAGTTCTCTGAGGCTCCAAAGTCCAAACTTCTGTCTCATCTTAGCCAGTTTTTCCTCCCAGGACTTCAGGGCTGCGCCCTCAGCTCCAAACCAGACTCCCAAAATTTTGATGTAGTCCGCCTTGATGCTGAAAGGAATGGGTGCAGAAGAAGGCAGGAACCACTTTCCGAAGAGCATGACTTCCGACTTCCCGCAGTTGACCTTTGCCCCTGAAGCTTGGCCGAGATCCTCACACGTCTGGGCGAGTGTGTCGATGGAGCGCCGATCAGCACAGAACACCGTCACGTTGTCCATGTAGAGTGAGCACTTGACCTCCCGTCTTTCTGGTCCTGGTGCGGGGATCTCTCTGATATCTGGGTTTCGTCTGATGCTTCGGGCAAAGAGCTCTATACAGCAAACAAAAAGCAGAGGTGAGAGAGGGAAGCCTTGTCTGACCCCAGAGAAAATTTAAAAGGGGTCAGTTTTCCAGCCATTTACCAACACCAAACTACAAATGTCCTTATACATTACATTCACATACGAACAAAACAGTTCCCCAAGACCCAAAGTGCGCAGAGTTCTGCACATGAACCCGTGGGAGACACAGTTAAAGGCCTTCTCCTGGTCAAGACTGACCAGGGCCGTGTGCACACGGTGGCCATGAATGTACTGGACCATGTCCCGGACAAGCGCGAGGCTGTCCGCAATCCTGCGACCAGGAATATCACAAGTTTGATCCGGGTGGATGATCTGTCCGATGACAGATTTCAGCCTGTTGGCCAAAACCTTGGCGAGGATTTTGTAGTCCACGTTCAAAAGAGAGATCGGACGCCAATTTTTCAGGTCCGATCTCTCCCCTTTGCGCTTATACAAAATCGTGATCATCCCCTCCCTCAGTGATGGAGGCATTCTGCCCTCCACCACCATCTCCTCGTACAGCTCGAGCAGGTCCGGGCCCACGAGATCCCACGGGGCTACATAGAGCTCAACTGGGAGACCATCGCAACCCGGGGTCCTGCCCCGCCTAAAGGATTTAGCGGCAGAGTGCAGCTCCTCCAACACCAAGGGGGCGTTGACGGCCGATGAACCTGCAGGATCAATTGGGTTAGAGATACCTGACAGGCTGCATCCCTGTCTGTTTCTTTCGGGGAGTAGAGATTGGTGTAGTAGTCTTCGACTACTTGCATCACAGACTCCTTCCCCTTCTGGAGTGTTCCGGTCTCATCACGCAACTCCGACAAGGGGGTGTGTCCTGAGTGGAGTTTCCTGAAAAAGAAAGCGTTACACTTCTCACCTTTTTTAAGATTCTCCACTTTGGCACGGAAGACAATGTGCCTGGATTTTTCCTCAAAGTGCCCTTTCAGGCTCTTCTCTGTGTTCTCCAGGTCCTGCCTAACGTCTCAGCCGCAGTGATGAAGGTCCTGCAGTGACTGCAACTGACGTTGCAGTCTCCTGAGTTCCCTCTTCCTGGCACACACTTGCTGGTGTCCCCTTGCCTGAAAGAAGCTGCGCAGCTTAACTTTCACAAACTCCCGCCAATCACTTACCTTTCCGAAGAATCTCTTTTTCTCCGTCCAGGAGGCATAGGCCTCCCGGAGTTCCCCCATCACTTCCTCATTTTCCAGCAGAGTACTATTCAGCTTCCAGGAACCCGGTCCATGGGCAAAGCCCTCGCCCAGGTCACCCCGAAAGTGAATAGCCCTGTGGTCAGAGAAAAAGCAGGGGATCATGGAGAACTCACGATGCTTGACTGTTCTTGAAGTGAGCACGAAGTCAATCCTGAAGCGCACCGATCCGTCGGGTCGGCACCACGAATAGTTCACGGTACCTTTCCCTATGGATCCCACGGCATCCTGCAGGGAAGCCTCCGAGATCATCTCCTTGAGCAGCCTAGAAGTAGCATCAAGTTTTGTGTACATGCTGGAGCTGCGCCCATCTTCCTCTATCGGACAGTTAAAATCACCGCCGATCACTACTGCTCTGGTGGTGACGAGATGGGTCCACAGGGTCTGGAAAAGTTCCAGCCGCGCATTCTTATCTGGGGGGGTGTACACGTTGATGAGCCTAATTGGCTCTCCCACCCACGAACCGTCTATGACCAGGAGACGGCCACAGACTAGCTCATGGATAGAGTCATTCATGAAGCGCCCACCCCTGATAAGAATGGCTACCCCGGCAGATTTATAATTGCCACCCCCGGACCAGTAGGAGGGACCAAGGGTCCACTGAGAGGTCAGATGGGGGTACCTTCTCAAGGGAGGAAAAGCGCATTCCTGGAGAATGTAGACATCACTCTGATGAGTAGAAAGAAAAGTCAGCGCCGCTTGTCTTCTAGAGGTATCCTTGATACTCCTCACATTAATGGAAAAGATGGTGATCTCAGCCAAAATGAAAAGGGGTATGAGGTCAGGTCAGCAAGGGGCCGAACTTACCTCCCCGAAGGGGGAGTGACTCTTCCATTGCCTCAGCTGTTTGTCCTGTTTTCTGGATCATGGTCAGCTCCACCAGGACTTCGTCTATCATCTGGTTGAGGTTGACAGAGGGGTCAGGCACGGTGTCGGCCATGATCTCCTCCTCTTCCTCCTCTCCCGCAGATCCAAGGTCCTCCACTACTGCCTCTGGTCCATCGCTGTTGCGCTGGTCCCCGTTGGGCCGTTTGGTGGAGGCAGCAGGTGCCTCTGCCGCTGGGCTCTGAGGCTTCCGTTTCCGGCTTCCTGTTGGGCCACTGGTGAGGGTGGGAGGGGGGAGGGCGGGGAAGTCCTCCAGGGAGGACAGATCCGTGGTGGGTGGGGGAGGGGTGGGGAGGGTCTCCTCTGGCACCGAGGGGGTGGGTGGGGGTGTGCCGGAGGTAGGGGTAGGGATGGGGGCTGGGGCAGGGACGGGGATAGGGGCAGGGTCTGGGGCGGGGACAGGGGTGGACTCACCTGTGGCCTTCCAAGGCTCTTTTGGTTTCCCTTCTGGCGGCTTTCTCCCGGGGCTAGAGGCTGGCTTACCCTGGATCAGGGCTCCAGCATTGGTCTGGGTCCTCTGGGGGCAGTGCTTGAAGGAGTGCTCTGCCAATCCACAGAGGTTGCAGGTTTTGGACCTCGGACAGTCCTTGGTCTCGTGGCCTGTAACCCGACAGAACTTGCAAGCAAGTTCCGTACACCCCTTTCCCATGTGTCCGGGATGGCCACATCTGTTGCAGTTGTGGGGTATCCCGGGGTAGAAGAGGAGTCCTGCGGATGATCCTAGGGAGAAGCACGACTGCAGGTACTGTAGGTACCCTGAAGGGTCTTTTCTGAGCTTGCAGAGCACAGACCACCTCCCTATCCAGAAGCCGTTGACATCGAGGATTCGGACTGGGTCCTTTACCATGGTGCAGAACCTCTGGAGGTAGGTGGTTATGTCCCTGCTTTGGGTATGGGGGTTTCTCATGGCCACCGTCACCCACTTCTCGTCGTGTGTTATGGGACAGTTCGCAATGAACTTCCGGAAAGGGGATTCGGGCCACTGGTCTTCACCATCTCCCAGTATCTTCTGCAGACTTGGAACAACCCAAAGGTTATGAAGAATATACCTCTTGGGAAGGTCTGCACGGAAAGCGTCTCCGCTTTGCTGAAACCTTGCTCCAGGATCATCTTCTTACCAAAGATCTCCGGGGTCATGTCGGGGACTCTTCCGTCCACCTCCTTCAGCTGCAGCACGACCGTCTGCTTCATCCAGGGTTGGCAGCCCATCTGCAGTCAAGTACAGCTTGGCTGGTCTCGGTTGGCTGGCGCTGGCCGGGGTAGGGGTGGAGGTTGAGGCAGCGGCATTCTCGGGGGTTTCAGAGGAAGTGGCTGGAGCAGGGTTCTTCTTGGTCTTATCTGTCTTCTTCTCACTCTTCCCCATCGTCAAGGAGTTGGATGTCAGCTTCAGGAGTTCTTAGGCAGCTTCCTTCTGGTTCCCCGATGTTTTCACCCTTTTCATAGCCTTTACAAAGGCTCTAGCATCTACTGCCCGAAGATAGTAATGCAGAGTGGGGGGGAGAAGGGTAGATCGCAAACTCATTCCAAGCGGGGGCTAAGCTTCTGCCCAATAGCAGCAAGTAGATGAAGCTGAATTGAATCAACGATCCTACAAGGCCGAACAGAGCAGAGCAGAGCAGAGCAGAGCGTACACCACAAGAACCGCTTGGATTGATACAAGTTTCCCAGTATCTTTCTGCTTCCAGCTTTAGCCAAAAGGCCAAGCTGCAACAACCCTATATATGGCTTTTCAAAGCACCGCCTGTTCCAGGTGTCAGGACAAGCTCACTGAGAGGTGTCTATCTATTCAGGCTGCCCAGAGCCACTAATTCTCTACTTTTTATACCTAGCTGTGACTGAAGCCTACTCCATAACTTATGGCCTAACATACCTTTCTATCATCTGCTCCACAGCTGAAGCCAATTATGCTCTTTAATCAATCAATCAGGCCTGACTACTAATTGGACACATCCAGGTACTCCTTGCTGATGCCTAATAAGGGAAATTATTTGCATGGCCCCACCTCCTGCTAAAATGGACAAAGTGACCCACTAGAGGGAGACACAGGCCCCGGCATTCTTTGACCCACTACTACCTAGCTGCAGCAAGGAAGGGAAGTGTAGCAAAGTCAAGCTATTCCACAGGACTCTGCAGATAGCTCAGACTTGCAATGTGGGCTTAAAGGAGTAGTAAAGTTACATGTTTTTTCACCTTAATGCATCCTATGCATTAAGGTGAAAAAACATTCGACAATACCGCCCCCCCCCCCCCGAGCCCCCGTTTTACTTACCTGGCCCCTCGAAAGTCCCACGCTCGTCCCCGTCATCCTCTTCGTTTTTCAGCCTGGCCGCCGATTGGCTACACAGGATGGATTTAAAGCAGCGCAGCCATTGGCTGGCGCTGCTGTCAATCACATCCAATGACGCGGCGCGCGGGGGGCGGGGCCGAGTGATACAGTCGGCGGCTATGGCCGCCGCTGTATCACGGGAGCGCGCCCGCAATCACTCCACACCATGCGAGCTCACTCGCATTATGGTGTGGAGTCCTTGTGGGGAGGAGCAGAGACAGCCGCCGAGGGACCCCAGAAGACCAGGATCGGGGCCACTGTGTGCAAAACGAGCTGCACAGTGGAGGTAAGTATAACATGTTTGTTATTTTTGGGCAAAAAAAAGGGAAGCTTTAGTGCTCCTTTAAAGTGGTGTTCCGGCCTAAATTACACTTTTTAAATAAAAATACCCCTAGAATACACAACCTTACTCTATTCTAGTAAAGTTAGTCTGTAAACTAAGGTCCGTTTAGTTAGGTTATTACAGCATTTAGAATTTATAAATTAGAAATAGGCCGTGGCCATCTTTGGTGTGGTTACATGAAGCCAGACAGTACGATTTCCTGGCTTGCAAATCTCGCACAAGCTCAGTGCTTCTCAAGCAGTCTAAAATTGGTTTCACTTTCAAGTTTCCTTTGCTCTCCAGTTGCCGTCCACTATTTATGTAAACATCTCCTCCCCTCCTCCTCTCTCTAGTATGTGTACAAGCAATATTCTTCTAGAAACACTGAATTCTGCTGCTAAAGGTAAGAGCTTTAAAAATATCCTTGTTTCTGTGCAGATATATATATATATATATATATATATATATATATATATATATATATATATATATTTATATTAGGGTTGTCCCGATACCACTTTTTTAAGACCGAGTACAAAGTACCGATACTTTTTTTCAAGTACTCGCCGATACCGATACTTTTTTTAATCTCATGTGACAGTGGCACATGTGTCAGTATTTTTTTTTATTTTCTATTTCTACAATGTTTTATTTTTTTAAGAGGGGGGGGTGGACAGTGTCAGTGTGTTTTTTTTTTGTATTTTTTATTTTTTTTTTACAATTAATTTATTATTTATTGCAATTTTTTTTATCAGCCCTGTTCGGGGGCTTTGGTGAGATATCAGGGGTCCTAACAGACCTCTGACTAGGGATGAGCTCGGTGTTCGAGTCGAACATAGGTTCGACTCGAACATCGGCTGTTCGATCGTTCGTCGAATATCGAACGATTTGGGCCGTTCGCGCCAAATTCGAGTGACGCGAACGGCCCACAATGCACTACGCCAGGGGTCTCCAAACCCCGGCCCGCGGGCCACATCCGGCCCGCGGGTTTGATTTGTCCGGCCCGCAGCTTTCCCAGGCTCTGCCACATTGCCGTCTTTGGCCCTGCGCTGCCCGCCCCGTGCTGACCGCTGGAGTTCGGCCACCTCCGGTGCTGGTCGCATGCTGGCTGCGTGCTACTGTCACTTGGAAATACACAAGCTCTGCTTGTGTATTTCCAAGTGACAGTGCGCTCCTCTCCCCGCAGCCGCTCTGATCATCCTTGTGTACACACGCTCTATGAGAGCCCTCGGAGTCAGAGCAGAGGAGGAAGGGGGCGGGGAATCTGCAAACAGGAAGCTGCCTGTGGAACTGCTGCACGGAGATCGGAGGACAAAATGCTGTGAGTAAAATAAGGAAAACTTTGGCTGGAATGGGGGGGGGGGGAAGCTTTGTGGGAGGAGAATCTTGCCTTGGAGTGGAGTGGAGTGTGGAGCTCTGACTGTACTGGAATGGGGGCTGGGGGGGGGGGAGCCGTGCACGCTGCACCCATCTCACCCTCTGCACCCTGCACCCTCCCTCTGCACCCTGTGCCCACCTCACCCTCTGCACCCTGTACCCACCTCACCCTCTGCACCCACCCTTTGCACCCTCCCTCTGCACCCTGCTCCCACCTCACCCTCTGCACCCTGTACCCACCTCTCCCTGTGCACCCTGCTCCCACCCTCTGCACCCTGCGCCCACCTCACCCTCTGCACCCTGCGCCCACCTCACCCTCTGCACCCTGTACCCACCTCACCCTCTGCACCCTGCACCCACCCTCTGCACCCTGTACCCACCTCACCCTCTGCACCCTGCACACACCTTCTGCACCCTCCCTCTGCACCCTGCGCCCACCTCACCCTCTGCACCCTCCCTCTGCACCCTGCACCCACCTCACCCTCTGCACCCTCCCTCTGCACCCTGCACACACCCTCTGCACCCTCCCTCTGCACCCTGCGCCCACCCTCTGCACCCTCCCTCTGCTCCCTTCGCCCACCTCACCCTCTGCACCCTGTACCCACCTCACCCTCTGCACCCACCCTCCCTCTGCACCCTGCGCCCACCTCACCCTCTGCACCCTGTACCCACCCTCTGCACCCTCCCTCTACCTCACCCTCTGCTACTGCACCCTCCCTCTGCACCCTGCGCCCACCTCACCCTCTGCACCCTGCATCCACCCTCTGCACCCTGCACCAACCTCACCCTCTGCACCCTGCACCACCTCACCCTCCGCACCCTGCACCCACCTCACCCTCTGCACCCACCTCACCCTCTGCATGTAGCGCACCCCTTAACCCTGCACTCTGTACATAGCTCACCCCTGAACCCTGTACATAGCTCACCCCTGAACCCTGGGGACACCGATGGGAAAAACTTTGCTGGGGACACCGATAAGGAAAAATTTGCTGGGGACACCGATGGGGAAAATTCTGCTGGGGACACCGATGGGGAAAATTCTGCTGGGGACACCGATGGGGGGGAAAATTCTGCTGGGGACACTGATGGGGAAAATTCTGCTGGGGACACCGATGGGGAAAATTCTGCTGGGGACACCGATGGGGAAAACTCTGCTGGGGACACCGATGGCGAAAACTCTGCCGGGGACACTGATAATGGGGAAAACTCTGCTGGGGACACTGATAATGGGGAAAACTCTGCTGGGGACACTGATGATGGGAATGACGATTCATTCATTTGTACATAACTGATTTTTTTCGGCCCCCAAATACTTGTAAAATCTACAATGTGGCCCCCGTATTGAAAAGTTTGGAGACCCCTGCACTACGCCATCGCAGTGTCATCCAGGCGCTGTGATTGGCCAAGCATGCACTGTGACCCCGCATGCTTGGCCAATCACAGCGCTGGCAGCGAGGAGAGCAATGATTGGCCACAGGCAGGATGCCTGTGGCCAATTATTGCTGAGGGGGTTTAGTACACGCCCCACACTATAAAAGGCCGCCAGCGCGGCGGCCTTGTGTAGTGTGTTCCGGAGCAGGGAAAGAGAAGCATAGGCAGAGACAGTGTCATTTTTTTTCTTTACTAATCCTGGATTCCTTGTGTTTAGGGACAGAGAAGGATAGGTAGGGAGAGTGTCAGTGTGTTATTCTGTGCTAAACCTTGTTTGTAGGGACAGAGAAGGACAGTGAGGGAAAGTGTCAGTGTGCTTTTCTGTGCTAAACCAATCTTGCTGAAGCATATTGCAATTCCTTGAGTTTAGGGACAGAGAAGGACACTCGGGGAAAGTGTCAGTGTGCTATTCTGTGCTAAACCAATCTTGCTGAACCATATTGCAAATCCTTGAGTTTAGGGACAGAGAAGGACACTCAGGGAAAGTGTCAGTGTGCTATTCTGTGCTAAACCAATCTTGCTGAACCATATTTCAAATCCTTGAGTTTAGGGACAGAGAAGGAAACTCGGGGAAAGTGTCAGTGTGCTATTCTGTGCTAAACCAATCTTGCTGAACCATATTTCAAATCCTTGAGTTTAGGGACAGAGAAGGACACTCAGGGAAAGTGTCAATGTGCTATTCTGTGCTAAACCAATCTTGCTGAAGCATATTGCAAATCCTTGTGTTTAGGGACAGAGAAGGATAGGCAGGGGACAGTGTCAGTGTCATTGTTGCTAAGCCTCCTGCACAGTATACACCTGAAGGTAGCCCTTATTGCTGTTTTTCCCATCTCCCTGCAGGCCATCCATTAAAATGTCTGGAAGGCAAACAAGGAGAGGCAGACAGTCAGGAGGCAATAAAAGAGGGCAAGCAGGCTCTGTGTCTGGGGGCAACAGTGCTGGTCGTGAACGCGGTGCATTGTCATCAGCACATGGCCATGGGACACGCTTGTCCTTCTTTTCGGCAGCTGGACATGTTGAGCCACATCATGCCGAAGACTCGGTAGAGTGGATGACCAAGCCCACCTCATCCTCCTCATCCTCTCTCACCCAGGCTCAGGGTACTGGCAAAGCAGCTGCCAAAGCGTCCTCTTCCCTGGTATCAATGTCATCATCAGTCACTCCTTCCCTAGACCCACCATGTCCTCCTCCTGAGGAGTCCCCCGAACTGTTTGAGCACAGTGTTGGGTACATGCTCCAGGAGGATGCCCAGCGTTTCGAAGGATCTGATGATGATACCCAGCTAGAGGAAGGCAGTAGCGTGAGAGCAGAGAGAGGGGATGCTCAAGAAGGACACCAATCTGGCAGTCATGCTCCAGCAGCTGCAGCATACTGCCAGATTGGCTCCAGTGATGAGGAGGGAGGGGATGATGAGGTCACTGACTCCACGTGGGTGCCTAATAGGAGAGAGGAGGAGGAGGAGGAGGATGAGGAGGAGGCACATCTCCAACGAGGCAGGATGCCCTTGGGTGGCCAGCGTAAGGGCAGCACACCGACGGAATCACACCGCAGAGCTCCGCCTGTGCAGGGCGCTGCCTCTGCCCGTCATTCAAAAAGTTCTTTGGTGTGGGCCTTTTTTGAGGCGAGTGCATCAGATCGCACAGCTGCTGTTTGCAACATATGTCTCAAGCGTATATCGCGTGGCCAAAACATCAGCCGCTTGGGCACCACATGCTTGACCAGACATATGTTGACCTGCCATGCAGCTCGTTGGCAAGCCTACCTTAAAGACCCACACCAAAGAACAAAGCGGACCTCTCCTTGCACCGCATCAGCTGGGATCTCCAACCCCACTATACCTTCAGTCCTCTCTGAAACCTGCACTGAGAGGAATGAAGGTGTAGAATTAGGTGTGTCACAGCCAAGTACTTGCGGCCACTCTGCTAGCAGTACACCGACGTCCGATTCTAGCAGGCAAATTTCCCTGCCCCAGCTGCTGGACCGTCGAAAGAAGTTCACTCCCAGCCATCCACATGCCCAGCGGTTGAATGCTAACTTGGCTAAATTGCTAGCGCTTCAACTGCTGCCTTTTCAGTTGGTAGACTCGGCCCCCTTCCGTGAGTTTGTGCAATGTGCGGTTCCTCAGTGGCAGGTTCCCAAACGCCACTTTTTCTCATGGAAGGCGATTCCGGCTCTCTACCGGAATGTGGAAGGCAATGTCTTGGTCTCGCTGGACAGGGCGGTCAGTGGTAAGGTGCATATTACCGCTGACTCATGGTCCAGCAGGCATGGACAGGGACGTTACCTTTCTTTCACGGCCCATTGGGTCACTCTTTTGGCAGCTGGGAAGGATGCAGGACAAGGTGCAGTAGTGTTGGAGGTTGTTCCACCGCCACGCCTCCAAAATGCTACTACTGGTTATGACACACCTCTCTCCTCCACCCCCTCCTCTTCTTCTTCCTCCATGGCCTCTTCCTGTGCTTTGTCCTCGGAACCAGCGGTGCTCCGTAGGCGTTCAAGGGGCTACGCAAGTACGCAGGCAAAAAGATGCCATGCCGTGCTTGCGCTGGTGTGTTTGGGGGACAAGAGCCACACTGGGGCAGAGGTCCTGTCTGCTCTGCAGGGGCAGGCCGAGAGGTGGTTGACGCCATGCCAGCTTAAGCCAGGAATGGTGGTTTGCGACAATGGCACCAACCTCCTCTCCGCCCTCCGACAGGGACAACTGACCCATGTGCCCTGTGTGGCTCATGTCCTTAACCTGGTGGTGCAGCGGTTCTTGGGCAGGTACCCGGGCTTACAGGATGTCCTGAGGCAGGCCAGGAAAGTCTGTGTGCATTTCCGCAGATCTTATAATGCCAGTGCTCGCCTGGCTGAGCTGCAAAAGGAGTTGAACCTGCCCAAGAACCGCCTTATATGTGACATGCCCACCAGGTGGAACTCAACGTTGGCCATGCTGCAGCGGCTGCACACGCAGCAGAGGGCCATCAATGAGTACCTGTGCGACTACGGCACCAGGACAGGGTCAGGGGAGCTTGGTTTTTTTTCACCACGCCAGTGGGGCATGATCAGGGATGCATGCACTGTCCTGGCACCATTTGAGGAGGCCACGAGGATGGTGAGCAGTGACAGTGCATGCATCAGTGACACTGTACCTCTTGTCCACCTGTTGGAGCACACGCTGCGTGGAATAATGGACAGGGCACTTGAGGCAGAACAGAGGCAGGAAGAGGAGGACTTCCTTGCCTCTCAAGGCCCCCTTTACCCAGACAGTGTTCCTTCTGTCCCACCCATCGCGCAGGAAGAGGAGGAGGAGGAGGAGGAGGATTGTGTCAGCATGGAGGTGGAGCCTGGCACTCAGCATCATCAGCAGCAGTCTTTTAGGGATGATTTACAGTCCCAAGAAACCAGTGGACTTGTACGTGGCTGGGAGGAGGTGGCTGCGGATCATGTCGTCCTTAGTGACCCAGAGGACTCCGGACTGAATGCCTCAGCTAACCTACGCTGCATGGCCTCCCTGATCCTGCAAAGTCTGCGGAAGGATCCTCGTATTCTTCGGATCAAGGAGAGGGACCATTACTGGCTAGCCACTCTCCTTGATCCACGGTACAAGGGTAAGGTTGCGGACCTTATGTTACCGTCGCAGAGGGAGCAGAGGATGAGACAACTCCGGGAGGCCTTGCAGAAAGGTCTGTGCAACGCGTTCCCAGAGACTGGGAGGTTACAAACTCCTGGTCCTGGACAACGAGTTGCTGAGGCTTCGGTCAGTCAAAGAAGGAGCGGTGGGGAAGGTGGCCGTCTGACCGATGCGTTCAGACAATTCTTTAGTCCGCAGCCCCAAAGTATGATCGGTTCCAGCAACCATCGCCAGCGTCTGATATACATGGTGCAGGAATACCTAGGGGCAAGGTCAGACTTGGACACCTTCCCCATCGAAAATCCTCTGGCTTACTGGGTCTTGAGGATGGATCACTGGCCAGAGCTTGCACAGTATGCAATTGAGCTACTGGCCTGTCGTGCATCCAGCGTTCTTTCAGAACGCACATTCAGTGCTGCTGGAGGATTTGTCACGGATCACAGGGTGCGCCTGTCCACCGACTCGGTTGATCGACTGACTTTCATCAAGATGAACCAGTCTTGGATCACCACCAGCTACCACACACCTGATGCTGATATAACAGACTAATTGATTTTAAAATGTCACATCCCTTCAAGACTGATGCTGATGCTGAGTGTCTGTGCTGTTATGTTGACTGGCTATCCTCCTCCTCCTCAATGATCCGATTGATGATGATAGCTTGGAAGATCATTTTTGTTTATGGGTGCCGCCACCAGTGCCCAAGGCCCAATTTTTCAGCCCCTGTTTAACAGGGGCGTGTAATTACAATTTTTGATGCAATACTTTGCAACAGGGCTCATTGCTGTGCTCCAAGTACAGTATCTGTGAGGGGTTGCAGTGTTGTGCCACCAGTGCCTAAGGCCCAATTTTTCAGCATGCAATTATAATTATTGATCTAATAATTCACAGCAGGGCCCATTGCTGCGCCCACCAAGAGTAACTGTCAGGCCTTACAGTGTTGTGTCAACACCACCACCACCACCACCACCACCAAAGGCCCATTTTTTCAGCCCCTGTTCAACAGGGGCATGCAATTATAATTATTGATCTAATAATTCACAGCAGGGCCCATTGCTGCGCCCACCAAGAGTACCTGTCAGGCCTTACAGTGTTGTGTCAACACCACCACCACCACCAAAGGCCCAATTTTTCAGCCCCTGTTCAACAGGGGCATGCAATTATAATTATTGATCTAATAATTCACAGCAGGGCCCATTGCTGCGCCCACCAAGAGTAACTGTCAGGCCTTACAGTGTTGTGTCAACACCACCACCACCACCACCACCAAAGGCCCAATTTTTCAGCCCCTGTTCAACAGGGGCATGCAATTATAATTATTGATCTAATAATTCACAGCAGGGCCCATTGCTGAGCCCACCAAGAGTAACTGTCAGGCCTTACAGTGTTGTGGCACCAGCACCACCATCAAAGGCCCAATTTTTACTACCACTGTTCAACAATTATATGTAATTACAATTCCTGATATAATAGTTGACAGCAGGGCGTTCCAGCACCCACCAAGAGTAACTGTGAGTGCTTACAGTGTTGTGCCAACACCAACACCTAAGGGGCCAATTTCTGCAGAGTATATACGGCAGGTCCCTACTTTCAAACATCCAACTTACAAACGACTCCTACTTGCAAACGGAAGAAGACAACAGGAAGTGAGAGGAAATCTACCCCAAGGAAGGAAAATTCTCTCCTGTAAGAATTAATATGGGAGAAAGGTGTCTCCTCTCTACTGATGCTTTATCACCAATCCTTATTTCAATAAAAACACCACATTTCAAAAACAGTTGTCATTGGGACGGAAAGTGAGGTGAAATGTTCTGAACAGGGGCACAGACAGAAAAACAAATGTTACAGGGGTGATAACCCTTCCCTATGTTTTCCAAAAAGCTTAAAAATAGATTTTTTGGCTGGAGCTACACATAAACAATGTACGTGTTCAAAATTACAAACAGATTCTACTTAAGAACAAACCTACAGTCCCTGTCTTGTTTACACCGGTCTTGTTTACACCGCCTGTATACTGCTGTTCAGAGTATATAGGGCCTTTTTTATTTTGTGTGCGGGGTTCCTCTTAATATCCAAACAAGACCCAAAGGGGCTGGTAATGGGCTGGGGTAGGGGGGGGGGGGGTGATGGGGTAGCTATGCCATTTTTCTTAAAGATTTTCATCCATATTACCGGGACCAGACATTACATTAAAGCCGCAAGCAGTTCTAAACACGGGAAACACGTGGCACTTCGCAGGCATACTTTAGACACCCCCCAGGTACGATATTTAAAGGAATATTTGACTTTTTTTTTTCACTTTATGCATCATTAAAATGACTGCTCCCGAAAAACGTCCGTTTTTAAAACTTCTTTTTGCATTGATACATGTCCCCTGGTGCAGAACCCGGGTTCCCAAACCCTTTTTAGGACAATAACATGCATAATAGTCCTTATAATTAGCACTTTAGAATTCGAACGTTTGCATCCATTGTATTTAATAGGGTTCTAATGTTCGTGCGAACTTTCGGTCCGTTCGCGGGTTCTGGTGCGAACCGAACCCGGGGGTGTTCGGCTCATCACTACCTCTGACATCTCCCCTTTGAGACAGGGAAAGGGACTACTAGGGACACACAGATCCCCTAGTCCCTTTCTCAGCAGCCTCAGCGGCTCCTCTCCATTCATAAACTGAAACATTGTAAAGACAGTTTACGATGTTTCAGTTATGTGAATGGACAGAGTCAGTGATCACTGACTGTAAACATTCGGAAAACTGAGAAGCCGGATTTACCGGCTCCTACCGCCGCTCTTCATCCTGACAGATCGAGGGGGACATGGAGCAGCACGGAGGGGGAGAAGAGAGGGGGTAACGGAGGAGAATTGAGGGGGACATGGAGGAGGAGAAGAGAGGGGGACAGCAGCGTGGAGGGGGACACGGAGGAGAAGAGAGGAGGACAGCACGGAGGGGGACAGCATGGAGGGGGACAGCACGGAGGGGGACAGCACGGAGGGGGACAGCAGCAGAACGGAGGGGGACTGGAGGAGGATACGGGGACAGTCAGCGGTGATACTGCACACTACGGTACACACGAAACACTGCACACTACGCTACACACGAAACATGGCACACTACACTACACACGAAACACTGCACACTACACACTAAACTACGCTACACACGAGCTACGCTACACATGAAACACTGAACACTACACACTAAACTACGCTACACACGAAACACTGCACACTACACACTAAACTACGCTACACACGAAACACTGCACACTACACACTAAACTACGCTACACACTAAACACTGCACACTACACACTAAACTACGCTACACACTAAACACTGCACACTACACACTAAACTACACTACACACTAAACACTGCACACTACGCTACACACTAAACACTACACACTAAACTACGCTACACACAAAACACTGCACACTACGCTACACACAAAACACTGCACACTACGCTACACACTAAACACTGCACACTACGCTACACACTAAACACTGCACACTACAATACACAGTAAACACTGCACAATACACACTAACACTACGCTACACACAAAACACTGCACACTACGCTACACACTAAACACTGCACACTACGCTACACACTAAACACTGCACACTACGCTACACACTAAACACTGCACACTACGCTACACAGTAAACACTGCACAATACACACTAAACTACGCTACACACTAAACACTGCACACTACACACTAAACTACGCTACACACTAAACACTGCACACTACACACTAAACTACGCTACACACTAAACACTGCACACTACGCTACACACTAAACACTACACACTAAACTACGCTACACACTAAACACTGCACACTACACACTAAACTACGCTACACACAAAACACTGCACACTACGCTACACACAAAACACTGCACACTACGCTACACACTAAACACTGCACACTACGCTACACACTAAACACTGCACACTACGCTACACACTAAACACTGCACACTACGCTACACAGTAAACACTGCACACTACACACTAAACTACGCTACACACAAAACACTGCACACTACGCTACACACTAAACACTGCACACTACGCTACACACTAAACACTACACACTAAACTACGCTACACACTAAACACTGCACACTACGCTACACACTAAACACTGCACACTACGCTACACACTAAACACTGCACACTAAACTACGCACTAAACACTGCACACTACGCTACACACTACGCTACACACTAAACACTACACACTGCACACTACACACTGCACACTACGCTACACACAAAACACTGCACGCTTCACACTAAACACTGCACACTACACACTAAACTATGCTACACACAAAACACTGCACACTACGCTACACACTAAACACTGCACACTACGCTACACACTAAACACTGCACACTACGCTACACACTAAACACTGCACACTACGCTACACACTAAACACTACACACTAAACTACGCTACATACTAAACACTGCACACTACGCTACACACTAAACACTGCACACTACGCTACACACTAAACACTGCACACTACGCTACACACTAAACACTACACACTAAACTACGCTACACACTAAACACTGCACACTACGCTACACACTAAACACTGCACACTACGCTACACACTAAACACTGCACACTACACACTAAACTACACACTAAACACTGCACACTACGCTACACACTACGCTACACACTAAACACTACACACTGCACACTACGCTACACACAAAACACTGCACGCTACAGCTCAGTGACCCCGGCGGGGGAAAAAACTCAAACAGGAAGGCAAAGTTCCAATAATGGAGAGACAGTAGGACATGAGGGAGACAGGCAGTCATGTCACACTGCCAGACTGCCTGTCACAACAGCAAACGATCCGGAGGAGAGGAGGAGGAGGGGGAGGGGGGACTCAGGGGCGGCGGCTCACAGCCAAGTGAAGGCCGGTCCCACTCACCAGAGATCCAATCCCATGCTACGCCAGTGGTGAGGCGTGACCATGGCAACACATGCCTGGTTTCCCTCACTTAAAATGGCGCCGGGCATTGCGTTATTTCCGGTTTTGAAATAACGCAATGCTACGGCTCAGGGACGGCTATGCCTTCTGGGATTGATGACAAACATCTCCCAGGAGGCATAGCGGTCCGTGGATGACGCGCTGAGGCTAATCCCGCCGCGGCCGCAAAAAGAAATATATTCAATTATAACAGTGAGTTTTTTAAATAATTTTTTTTTATATGCCAAATCAGCATAAGGGGGCAGAGCTGCAGAGGATGCAGATAAGTTGTAATAGAGGGTGGAACTCCACTTTAATTTTGGGCCTTCTCACAGTGTTTACTACCTGTCTTGTTGAATTTCTTTACTTACTAACTGCAAAGCTCCCAACTGTCCCTGATTTCAATGGACTCTCCCTGATTTGGAGCAATTTCCCTCTGTCCCTCTTTCCTCCTCATTTGTCCCTTGTTTTGGTCTGGTTGTAAATAAAATGCACTTTTTATTTTTCAAAAGTATTTCCCAGTGCTAAACCTTTCAAGCGTTTTCTAAATTGATGCGTTTGTAAATTTTAAAGACAATATAAAGGAATAGTGGTGGTTAAAAAAAAAACACTTGTGGATTTAATTAACCTTTGTTTTGGTTATTTCTCAGGGGCGTGGCAGGGGCACAGTTTTTGCTTCACTATGCACAGCTGCCATTCAACCAGATGCTTCCTGACCAGGGGCGGACTGACCCAATTGGGCACTCAGGCACTGCCCTAGGGACAGGGCCTTTAGGTGGCCCATGAGAGGCTCTGCAATACATGCAGTCTAGAAGGAAAGCGGCTTTAATAATACCTCTCACAGCGTGCTGCTCCCCATCGACCCTTCCTTCCCTCCCGTCCCCCCCAGGTGCTTGTACATGACATCACCTGGGATGGACGAGAAGAGAGGAGGGGCCGGCGGGGAGGAGCACACTGTGAGAGGTATTACAGGCATCGGGTGAGGCGCTGTGCGCTTTTATAGTTTACTGGAGTCTAGAGGCACCATGGCTGCCATTGCGGGGGCGGTAGTGGGTGGAGCGGCAGCCAGTACAGATGTAGGGGACCCCATGATACTCTCCCGGTCCTCCCCCTGCACAGTGTTCTTCACCCCCCTACGGTGTCCTCCTGTGTCCTCCACCCAGCCCCCCTGTGTCCTCCACCCCACACGGTGTCCCCCTGTGTCTTCCACCCCCACAGTGTCCCCCTGTCAGTAATTTTTTTTTTCCTTCACTGATGTGCGTTGATGAGGCTGCACTGATGGGCACTGATAGGCTAGACTGATGGGCACGGATGTGTTGCGCAGAGTAATAATACCCTGAAACATCACATCATACATGACGCTGCATTACCTCGAAAGCATTAACTAAAACCATATTACTAGATACGTATTACTTAGGCAAATCCTGTTGCGTTTCAAATTACATTTCAACAGGCAACGGGTGTGATGGGGGGTAGGGAGAAGGGGGTAGGGGAGGGGAAAAAGTGTTCACAGGCCCGAAGCTTTATTGAACTGCCAAGGATACACAGGGGAGAGGGGGAGGGAAAATCTTCAGACCTCCTCTTCCTCCTTAAAGTCCATCAAGTTATAGTCTCTGAGCAGACTGTGGACCAGTCTGCCACAGTCCTTAAAGTGGAGTTCCACCCAAAAATGGAACTTCCGCTTTTCGGAACCCTCCCCCCTCCGGTGTCACATTTGGCACCTTTCAGGGGGGAGGGGGTGCGTGCAGATACCTGTATAATACAGGTATTTGCACCCACTTCTGGGGAGAGACTCCCATGGGAGTCACTCCACTTCCCGTCTCCCCAGCTGCCTTCTGGGAAACACACTGGTCCCAGGAGACAGCGGAAACCACTGGGAACTGCATGCGCAGTAGGGAACCGGGCAGTGAAGACGCAACGCTTCACTTCCTGATTCCCTCACCGAGGATGGCGGCGAGGGCAGCCGAGAGATGAGCTATTGCCGACATCGCGGGTACCCTGGACAGGTAAGTGTCCATTTATTAAAAGTTTATTAAAAAAAAAATAATAATTTGCGGGACCTCTGCTTTAATGGACATCCTCTCCCGCTGGTGGATGAGGCACTTTCTGGCGCACCATAAAGCGTCCTTAAAGCAAAACATCACCCGCCAGGTGCTGTCAATGTCCTCCTGTGAATGAGTTCCGCAAAAGAGTCCGTTCAACACACCGAAGTGTGTGATGGCAGTCTGTGGCACAAAGTCTTTAAGTTCGGGTTCCAAGGCTCTCAACAGGCCCTGTGCAAAGGGGCACTCCCAGAAAACATGCAAAGCAGTTTCCTCCTGGGTGATACAAAAAGGGCAGTGTCTGTATCTGCACAGGTTTCTGGCATGCATGAATGTCCTAAGCGTCAACCCCCCTTGGATTGAAATCCATGCCAGATCTTTGTGCCTGTTGGTGAGTCTCTTTGAAGAAACATTTCTCCAAACCACTTTGCAAGTGGCTGAAGGGAGGCCTGGAACAGTCTCAACAATGTCCGATGCTCTAATCAACTTTTGGATAGTTTTTGGCTTCCACAAGTCAGGCTTAACTCCATGCAGGCCCCGCTCCTTGATAAACTTAAACGTATCCAAGTAATACCAAGGTGGCGATTTGCTCAGGGGCTTCGGACGAAGTGGCTGGAGCAGGGTTCTTCTTCATCTTGTCGCTCTTGATGCTCTTCCCCATCGTCGAGGAGTTGGATGTCGCTTCAGGAGTTCTTAGATGGCTTCCTTCTGGTTCCTCAACGTCTTAACACTTTTGCAGCCTTTAAAAAGGCTCTTAAGCATCTACTGCCCAAAGGTAGTAACGCAGAGTGGGGGGGGGAGGAGGGAAAATCACCTCTGCCCAATAGCAGCAAGTAGGTGAATTGAATGAACGATCCTACAAGGCCTAGCAGAGGGTACCCCATAAGAACCAAATGGCTTGGACAGATACAAGTGGTTCTCAATGTCCTTGCTGTGAAGCAGAGACACCCCTAAAGGCTATAGTCGATACTACACTTGATCTTAGCCAAAAGGCAGAGAAGCAATTGTGCAGCCAGTTTTATTTTATTTTTTTTGAAAGCCCACGGTGTGTGAACACACTAAGAAACATCACACCTTGCCCTGATCCCCCGGGACGTTAGGCTCCAGACAGGGACTGGGGTACTTACACTTGGTTTATCTGGCCAAAACCAGACAGATCCCTTTCTTTGAGGTGTCTGCCGAAACAGACCCACCTGCCAAGAAAGTGGGGAGAAGGAAGTGGAGAGGAGAGTGAAAAAAGGTCATTGTGTGATACACCGAACAGAAAACAAAAATTCCTCCAGTCCCAGCCCAGGAGGCAGGTGGGGGAGAAAGAAAAAAAATGTGTGCTTATGGTGCAGTGACCGTGGTGCCATAAATCAAAGTGTCCCAAACTCACAGTGATATTACAGCAACCCTGGACTGCCTTTCTAAAGCCCATGGCGTGTGAAACACACTCAAAAACTTCACCCGGTGCCAAAAAAATGTGCACAACATAAAGAGATGACACAAAAACATGCAACGGGTGTAGACAAGCCCTCTAAAATCAGGGGGCCTTGCCCTGAATCCCCCAGGGCGTTAGGCTCCAGACACGGACAGAGGTACTTAGACTTGGTCCATCTGGCCAAAACCATACGAATCCCTTTCTCTGGAGGGTCTGCCGAAACAGACCCACCCAAGTACTAGGTGGGGCTCCCACGAAGGGAGACCCCATGAGAGAGGGCAAACTAAGGCAGAAGGTCAAGTCCACCCCCTCCCAAGACTTTCAAGGCAGGCCCAAGGACCTACAGCCTACCAGTCACACAGGGCAACGAACCGTGTACAAACCAAAAAAAACAAAAACGTGACAAAGGGAATAAATAAAAAGAAAGTGGGGGAGAAGGAATTAGAGGAGAGTGAAAAGGTGGCCATTGTGCAACACAATAGCCAGGAATTAAAAATTCCTCCAGTCCTAGCCAAAAGGCCCAGGAGTCAGGTGAAGAAAAAAGAGTGTAATATGGAGCAGTGACCGTGGTGCCATAAATCAAAGTGACCCCCACTCACAGTGATTGTATGGCACCCCTGGACTGCCACTTTAGGGGCACATGCACCATAGGCTTTCTGTTCCCTATCTGACCCCCAACCAGGTCAGTGCAGCCCTCCGTTCCTGCCAGATAGAGAGCCCTTGAAGGTTTTCTCAGGGAGAGCCGCTGGATGCATAACGACCTCCACCGGTACTAGCCTATTCAGACCCCCATCAATCCAGCGGATTTGCATGGCACCACCCCATCTCCATTCCAGGGCAGCGCCAGCTCCTCCTACCAGATGCTGACAGGAACAGCACCCACACCAACACCAGCCAGAAGGCCGAAAAAAGACCCAGCCAAAGGGCCAGACCCGATGCAGCACCCATCCTCACCAGGAGCACCCTTCCGGACGGCTCAGACTCGACCATGGCTGGCCCCCAACGTCTGTCAGGGCACAACAGGCATGAATCCCTACTGAAACCACCCTTCCGGGTGCAATGACACCATTGGATTTGCATCTGCCCTCCCCATTTAGGAGTAGCATTAGCGCCTCCTCTGGCAACTGATTAGAACTGATTTTTTTTTTTTTTACCACTCAGACTGAATCACATTAACTCAGCTTTAACCAGGCACTCGAACGCTACACTAAGACGTGTTCTGTACATCATTTGTGGCATTTAAAATATCAAAAAGGTAAAATCATGAATAAAATCATATATACATACAAAAACAAACAAAATTATTATTTTTATCCCTCACCCTCCCGCCACCTCCCAAAATTCCAAAATGCATCCGCCTCCTCCACCACCATACTCCTCCTCTCTATCGCCAACACATAGAACATCCTCGCCATCACCCAATCTTTTTCTGAAACCACCATCTTTTTCTTCACAAAAGCACACCGTGTTTCCCACACCACCTCCCTCACCACTGCAGAAAAAAAAACAAACATCTTACGTTGCTTTCCTTTGTCACCTCCCACCAAACCAAGAACACCAGACTCATAGGACACACCTTCCACCTCCACCACCCTTTGCACAAAACCACACAACAACTTCCAGAACTCTTTAGCAAAGAAACATTCCCAAAATACATGCCTCACATTCTCAGTCCCTCCACACCAGGGCCGGCCCTACCATGGGACCCGATGGTACCTCGGTCCCAGGCGGCACTTTCAGGGGGCGGCAAATTGCCGCCTGCCAGCCCACTCCACTGCACATGTGCCTGGGTTTCCACCCGTCGGAAACCCAGGCACACATACCTGTCCTGCGGCAGCCGAATCCCTGGCTAGAGGGGCACGATCATCCAGTTCACAATCACACTACTGCCTCGGTCACGGTGCGCTCTGTGTTTGAGCCGAGCTCAGCTCAGCAATTGGCAGCGGCGGGTGTCCTGTGATTGGCTAAGCAGGTCATGTGCGGACATGAGGCTCTGTGATTCGCCTGGAGGAGCTCCCTTGTATCCTGATGGTGAACACAGGACGGGAGCCTGCTCCTAATCATGTGATCGCAACTGTGAAGACCCGCCTCAGTACTGCTTCTCCTGGAGCCTGGAGGAGCTGGACTGTGTCTGTGGATAATCGCGCCTGCCCTGCATGCTCCTAACTTGCTGTGTGTCACTGTCTCCTGAGGTCCGTCTCTGTCAGCCCCCCCCTCTTTAATGACAGCCGCCCCCCCTCTTTAATGTCAGCCCCCCTCCTCAATGTCACCTGTACCCCCTCCTCAATGTCAGCCGCCCCCCCTCCTCAAGGTCAGCCGCCCCCCCTCCTCAAGGTCAGCCGCCCCCCCTCCTCAACTGCCCCCCCTCAAGGTCAGCCGCCCTCCCTCCTCAATGTCACCTGCCCCCCATCCTCAATATCAGCCGCCCCCCTCCTCAATATCAGCCGCCCCCCCTCCTCAATATCAGCCGCCCCCCCCTCCTCAATGTCACCTGCCCCCCCTCCTCAATGTCACCTGCCCCCCCCTCCTCAATGTCACCTGCCCCCCCCTCCTCAATGTCACCTGCCCCCCTCCTCAATATCAGCCGCCCCCCCTCCTCAATATCAGCCGCCCCCCCTCCTCAATGTCAGCCACCCCCCCTCCTCAATATCAGCCGCCCCCCCCTCCTCAATGTCAGCCGCCCCCCCCAATGTCAGCCGCCCCCCTCCTCAATGTCAGCCGCCCCCCCTCCTCAATATCAGCCGCCCCCCCTCCTCAATATCAGCCGCCCCCTCCTCAATGTCAGCCACCCCCCCTCCTCAATATCAGCCGCCCCCCCTCCTCAATGTCAGCCGCCCCCCTCAATGTCAGCCGCCCCCCTCCTCAATGTCAGCCGCCCCCCCTCCTCAATATCAGCCGCCCCCCTCCTCAATGTCAGCCGCCCCCCCTCCTCAATATCAGCCGCCCCCCTCCTCAATATCAGCCGCCCCCCCTCCTGAATATCAGCCACCCCCCTGTCCTCAATGTCAGCCACCCCCCCGTCCTCAATGTCAGCAGACCCCCCCTCCTCTATGTCAGCAGACCCCCCCCTCTTCTCTGACAGCAGACCCCCCTCTTCTCTGTCAGATCCCCCTCTTCTCTGTCATCTCTCTCCTGCCTGCCTTCACTCTGGGACACAGCAAATGGCAATCCACTACATGTGGCAGGTGAAGTGGCAAGTGACAATCTGCTACGTGTGGCAGGTGACGTTGTGGCAAGTGACAATCCGCAATGTGTGGCAAGTGACAATCTGCAATGTGTGGCAGGTGGCGTCGTGGCAAGTGACAATCCGCTACGTGTGTCAGGTGACGTTGTGGCAAGTGGAAATCCGCTACGTGTGGCAAGTGACAATTCGCAATGTGTGACGTCGTGGCAAGTGACAATCCGCAAATGTGTGGCAAGTGACATTGTGGCAAGTGACAAAACGCAATGTGTGATGTCGTGGCAAGTGACAATCCGCAACGTGTTGCAAGTGATAACCCGCAATGTGTGGCAGGTGGCGTCGTGGCAAGTGACAACCCGCAATGTGTGGCGTTGTGGCAAGTGACAACCCGCAATGTGTGGCAGGTGGCGTTGTGGCAAGTGACAACCCGCAATGTGTGGCAGGTGGCGTCGTGGCAAGTGACAATCTGCAATGTGTGACGTCGTGGCAAGTGACAATCCGCAACATGTGGCAAGTGACAATCCGCAACTGGTGGCAGGTGACGGTGGCAAGTGACACGCTCAGGCTCCCACTGATTCTGCATTATGGTGAGTTGAACTATTTTATATATTATATAACAATGTAATAATAGAAATGACGCACTTCACTAATTTTGTTTTGCGATACGGCACTGCGTCGATTTAACTGACAATTGTGCGGTCGTGCGACGCTGTACCCAAACAAAATTGACATCCTTTTTTTCCCACAAATAGAGCTTTCTGTTGGTGGTATTTCTTCATCAGTTTAGGCCAATACGTATTCTTCTACATATGTTTGGTAAAAAAAACAAAAAACGCAATAAGTGTATATTGATTAGTTTGCGCAAAAGTTATAGCGTCTACAAAATAGGGGATAGATTTATGGCATTTTTATTATTATTATTATTATAAATTTTTTACTAGTAATGGCGGTGATTTGCGATTTTCAGTGAGACTGCGACATTGCGGTGGACAGATCAGACACTTTTGACACATTTTTGGGACCAGTGACATTTATACAGCGATTTGTGCTATAAAAATGCACTGATTACTGTGTAAATGTCACTGGTAGGGAAGGGGTTAAATGTGTTACCTGGGAGGTGTTTCTAACTGGGGGTGATGGGACTGACTGGAGGAGGAGAGAGATCTATGTTCCTAATCACTAGGAACAGCAGATCTGTCTCTCCTCCCCTGTCAGAATGGGGATCTGTCTGTTTACATTGACAAATCCCCATTCTGGCTCTCTGTGGAGCGATCGCGGGTGGCCGGCTGACATCGCGGCCACACACAGGTCCTTTTATACTCCTATATACATGAATAGAGCCATGACAGGTCCTCTTTATACTCCTACATACATGTATAGAGCCAGGACAGGTCCTCTTTATACATATATATATATATATATATATATATATATATACGTATAGTGCCATGACCGTTATACTCCTATACATGAATAGAGCCATGACAGGTCCTCTTTATATTCCTACATACATGTATTGAGCCATGACAGGTCCTCTTATACTTCTATATACATGTATAGAGCCCTGACGGGTCCTTTTATACTCCTACATGCATGTATAGAGCCATGACAGGTCCTCTTTATTTTCCTAAATACATGTATAAAGCCATGACAGGTCCTTTTTACACCCCTATACACATATATAGAGCTATGACCGGTCCTCTTTATACTCCTATACATGAATACAGCCATAACAGGTCCTTTTTATAGAGCCATGACAGGTCCTCTTTATATTCCTACACATGAATAGAGCCATGACAGGTCCTCTTTATATTCCTATACATGAATAGAGCCATGACAGGTCCTCTTTATACTCCTACATACATATGTATAGAGCCATGACAGGTCCTCTTTATACTCCTACATACATGTATAGAGCCATGACAGGTCCTGTTTATACTCCTACATACATGTATAGAGCCATGACAGGTCCTCTTAAGTTATCATGATATAAAATGATATCCTTTTGGTGGGCGTTATTTTTTTGGGGGGGGGGCAGCATTTAATTCTTGGTACCAGGCAGCACAATGTCTTAGGCCGGCACTGCTCCACACCATTCTCTAGGGCACACCTCCCGCCTCACTAAGTCACTGGATTTTAAAAAGGACATACAGTAGTTGGTAAACAATTGTGCAAGGATAACAACACCACCTCCACCTGCCTATTAGTTATCCCTTTTATCTGTAGGTTCTTCCAGCACACTTCTGCTTTTTTTAGACTCAACCCCAAGTTGTTCGTTGGCAACTCACCTCTCCTCAACCACTTCCATAAGGACTCTTTTTTGCGAGCCCCCTCCCCCAACTCCTGCAGCTGATGGTCTTGAAAAAAACTCCTAATTTTTAAATATTATACAGGTGTGATAGCATAGACATAGGTTTAGTCAGATCTTTCTCACACCACCCCCACTTCAGCAAAGGCCACCCAATCAAGTATCGCATCAATGCTCCTGCAAGAAAGGTCTTACGATGTACCATCCACCATTGAACCTCCAAAAAGCGGCCAACATTAGGGAAGTTGTATCCTCCCATCTGCACCTTTTTCATAACCACCTCCCTTGAGACTTTTTCCATTTTGTAGCCCCAAAAGAAAACAAAGAGCATCCTTGCAATTTTCTGCACCCACCTCTTATTTGGCGGAAACATACAGGAAAGTACAATAAAACCGGGAGAATCACATATTTTACGATCAAGGTCTTCCCAGATAAGGATAACCTCCTGGTTTTCCACAAGCTAAGTTTTTTCTCCACCTTCTCCACCCCTTTAGCAACATTCACATGGTTCACCAGGTTCTTCTCAAAGTGTACTCCTAAAATGTCAACCTCCTGCACAGTCTTCAGCTTGCTCTTAGACACGTCACAAGTGCCAATTAGGACACACACGCTACTTTTGCTCCAGTTGACACTCAGACCAGACATAGCCCCAAAAATAGTAAGCTGAAGTTCGGCCCTTGTCAAGTCCCTTTCAGAGCTACACAAAAAGTTGACATCATTCATGTAGCAAAGGGCTTTCACGGGATCATTACCACAACCAGGCACAAACACTCCTCTGAAGCATTTATCTCCCACAAGATGTCTCAATCACACAAATAAATGCCACAGGTGACAAAGGACACCCCTGCCTTACCCCGGACTTCAACTCCACCTCCCCAGACATCCTCCCATTGACCAAAACCTGGCTACTGATCCCCTGGTACAAGCACTCCACTACTCTTACAAAATCCTCAGGCACCCCCATCTGCCTCAACACAGCGAAGAGCAAACCGTGAGCTATGCGATCATATGCTTTTTCCAGGTCGATACTAGCAAAGGCCAATGGCATATTGTTACACTGGGCGTAGTACACGAGGTCCCTCAGGAGAATTAGATTGTCTGAAATCCTCCGCCCGGGCACCGCGCAAACTTGCCATTCTCCAATAACATTGTCCACGACCTTCCTCATCCTGTCAGCCAACAATTTTGCAATATTCTTGTAGTCGCCATTAAGTAGCGTGATTGGGCGCCAGTTTCTGATATCCCGCTGAGCCCCTTTTTTCTTGTATAATAGGGTAATTATCCCTTTCTTCTTTGAAGATGATAATCTTTTTTCTTCCATGCAGGTCCTCACCACCTCACACAGCTGGTCCTTCAACACTGGCCAGAATTCCGCATAGAAGTCAACAGCTAAGCCGTCCCATCCAGGGGTTTTGTTCCTCTTCATATTCTTCACAGCGCCTTCCACTTCTTCCTCCTTCCCAGGCTCCACTAGCGTCCCTGAGTCTTCTACGCTCAAATTCCCTCTCACCATCTCGCAATATTCCCTCATCTCTTCCTCCGAAGCACCACCACCGCCACCATACAGATCGGCATAAAATGATCTAATAGATTCCACCATCCTATCGCCGTTCACTTCCTCCTCTCCTTCCAGCACTGATTGAAACAGCTTCTTTGGACCAAAGGACTTTTTTTAAAAATAGGCCGAGCACTGTTCATCCTCTTTCAACTCTTGAACTTTAGCTCTAAAGATGATACCCTTCCCATGCTCTTTAATTCTCACATTCCGAGCCTCACGTACCTCCTTTAATTCTTCCTCCACGTCCAACCCCATCCTCTTACACCGAAATAAGAAGTGCAACCTGTCCACCAACCTCCTCTCCTCTTCATGTTTCCTCCTAGCCACCTCCACTCCCAATTTCCTAAAGAATCCACTAATCATCGTCTTAGCCCAGTCCCACCATTCCAAAACATCCACAAACCCGTGTTTTTTAAAGGTGAGCCACTCAAAATAATCTTTAAATTTGGTATACACCCCCTCCTCTTTCAAGCAAGAGCAGTTTAACTTCCAAGCGCCCCTCCCACACACCAAAGCATCATCCAAATAGAAGGAACCCGAAATCATAGCGTGATCCAAAAAGGATATCGGATCCACCTGGTAACCCGTGATTTTCAAGGCCAAGGATAGAAAAATAAAATGAATCCTGGATCTAACTGGCCCTTTGTCTGAAAAAAAGGTAAAAGAAACATCATCCTTTTGCACCACCCACGCTGTATCTTGTAGACAAAAATCACTCACCAACTCATTCAAAGCTTTAGAAGTCACATCAATACCACTCTCAACACTAACACTCTGCCTCTCCTCACTCCTGCTCACACAGTTAAAATCACCAATCAAAATAGTTGGGACTCTGCCAGGCATCCACAATTTAAGCGTCTCAAAGAACACCAGACGTTCCTTCTTTTCTGTAGGCGCATAACAGTTAATCACTTTAACTTTACTCCCCGCCACCTCCAAAACTGCAATTTGCAAACTCCCCAGCACCACCACCTCATGTGATATATACTGCACATACGGACTCTTGATTAGAATCCCCACCCCCTCATTCCTAGATTCACACATGGGGGACCACAAAGAAGTCCTGTGTTTCCACTCCTCACACGGAGCTCTTTCCACACCACACTCTTGAACACAAATGACATCTGCCTTCACACCCTCCAAATATTCAAAAACAGCAGCCCTCCTCCATCTCGAACATATACTTCTAAAATTCACAAACTTACTGTCAGAGCCATCACATAAAAGGTCAAAAAGGTCAACACAGCCATAACCAAAGACTTTACAAATAACGCGTAGCCTCATCCACTCCCTTACTCGCCACACTTGCGTAAGTTAACCTTTTCCGTGTAAACGGAGAACTGTCAGACTCAGAACCTGAGCCTCCATTTTCAGGAAAGGCCACACTTTCCCCCCCTCCTTCTGCCCCCTCCTCCCGTGCTCTTTTGGTAGAGGATTGAGCAGTCTCATCCATTGAGATCACAAGTCGTTGGCCACATTCCAGACTTTCATTGCTGTCCATCTCCTCATCATTCACCTCTTCCTCCTCATTACTGGAAGATAGCCCACTCCTCAGTTCTGAAAGCCACCCAGGGCTAGTCAATGCCATACTCCTCTGCTCCTCCACAGATTCACCATCCTCTTGACTCGCCGGGGATCCTTGCACCTCCTCCTCCACTTCCTGGTGACTTGGAACCACACCGGCATCCACATGAAGTCCTTCACCTACTGCGGTGACAAGGCTCCCAGCGCCAGCACTAACAGCTGCCACCATACCCACAGTAGCAGCGTCAGTGCCGACATCCCTGATCACCACCTCAACCTGCCCTGTAGGCACAGCATCACTGGCCTTAGGTCCCAGGGGCATAGCAGACCGAACCGCATTAGTAGGTCTTTTACTGCTACCTTCCCCCCACAACTTCGTACGAAGCCTCTGCTGCCTTGCACGCTTCGCTAAAGTCTTCGCCACCATTTCATGCAATTCAGTATCTCTCTTGGCCGCAAAGTATTCCTCACATTGCCTTGCCAGATGACCCGTTTTTTGCAAATATCAAACACTTTCTTTTGTGTACACTCTCTTGAGGAATGATCCCCGTTCCCACAAAATCTGCACTTGGCCCCCCAATCGCAGTGTAATAGATTGCCTCTGGCCCAATACCAGAATACTATTCTTTATTCTGCCGCTGATCCAAATCTATGATTATGTGAGGGCATGCATGCTTAAAGAATTACACTGAAAACAGACTTGCCAGTATAGGTTCTCCCTCATCTCTGGCCCAACAGGGAGCTCTTTATTCCGTTACAGCCCTTTATAGACAAAGTGACATAAGCAATCGTCATATCATTGGCTCATTCCATATATGGTCCCCTTCCTCTCGAGTCTGTTCTTCCACGTGTCAAGCCACATGCTGTTCATTCCTCAGCTCGGCAGCCATTTTAGTTTAGAGTCGATGGGAGGGGGGAATTGAAGGAGGAAGTTGAATGAGTGGACATCTGTTCCTTGTCTTCACTCTGAGATGAATATCTCTGTGATATTTTTCAATCAAGGAAAATAATACTAATGTTTTCTCATTTTGTTACATGAATACTAGAACACACACACATGATAATACTCTTCGGGTTCCCAATATGAACATCAATAAGTTTCTTGTTTATTGTATAAATATATCTTAGTGTGTGTGTGTGTGTGTCTATTGTTCCTTGCAAATACATCCCTCAGAAGGGTGGGGGCTATTTACTCTAAAATTCCTAAGGATGGGGCTGTGAACCATGTGAGCAGCCGAAATGAGCACTAAATCTTATAACCAATACACCAAAGAATAATGAAAGAAAGAAATACTAAAAATAATAAAGAATAAAATAAAATACCAGTATTTGAATGGATAATAGAGAGAGACTTCATAGACATAAAATAATCATTTTATAAACTCCATCACAGTCCCCCCTTAAAATTACTATTTTATCAGTACTGTCCCTATGCTGTATGGCCTTACTTGGCCCTCTCAACATCAGAATATTTTCTTTTGCATCTCGCATAGAAGTGTCAGGTCACCTGAGCCCAGATGACAGATGCACACCGTTGAGGTAAGAAGTGCACCTCTACGGTAGTAGACCCTACGGCTGACTACTGCGAATGGAACTCTGGGTGGTTAAAAAAGGCAGGTCCACCAGAGAACCAACACAGATCCCACAGGGAGCTAGAGCATAGGATTCCCCAGGGCGCGGAGTCTAAGAGCTAGCAGGTGTTCACCAGAGCCTCTAGTGGTGAGGATGGCCTGGGCTGCAGCTAGCTCCAGGTCGCGGTCCCCAGAGTTACCCAGATCACGCTCTTAGTAGGCTACAGGAGGACAGTAAAAGAATAAGCCAAAGGTCAGGGTAACCAGCAGACAAGGATAAACATAGGACACTATTCTTTCCCTTATCATTTGAGAATGTTGTATGTATTTTTAACAGGTAAGGACTGCAATGTAGCATACGGTCCCTCTTACTCCACCTTTATTGGATCTCTAATATCACCCAAATTCAAAAAAGTAGGGGTTACCTCTTCAGCTGCCTTTCCTAAAAGCTTTTTCATACAGGGCAGAATACAGAAAACCACTATCGCAGCTAATGTAAGCAGCATCAAAATTGCTATGCCTATTTGAGTACAAATGGGTTGCCACCATCTCATCCACCCAAAATACTGATCCCAGGGATCGGTCAGTCCCGAATTTCTTTTTAACTCTTTTGAGAGATCCTCTAATTTCTTAATTGTCAAGGTTACCTTACTGTTTGGGCATGTATTGTCCGGAATGTATGTACAACATGTACTTGTCCCAGGCAACATTTTACACACACCCCCCTTCTCAGCTAAAATCATGTCTAAGGTCATACGATTTTGGAAAGTCATTTGTGAAGTGGCCTCTAGTTGTTCAGCTAAACCCTGGAGTGCATCCCTGGTATAGTTAACCAACCTCTGTTGGGTATAGTAGATATAATTAATCCAATCTACATTCTTGTTTATAGTGATCATAGGAATCAGGGACTCAAAACCTGCTTTTACTTGGTCTCTTATTTGAATTCATCTGGGACCCCCCTTGGGACTCCTATGGCATCTATATATACATGGGGGTCAAAACTACCAGCTGGGGCACTTCTGCACTTTCTGCTGGATTCGGATGAGTGCTTCCCCTTTGCTACTAGGTCACCTCCTGGAAAGATGTGCAGGGGAATTATGACTTTGGCAAGTGCACATTCCCCTGTCCATCGGTCTGTTAACTTAGTCCTAATCTTCATGTCCCCACAGATCCAATGCACGTCTCCCAAAGATTGAGTTAGATTCTGCACCAGATCCGTGGATACACTACTGTAGGAGGCACAGTATCCCATAGAGAAGTTCCCTAAGAACTTCCCTGTTCCCTGGTAGCTCCCATAACATGTGTAATTACCGGGATATATAGTGATACCCTCCCCGGGCTTGGATGTCTTAGTTACTGTGGGATATTCTCTTTTCCATGTTTCGCACTGGGAGTAATCAGTGGAAGTATTGGTGAACAGGCTCAGAAAGCACTCCTCTTGAGTGGGAGGTATGTTTAATGGCACTGTTCCCAAATGGGGTCTAGCTCCACCACACACATAACAGTTGGACCTGTTATGTTTCCCTGCACTATACCTCATTCATTCAAGCCACAGGTTGACATCCGAGAAACCAGTCTCTGCTGCCATCGTGTCTTCAATTGTGGGATCAGCTATGGCTACCATATCTTCTAGGGTGCGCATATGTACATGTGGTTTAAGGGGATCACTTGCTGTTTGAAGGGCCTCCCATTCAGATGAATTATACATGTCTTTAAGTTGGAACTGTCCACTTGGTCCCCTATTCTCCCCTTTATACCGTACCCCCATAACATATGTGCCTGCATCCGTAGGACTGGGATTCCTTATGGTTAGGGTGAGTTTCGTGCTATATCCCTTCTTCCCATCACTTGACCATGTGCCTGTTTTTAATAAGGTCAGTCTGCTGAGTAATGACTCTCCATATTTGTCTTCCCTGTTCAGGGCACTCTGTGGCTTATATCCCCAGTCATCCCTTGTATTCCAACCCACAGATTCCCAGTGGTCACAGTCTGCTCTGTCACATATATATATATATATTTCCGGAGGTAAACTGCGTCCGGAACAAGTTACACTGCCAGTTAAATGGAGGGGGAAAGATTATAGTACAGAAATCAAATATGAATGTAGCTACATGTGTGTCTGATGAATTATACCAAAATTGTGTTACACCATCTGTTTGTTTGATAGCCACCTCCTGTGTGTGTACAGTTGCTATAAGAAAAAAGATATATAGTTTCATTCTGATGCGGGGGGTGCACGGTCCTCAGGAACTGGAGCCTTTTTGCAGTGGGAAGCGTGTATCCAAGTGTTTTTTCCTGGAATGGACCATCATATCTTGGCTCCAGTGAATGTTTTCGGAGGAACTTCTTAACCATCACCCAATCACCAGGAAGTATGCTGTGAGTACTGGTATCTAGATCAGGATCTGGAATGGAAGAAAATACTCATGCATGGATATTAGTTAATTCTTTTGCAAGAGCGGTCACATAATCAAAGTATCCGACTGCAATTGCAACTGTTGCGGGTAATAACAACCTAACCTAGGGGCTGTTCCAAACAAGATTTCTAAAGGGGATAAAGAATGCTTCCCCCTTGGGGAATACCATACACTGAATAAGGCTATTGGCAGGCTTTCTGGCCAGGACATACCTGTTTCCTTGGCCATTTTTAGCATTCGGGTTTTAAGTGTCTGATTCATTCTTTCCACTTTCCCACTACTCTGAGGGTGATAAGGTGTATGAAACGCCAATGTGGTACCTAGGGCCAACCATATTTCTTTTGTGACTGTAGCAGTGAACGCAGGACCTTGGTCACTCTCTATCACCTCAGGTACCCCATATCTGCAAACCACCTCCAAAAGCAATTTCTTAGCTGTGGTTTTCGCTGTCTGATTTGCGACTGGATAAGCCTCGGGCCATCCTGAGAACATGTCTACCACCACCAGGGAATACTCAAATCTACCACTCTTTGGCATTTGTATGTGATCAATTTGTATCCTCTGGAAGGGGTAGAGCAGTCTAGCTGAGTGTTTCGGGGGTTGCTTCTCTAGATCTCCGGGGTTGCATGCTAGGCAAGTGTGGCAGGACTTGCAGTATTGATTAGTTAAAGTAGTTATTCCTGGAGCTACATAATGTTTGTTTATAAGTGAGTTCATCAAAGTCTTTGAGAGATGGGTTGCTCCATGGGCCCATTGCACCACAGCTGGGTACAAAGCTCTGGGGAGACATGGGCGGGTTCCTACAATTCAAAGATCAGCCACCCGTACTGCTCCCATCTTGTTCCATGTTGTTTTCTCTTGGTCTGCAGCATCTGTTTGTGTTTTTTGTAGTAGGGCTTTGTATCCTGTACTTCCCCGTGCAATACCCCTCTGTTTCCAGTTAAGAAGAAGACTCCCAAGGGCCAACCGGATAAATACCGGCTAGTAAAGGACCTTAGAGCAGTGAACGAGGCCACCATTTTGGAGACGCCGCTTGTCCCGAATCCACACACTCTTCTGTCAGGGGTGCCCCCGTCCGCAAAGTTTTTCACTGTCTCAGATTTAGCGAACGTCGTCTTTAGTGTGCCCTTGGACCCCTCCTGTCAGTACCTGTTTGCATTCTCCCATGCTTCCAAACAGTATACTTGGGCAGTTATGCCCCAAGGGGAACAGAACTCACCCAACCAGTTTACCAAGACCATGTCCCAAATCCTCACCAACTGGTATAACCCCTACCCGGACCTGGTTGTTGTTTTGCAGTATGTAGATGACCTGCTCTTGTGTGCACCCTCTCAGGACACAGCAGAACAATCATCTGTGAGCCTCCTGGTGTTTCTGGCCCAACAAGGATGCAAGGCCTCTAAAGAAAAATTACAGTGGTGTGCTTCCTGTGTTGTCTTCCTGGGTCATTGCATATCCCATGGCGCTAAGCACATTACGCAACAACGAGCTGAAGCCATACAGGCCATTCCGCCCCCAGGTCATGCTAAGGCCCTACATGCATTTTTGGGACTGATCTCTTACTGCAGAGCCTGGATACCTGTGGCTTCCCTTCTCATGCAATCCCTGTATGACAACCTGCCGAGTGACCCCTTTGCGCTGTCCGAAGAAGCGCTCACTAACTTTCACCTTTTAAAAAAGGCAATCAGCTCTGCTCCTGCACTTGGTCTCCCTGATTATGGAAAGCCCTTTAGCCTGTTCATATCTGAGACCCAGGGCCACGCCTCAGGAGTGTTGACACAATGTCATGGACTCCATAATCGCCCTATTGGTTACAATTAAACCCGCCTGGACCCAGTTACCAGAGGAGGCCCATCATGTCTCTGAGCAGTTTTTGCTGCCCAGGCCCTGTTGGACAAAACTTCAGATATTGTTCTGGGCCATCCCCTTATGCTGCTAGCCCCTCACGATATCTCCGCCATTCTGAATCAGGTGCAACCCAAGCATTTATCCTCTGCCCGCCACCTCCGGTTGCAATGCAATTTGCTCATGCCTGACAATGTGACTCTACTTCGATGCCAACAACTCAACCCTGCTACTCTCCTTCCTCTTGTCCAAGGGGGTATCATGACATGTCTCTGGACGAACAGGAAGAAGAGAACGCAGACCTACCTGCTCCTACTCTAGATGAAGATGAACATGATTGCTTTGAACTCATGAAGGCGGAAACCACCCATCTACCCTCTGTCCTGGATGCCCCGATCCCAATGCCTCAACTCACCTTGTATGTTGATGGCTCCAGATTCACAGATTAATCGGGCAATTTCCACACAGGATATGCAGTTACCACAGAGACTACAGTTATGCAAACCGCCTCGCTCCAAGCATTCATGTCTGCTCAAGAGGCTGAGCTCCATGCCCTTACAGTAGCCTGCCAGCTTGCAGAAGGACGAACAGCAAATAACTACACCGATTCTCGGTATGCACTGGGTGTGGCCCATGACTTTGGACTAATATGGAAGACAAGAGGCTTCTTGACTACAGCCGGTACCCCAGTGAAGCATGGCAAGGCCATAGATGCGCTCCTGACAGCACTCCAACTCCCAGAACAAGTAGCAATACTCAAAATTAAAGCCCATGGGAAGATAACCACACCAGAAGCCCGAGTAAACCACCTGGCCGATGAAACAGCAAAACAAGCAGCCATGACCCCCTTAGGGGCTGAAATCACAGAAATTGTGGGAATATATCATCCAGAGCCAGAAGCGGTAAACAAAGCATACACAGGGTTAATCGGCCATCTTTGGAGCAGAAGCTCACAAGCCCCCACCAGGAGAGAAAAAGGAGGGAGGGAAATTTGACCCCCTCTACACAGCGTAGCCTGGGAGGCAGCCGACAAACAAGGCTTAGGAATGCCTTTCAGCCTAAAACAAAAAAGGAGGGGGTCCCAGCTCACTCCCAGCTCCCGTCCCATTCAACTTCACGCACAAACATGAATCCACATACACATTTAGGAATATGACACGCTATTTCAGCCCTGCTGTCTGTATGGAGGTAAAATTCAACCCCGAACCTACCTGGTTCGTACTAAATATATATATATAAGCATGTAGCCATTCTCTCTTAACTATAATCCAGCAAATTACAGATACTTAGCAAAGAATCCCAGTGTCTCCATACATATATATATATGTACTCTGGCGAGGAATTATTGTGTCTACTGGCCACCTCTCTCTGCAAACCAGAATACACCAGACACCTCTCTATTAATCTGAATCTTTCTAAAGAAACGGACAAGGAAATACTGTGTCAATACCTATATCCTTATGACACCTCTCTGTCAGGAACTTGGTAGGAGGCCGAGATGCTGGGAGGGCTCCCCTTGCGGCTGAGTGCAGCACACCACTGAAGATGACACAGCAGGTGTAGTGCCCACAGAAGCACGGGTGCCTGGTAGCTGAAGACAGATGTGCTTGGAAGGTCCAGGAGACAGAGACCAGTGGAGCAACTGGAAAGCTGAGCTTGGAGCCAGGCCAAGGATCATTCACAGGAAGACAGTCCGTAATCAGAATGACCAGGGGTGAGCCGAGTCTTAGAACAGGGAGCAGGATATGCAAAGTTCAATAGACAAGCCAGGGTCAGATGCAGGGAGCAGGCAGAAGGAGGTCAGGTGCAAGCCAAGAGACGAGCCAGAGGATCAGGAATAGCGGGTCAGAACAAGTCGGGTCGGTACACAGGAGATCAGATCAACAGGTGATTCAGGATACAGGAACACAGGGGAGCTGAAGATAAACCAGCAAATGCAGACACTAGCAGACTTCCTTATATAGGCCCATGTGACCTGGAAGAGATACTGCGTCCTAAAGTCCTTCTCCTGCCAGAGATGCTGGGTCCTAAAGTCCTTCTCCTGCTGTTGGTTCCCTGACAGTGCCTTTGCCTATGCAGGATTGCCAACCCTGCACCATTACGCACAAGGATGCACCTATTTCCCTGACAGTGCCCCCCCCCCCAACGGGCAGCCTCCGGATGCCCAGTTGCGCCCATTTTGCGGGATGACTGGTGCAAAATATTTGTATAAGCCTAGGGGCATGTACATGACTCGCAGGTTCCCAAGAGCTCTCTTCTGCAGGGTATCCTTTCCACTTAATTAAAAACTGAATTGTCCTACCTCTCCGACGACAGTCAAGGATGGACTCCACTTCAAATTCAGTCTCGTCTCCAACCAGGACCGGAGGTGGGGGCATTTCTTCTCTTCCTGAAAAAGGACTGGAAATTACATGTTTAAGAAGTGCAACATGAAATACAGGGTGGATTTTATACGATTCAGGCAAGGCAAGTTCGAAGGCTACTGGATTTATTTCCTGTTTTATTTCAAAAGGGCCAATAAACTTCGGTCCCAATTTTCGGGAAGGACAAGGCAGTTTGAGGTTTGCAGATGAGAGCCACACCTTGTCCCCCACCTTAAAGGCAGGGTTTCCTCTCTTCTTCTTGTCATACTGTCTCTTATATCCTTCTTGGGCTTTCCGCATTGTGTCCTGGAGAATCTGATAATTGGTTTGGATGAAATTTATTCTGTCCTGGACTGCCGGGACTGAGGATTCGGGAATGACATTGGGTAAAAATGAAGGGTGGTAGCCATAGTTCGCCCAAAAGGGTGACTGGTTGGTAGCAGTGTGCACAGAGTTGTTATATGCGAATTCCGCACAGGGCAATAATGAGATCCAATCGTCCTGAGAAAAGGAACAAAAACAATGCAGGTATTGCTCTAAGGTCTGGTTAGTCCTTTCTGTTTGGCCGTTACTCTGGGGATGGTAAGCTGTGGAAAAATATGTCTCAATTGATAGTAATTTGCAAAGGTTCCTCCAGAACCTAGAGGTGAATTGTACACCTCTGTCTGACACAATGTTATCTGGTACTCCGTGCAGTCTGACTACTTCTTTAATGAAAATTTCTGCTGTGTCCATGGCAGAAGGTGTGCCCATCATTGGTAAGAAATGCGCCATCTTGGATAGCCGGTCTACTACTACTAGAATGGTTGTAAACTCTTCTGAAGGGGGTAAATCCACAATAAAGTCTAAAAAATATATTTTTCCAAGGTTGTTCTGGAACTGGCAGTGGTCTTAACAGGCCCCAGGATTTCGTGTTGGACCCCTTATTCCTTTGGCATATTGTGCAGGAGTTGACATAGTCCTTACAATCGGCTCTCAGAGTGGGCCACCATAAAGACCATTGGACCAGTTCGGTCGTTTTTCGGACCCCAAAGTGGCCAGCCAGCTGGTGATCGTGGAACGTTTTTAGGACCTGAAGCCTGGCTTGCTGTGGGACAAAAATCCTGTCTTGATGCCAAAGGAGTCCCTCCTGGCTTCTGAGGGAGGAGATTTCTGTTTCCATGCACTGAGTGGATGCTTGTTCAATTGAAGCTCTTAAATCAGGCTGGATGAAGAGGAAGTTTTGAGGGGACAGAATTGGACTGGGTGTGATCTCTTCAGGGGTATCAGGTAACATCCTGGACAAGGTATCGGCTTTTCCATTTTTAGACCCTGGGCGGAAAGTGATATGGAAATTGAATCGAGAAAAGAATAAAGCCCATCGAGCCTGCCGGGGTCTCAGTCGCTTGGCCGTGCGGAGATACTCTAAGTTCTTATGATCTGTAAAGATCAAAATAGGGTATAGATCAAAATAGGGTGGACGGCACCCTCCAGGAGATATCTCCATTCCTCCAGGGCGGTCTTTATTGCCAAGAGCTCTCAATCCCCTACGTTGTAGTTCTTCTCAGGCTGGGTCATCTTCCGTGAAGAAAAGGCCATGTGATGAAGTAGGGCTTTGGGCCCCTGACGCTGGGAAAGAACTGCTCCTGTGGCTACTTCGGAGGCATCAACTTCCAGAACATAGGGCAAGGCAGGATGCTGTAAAACAGGTGCAGAGGTAAAGAGGACCTTTAGTTGATCAAAGGCCGTTTGTGCTGCTTCGGACCACTGGAATCTGGTATGCTGACGTGTTATCTGGGAAATTGGTGCTACAATGGTAGAAAAGTCTTTTATAAATCTTCGGTAAAAATTTGCGAAGCCGATGAACCTCTGAACACTCTTCTTATCAGAAGGGGCCAGCCACTCAAGAATGGCTTTCACCTTCTGAGGATCCATGGCTATCCCATTGGTGGTGATAATGAGTCAGAGGAACTGGATTGTCGTCTTCTCAAAGTCGCATTTTTCAGCTTTTACATACAATCCGCGTACCCTGAGGATGCCCAGTACCTTTTTTACATGTGTTCTGTGAAGCTCCAGAGTAGCTGAGAATATGAGGATATCATTGAGGTAGACGATAATGAAGTGGTCTAGGTACTGCCGGAAGATATCGTTTATGAAATGTTGGAATGTGGCTGGGGTGTTGCATAATCCAAATGGCATTACTAAGTATTCAAAATGTCCAAACCTTGTTCTGAACGCTGTTTTCCACTCGTCCCCCTCCCAGATGCGGACAAGATTGTAAGCTACACGTAGGTCTAGTTTAGTGAAGACATGAGCTGTACGGAACCTCTGAAAGAGTTCTGGGATGAGGGGGAGCGGGTAGCGATTTTTAAGAGTAGCTGTATTCAATTCTCTGTAATCCACACATGGCCTCAAAATTTTATCCTTCTTCTCAATGAAGAAAATGCCGGCACCAGCAGGAGAGGAGGAAGGGCGGATAAATCCCTTTTCAAGGTTTTTATCAATATACTGTCTCAAAGTCTCAAGTTCAGTCTCAGAGAGGGGAAAAATACGGCCAAAAGGAATCTCAGCTCCCGGTAACAACTCGATGGGGCAATCGTAGGGACGATGCGGGGGTAGAGTATCTGCTTTCTTCTTGTCCAAGAAATCCTTGAACTCCTGATAGGCTGCTGGTATATTGGGATCCACACTGGGTGTGGGTAGAACAGACATGCAACTGGAAGAGTCCTTGGTTTCAGGAACAAGACAATGTTGCCGACAGGAGGAGTGGTTGCCAAGGAACTAGTTAAAGTTGACCCTTGACCTGCGGCAGAAGGTTTCGCAGGCAGGTGCTGCAGTCGGCCCTCTAATTGGCGGTACTCTTTCTGGAGTTCTTGGATGGCCTGGGTGAGGGCTGTGATCTGTAGGCTTGCGGCTTCCAGCGGGGAGAGGTGAAGAAAACTTCCCTTTTGGACCACTCAATCTGAGGGTTGTGCACCTGTAGTCATAGGGTTCCCAAGATGACAGGGAATATAGGAGAACTCAGGACATCAAAAGGTAGAAATTCCTGGTGACCAGAATTGAGGGAGGTAAGGATAGGTGCCGTTTCCTGGGTGACATGCCCGGAACTGGGCATTGAGCCGTCGGCCAGGTGGACAGTCAGTCTTTGGCTCTTCTGGTGGAGGGGAATAGCAAGTCTCTTTGCCAGTGTCAGATCCAAAAAGCAACTACATGCCCCGGAATCCAGTATTGCTTGGGGATGAACTTCTTGTCCTGCTACCAGTAATGTGACAGAAAGAGTGATGTGAGAGGAGGAGGACCTGGACACCTGACAGTTGACCGGGGTGCGGAGGACCGATTTCCTGGGTCTTATGGGGCAAAAGGTTATATAATGACCGGTTCCCCCGCAGTAGAAGCAAAGGTTCGCCTGTCGGCGATGAAGTCTCTCCTCTGAGGTTAATGCTGGATGGGCCAGGCCAAGCTGCATAGAACTAGATGTGGGCGGAGCTTCGAGCAGTTGGGGGGTTTGGATGCGTTCAGACCGGCGCTCTCGTAAGCGTCTGTCGAGTTGAATAGTCACTAGGATGAAACCCTCTAGAGTTGAAGGGGTCTTGACTCTAGACAGTTCATCCTTGAGGGATTCAGACAGTCCAAGCCGATACTGATAACGTAACGCTGCCTCGTTCCAACCTGAGTCTGAGCACCAGGTACGGAATTGCACTGTGTAATCTTCCGCAGGGCACTGACCCTGCCGTAGGGCACGTAGAGCAGCTTCAGCAGTGGCCGCCCGCAGGGGATCGTCATATAACTGGGCCATGATTTCAAAGAACTGGTCCACAGAATTGATGAGGGGACTCTCCTGCTCCAGTAAGCCATGAGCCCATACTTGGGGTTCGTCAGTCAGCAAAGAAATGATGAATCCCACTTTCACTGCTTCAGAGGAAAAGGTCCGTGGTTGCAGAGCCAGGTACAGATAACAGGCGTTTTTAAAGGATCTGAATTTCTTCCGATCACCGGAGAAGCGTGTTGGCACTCGTGGTTCCAGACGGGGCATCACCACAGGAGGAGTGGTTGCCAAGGAACTAGTTAAAGATGACCCTTGACCTGCGGCAGAAGGTTTCGCAGGCAGGTGCTGCAGTCCGCCCTCTAATTGGCGGTACTCTTTCTGGAGTTCTTGGATGGCCTGGGTGAGGGCTGTGATCTGTAGGCTGGCGGCTTCCAGCGGGGAGAGGTGAAGAAAACTTCCCTTTTGGACCACTCAATCTGAGGGTTGTGCGCCTGTAGCCATGGGGTTCCCAAGATGACAGGGAATATAGGAGAGCTCAGGACATCAAAACGTAGAAATTCCTGGTGACCAGATTTGATGGAGGTAAGGATAGGTGCCGTTTCCTGGGTGACATGCCCGGAACTGGGCATTGAGCCGTCGGCCAGGTGGACAGTCAGTCTTTGGCTCTTCTGGTGGAGGGGAATAGCGAGTCTCTTTGCCAGTGTCAGATCCAAAAAGCAACTACATGCCCCAGAATCCAGTATTGCTTGGGGGTGAACTTCTTGTCCTGCTACCAGTAATGTGACAGAAAGAGTGATGTGAGAGGAGGAGGACCTGGACACCTGACAGTTGACCGGGGTGCGGAGGACCGATTTCCTGGGTCTTATGGGGCAAAAGGTTATATAATGACCGGTTCCCCCGCAGTAGAAGCAAAGGTTCGCCTGTCGGCGATGAAGTCTCTCCTCTGAGGTTAATGCTGGATGGGCCAGGCCAAGCTGCATAGAACTAGATGTGGGCGGAGCTTCGAGCAGTTGGGGGGTTTGGATGCGTTCAGACCGGCGCTCTCGTAAGCGTCTGTCGAGTTGAATAGTCACTAGGATGAAACCCTCTAGAGTTGAAGGGGTCTTGACTCTAGACAGTTCATCCTTGAGGGATTCAGACAGTCCAAGCCGATACTGATAACGTAACGCTGCCTCGTTCCAACCTGAGTCTGAGCACCAGGTACGGAATTGCACTGTGTAATCTTCCGCAGGGCACTGACCCTGCCGTAGGGCACGTAGAGCAGCTTCAGCAGTGGCCGCCCGCAGGGGATCGTCATATAACTGGGCCATGATTTCAAAGAACTGGTCCACAGAATTGATGAGGGGACTCTCCTGCTCCAGTAAGCCATGAGCCCATACTTGGGGTTCGTCAGTCAGCAAAGAAATGATGAATCCCACTTTCACTGCTTCAAAGGAAAAGGTCCGTGGTTGCAGAGCCAGGTACAGATAACAGGCGTTTTTAAAGGATCTGAATTTCTTCCGATCACCGGAGAAGCGTGTTGGCACTCGTGGTTCCAGACGGGGCATCACCACAGGAGGAGTGGTTGCCAAGGAACTAGTTAAAGATGACCCTTGACCTGCGGCAGAAGGTTTCGCAGGCAGGTGCTGCAGTCCGCCCTCTAATTGGCGGTACTCTTTCTGGAGTTCTTGGATGGCCTGGGTGAGGGCTGTGATCTGTAGGCTGGCGGCTTCCAGCGGGGAGAGGTGAAGAAAACTTCCCTTTTGGACCACTCAATCTGAGGGTTGTGCGCCTGTAGCCATGGGGTTCCCAAGATGACAGGGAATATAGGAGAGCTCAGGACATCAAAACGTAGAAATTCCTGGTGACCAGATTTGATGGAGGTAAGGATAGGTGCCGTTTCCTGGGTGACATGCCCGGAACTGGGCATTGAGCCGCCGGCCAGGTGGACAGTCAGTCTTTGGCTCTTCTGGTGGAGGGGAATAGCGAGTCTCTTTGCCAGTGTCAGATCCAAAAAGCAACTACATGCCCCAGAATCCAGTATTGCTTGGGGGTGAACTTCTTGTCCTGCTACCAGTAATGTGACAGAAAGAGTGATGTGAGAGGAGGAGGACCTGGACACCTGACAGTTGACCGGGGTGCGGAGGACCGATTTCCTGGGTCTTCTGGGGCAAAAGGTTATATAATGACCGGTTCCCCTGCAGTAGAAGCAAAGGTTCGCCTGTCGGCGATGAAGTCTCTCCTCTGAGGTAAATGCTGGATGGGCCAGGCCAAGCTGCATAGAACTAGATGTGGGCGGAGCTTCGAGCAGTTGGGGGGTTTGGATGCGTTCAGACCGGCGCTCTCGTAAGCGTCTGTCGAGTTGAATAGTCAGTAGGATGAGACCCTCTAGAGTTGAAGGGGTCTTGACTCTAGACAGTTCATCCTTGAGGGATTCAGACAGTCCAAGCCGATACTGATAACGTAACGCTGCCTCGTTCCATCCTGAGTCTGAGCACCAGGTACGGAATTCCACTGTGTAATCTTCCGCAGGGCACTGACCCTGCCGTAGGGCACGTAGAGCAGCTTCAGCAGTGGCCGCCCGCAGGGGATCGTCATATAACTGGGCCATGATTTCAAAGAACTGGTCCACAGAATTGATGAGGGGACTCTTCTGCTCCAGTAAGCCATGAGCCCATACTTGGGGTTCGTCAGTCAGCAAAGAAATGATGAATCCCACTTTCACTGCTTCAGAGGAAAAGGTCCGTGGTTGCAGAGCCAGGTACAGATAACAGGCGTTTTTAAAGGATCTGAATTTCTTCCGATCACCGGAGAAGCGTGTTGGCACTCGTGGTTCCAGACGGGGCATCACCACAGGAGGAGTGGTTGCCAAGGAACTAGTTAAAGATGACCCTTGACCTGCGGCAGAAGGTTTCGCAGGCAGGTGCTGCAGTCAGCCCTCTAATTGGCGGTACTCTTTCTGGAGTTCTTGGATGGCCTGGGTGAGGGCTGTGATCTGTAGGCTGGCGGCTTCCAGCGGGGAGACATCTCCGTCGGCCTCTGACATGGCTGGTTTATACTGTCAGGAACTTGGTAGGAGGCCGAGATGCTGGGAGGGCTCCCCTTGCGGCTGAGTTCAGCACACCACTGAAGATGACACAGCAGGTGTAGTGCCCACAGAAGCATGGGTGCCTGGTAGCTGAAGACAGACATGCTTGGAAAGTCCAGGAGACAGAGACCAGTGGAGCAACTGGAAAGCTGAGCCGGGAGCCAGGCCAAGGATCATTCACAGGAAGACAGTCCGTAATCAGAATGACCAGGGGTGAGCCGTGTCTTAGTACAGGGAGCAGGATATGCAGAGTTCAATAGACAAGCCGGGGTCAGATGCAGGGAGCAGGCAGAAGGAGGTCAGGTGCAAGCCAAGAGTCGAGCCAGAGGATCAGGAAGAGCGGGTCAGAACAAGCCGGGTCGGTACACAGGAGATCAGATCAACAGGTGATTCAGGATACAGGAACACAGGGGGAGCTGAAGATAAACCAGCAAATGCAGACACTAGCAGACTTCCTTATATAGGCCCATGTGACCTGCTGGAAGAGATACTGGGTCCTAAAGTCCTTCTCCTGCCAGAGATGCTGGGTCCTAAAGTCCTTCTCCTGCTGTTGGTTCCCTGACAGTGCCTTTGCCTATGCAGGTTTGCCAACCCTGCACCATTACGCACAGGGATGCGCCTATTTCCCTGACACTCTCTCTGTAAACCAAAGCCCGCCCTGGCAAGGAATTATTGTGTCTCTCCTTCACATACAGACAACACCTGCTGAAATAGCCACATTCAAGTCAACACAGAACAAAACACAACATAAATAACAGCCGGCAGAATAGGTCGACAGGTTCTTATTAAATCGACTTTTGGACAAGAAATTACCTGTCTTATCGTGGTCTGAAGCAGCAGACGGGCAGTAAGCGAAATCGAGGGTGATGAGGCGGAAAAACACAGGTAAGGAATATAACAGTCTCTTCTTACCGTGTTTGCGAAGTTGATCAGGCGTCGATCTGCCAAGCATGCCTCAATTTGCTGGCAGTCACATCTAGGTCGGCTACGACAGCTCACATCCTGAAAAGTCCACGTTGATGCGCCAATTGTAATAGATTGCCTCTGGCCCAATACCAGAATACTATTCTTTATTCTGCCGCTGATCCAACAGGAAGCTCTTTATTCCATTACAGCCCTTTATAGACAAAGTGACATAAGCAATCATCATCACAAATGTGTACATATCATTGGCTCATTCCATATATGGTCCCCTTCCTCTCGAGTCTGTTCTTCCACGTGTCAAGCCACATGCTGTTCATTCCTCAGCTCGGCAGCCATTTTAGTTTAGAGTCGATGGGAGGGGGGAATTGAAGGAGGAAGTTGAACGAGTTGACATCTGTTCCTTGTCTTCACTCAGAGATGAATATCTTGGTGATATTTTTCAATCAAGGAAAATAATACTAATGTTTTCTCATTTTGTTACATGAATACTAGAACACACACACATGATAATACTCTTCGGGTTCCCAATATGAACATCAATAAGTTTCTTATTGTATAAATATATCTTAGTGTGTGTGTGACTTGATGGATTGCAATTGCCCTGAGGTGGCAATCAACACCTATTGGTAATTACTGTTCCACATCCTAATAGTATTTGAACAAGGGATTGTGGAAAAAATTGACTTTTTAGGCACACGTAAATATAAAAATATTAAAGTTTAAATAGTGCATCTGAATACATAACATCAAATTGATTTGCATCAATGTAATGATTACAAAGAAATTAATGACATGTAAAAAATATACAATAACAGCAACAAATTGTGTAGGCGCTTCCAGGGAAATACCACACAGAGTAAGGATAGCTCCTTGGGTAGGGGTCCACAAAGTGTTGACGAACATTAAAAATTGAGCTCTACATGTTTCGCAATTAAGTTTTATCGCTTCCTCAGGAGCTTCTAGATTATAACGAGAGTAGATTTAGTAATTTAAATACAACAAAATATTATTATTACAAGCAATATCAATATTCAGAATGAGCTAATGAGAAACTCACCACTAAACGTAATACAGATAGTGAGTACAGTTAGGTTGTCAAAACCCTTCAGGATTCTGCGGCATAGGCACAGGAGAGGAGGGCAGCCCCAAGATCGAATAGGCCAGCCTCCTAGGGAAACAGAATGGTATGCACCACCACCTATACCCGATATGCGGAGGTAGTATGGAGATGCTCGAGGTAGCTATAATAAATAATGAAAAAATATATATATGTATATATATAGTAAAAAACGTTATAACCATCCTATATTAATATATAGGGGTATAAAGAGATTATACATGAGTATAAATGTGCCAACATATATCAGTGAACACTACCAAAATTGCTGGAGTGTAAAATGACCTACTTTTCAGACAGATCTGATCAGAAGAGAATAATCTCCATCCCTGGAATGGATGTGGTATATCAAACTTGGAGTACCAAAACTGGAACACCAAGCATAAACATAAAAATGAAGTATAAATCCTGGGCCGTCTGGTAATAAAGGGCCTAACTAAAGTGAGATAAATTATTGCCCATATAGTTGTTTTGGAGAAGAAATCTAGAAATCTAAAAAGATTGATAGTAACTAAAAAGTACCTTAAAGGAATGGTCAGCAAGTTATAAACCTGCATATGATCGGAAAGCGCTCCTGGTGTGCAGGGACTGATTGCTTGTGTATGGTCCTAGTGCCTCTATTGTCTCCAACTAAAAAACCAAAGCAAACCGATGGCAATTTAGTGAGCATGTGAGCACATATATTGAATGAATTGCAGTAATACACATTGCTGTTGCTAAGAGAACCTGTACCCTTCAATGGTAGTTTAAAGGGTAACCAGGCACGGTAATGCAAAAGATGATATAGGCTAAATAAATACCTTGTTGCTAGGAAATTGTTGAATGTTTATTGCAGACACCCTGAGAGGTTCATAAGCAGGCTCACTGCTGATTTGATATCCACCACATATGAGGACTTGAGCCGTACGCTGATGGCAAAGGAATTGCAAGTGTAAGGTGTAAAGTAATATAGACTAAGATCAAAATAACAATAATAGTAAATGCAGGGTTCCTCCCTTGTGGAGAGTGTTACATACCAGGTTAGATCTTCAAGAGACAAGCACCTCCAGCCAAGTTAGATCCGCCTGACCAGGAGGGCAACTGCACTCATCAAAGGCCAGCTGATAAGTGATCCTTTGTGCCCTCCTTTATGAGCCTTCCGCTCATGGTGGCGCCGTGCTGACGCACGGCATCACCTGAGCCGGCCAATGAGTGCACTCCGCCACAAACGTAAGCCAGCGCATGCGTGTTGAGGTATGTGGAGGGAGAAACAACAAAGGGCAGACGGAGCCTGAAAAAAGCTGTTACGCATCACGTAACCTGAGCAACCACGCAGGCTAAAATAATACTGCACCGAAGGTCACGACACCACGCATGCGCCCAAATTGGAACGGGGACCTGGCAACTATGGGCGGAAGTGCTCCTCTGAGACGCCGATAAAATGAGCGTCTCGGTTGCCATTGGTAGGACTTAATGTTGGTCAATCAATCAAGGAAAATAATACTAATGTTTTCTCATTTTGTTACATGAATACTAGAACACACACACATGATAATACTCTTCGGGTTCCCAATATGAACATCAATAAGTTTCTTATTGTATAAATATATCTTAGTGTGTGTGTGTCTATTGTTCCTTGCAAATATATCCCTCAGAAGGGTGGGGGCTATTTACTCTAAAATTCCTAAGGATGGGGCTGTAAACCATGTGAGCAGCCAAAATGAGCACTAAATCTTAGAACCAATACACCAAAACATAATGAAAGAAATAAATAATAAAAATAATAAAGAATAAAATAAAATACCAATATTTGAGTGGATAATAGAGAGAGACTTCATAGACATAAAATAATAATTTTATCAAATCCATCACAGCAGTCCCCACTTGTATGGCCATACACGCAACAATTTCTACTATAGACAGTTTGGTCCGGGTAAAAGAGAAAACCCCTCTTCCCACCAATGTTAAATACAGCAGGAGGCCTCCTCACCCCACCAACATAGTCTGGATCAGAACGGAACCTCCCATAAAACCGGTATTTCCCGGTCCAAATATCAAACTCGTTCGCATCCCACGGGACGCCATCTTGGCACCAAAAGGCACCACGCCTCTTCCTCCGTTCAAGGGAACCCCAAGTGGGCCCCTGAAGCACTCTCTGATTGCCTTTAAAAGGGCGATCGCTCCTCATTGCCCGGAGACTAAGCCTAAGGCCAATAGCAGCAAGGGGGGCCCTCCGAAAAGGGACGCTCCCCCCAAGGCCGCCCGTCGGGTACCCCGAGCACCCTTCAACCAAGATACAAGCAAGCAAAACTACACTTGATCTTAGCCAAAAGGCCGAGAAGCGGCGCACACACACCATGGGCTTCTTTTCAGGCCCGACCCTCTGCCAGACCAGTGCAGCCCTCCATCCCTGCCAGATAGAAAGCCCTAGTAGGAGGAAATTAGGTTTAAGGTCAGGTTTTTCCTCACTGAAGGGGAGGAGTTGAAAGATAGTTCAATTATTCAGTAAAATTAAAATATGCTAGAGAGTACAATTATGATTGAACAATGCTATTAAAAATATTATTATAGGTGGAAGTTACCTATAAAGGTAGAAAAAAATATAAAAGAAAAAGAAAAAAGTGCTCCTATTTGGAGTAGGTATACAATGAATGGTATTAGAACACCAATCAGTGGATAAAAAATATTCCAAAGAGTGAACAAATCTATGTTGGTCACTCGAGGAAAAGATGGAGGTGCAGTCGCCTTCCCCCGGGACTACAACAGCTAAACATTCAGTAAGAAAAAATTATTTGACTAACGAGTCATAATTATAAAATAGGTCTAATAAAACCTTTGATTATTATGAGGTAAAGGAGGATATATCCAACTAGTAGTTACAATATATAATTAAAAGAATAAAAACAAAATTATAAAATGAAACCTTTGAGTAGATTTCATATTGTAACACTGTATAGATAAAGCCATCTATCAAATCAACTCATCAATGGTAATCAACTTTGTTCCTGAGAAAAATAGAATAACTTTTCTAGACCTTAAAGCTATTCTTATATGGTATATCTAGTAAGAGTCCAAATATCAATAATAATAGGCCCCATTGACCGCTTAATGACCGGCTTACGCATATATATACGTTGACACAATGCCTCCTGTGGGCAGATCAACGTATATATACGTCCCCTTTAAAAAGGGGCAGTTTGGGCGCGCGCCGCCGGCGGCACGCACGCGTGCCTGCCGAGAGCTCCGTGAGTCCGACTGCGGGTTCTGCGGACTCGATGTCCGCTGGGAGACACGCAATCGTCTCACAGAGAGGAAGAACGGAGAAATGCTAATGTAAACAAGCATTTCCTCATTCTTCCTAGTGACAGGACGCTGATCACAGCACCCTGTAATCGGGAGCGGTGATCAGTGTCATGTCACACATATCCCATCCCCCCTACAGTTAGAACACATCCCTAGGACACACTTAACCCCTTCAGCGCCACCTAGTGGTTAACCCCTTCACTGCCAGTGTTATTTTCACAGTAATCAGTGCATTTTTATAGCACTGATCGCTGTAAAAATGACAATGGTCCCAAAAATTTGTCAAAAGTGTTCAATGTGTCCACAATAAAGTCGCACTCACGATAAAAATCGCAGATCGTCGCCATTACTAGTAAAAAAATAATAATAATAAAAATGCCATAAAACTATCCCATATTTTTTAGACTCTATAACTTTTGCGCAAACCAATCAATATACGCTTATTGCGTTTTTTTTTACCAAAAATATGTAGAAGAATACATATCGGCTTAAACTGAGAAAAATTATTTTTTTAAAAAACAAAATTGGGGATTCGGGATATTTATTATAGCAAAAAGTACAAAATATTGCTTTTTTTCAAAATTGTCGCTCTATTTTTGTTTATAGCGCAAAAAATAAAAACTGCAGAGGTGATCAAATACCACCATAAAAAAGCTCTATTTGTGGAAAAAAAAAGGACGTCAATTTTGTTTGGGAGCCACGTCGCACGATCGCACAATTATCAGTTAAAGCGACGCAGTGCCGAATCGCAAAAAGTGCTCTGGTCTTTGGCCAGTCAAATGGTCCGGGGCTTAAGTGGTTAATGAAACTGCTTGAAGGAGCCCTTAGAATTTAAGAAACTTTGAATTGAATATATAAAGTACCCAAAATCTAATTAAAAATAAATAAATAATAATAATGATAAAAAAAATAAAAAATAAAATAAAAAAAAGAGAAAAAAAAATAAAAAATGAAAATAAAATAAAATCTGTCATAGAAATGATTTAAGTGCATAAACTCCACTCAATATCATCTCCAGGACATAAGATATGCTACCACATGCAATGCAAGAATTATGGCAAACATCTTAAAGCGGTTGTATAACACAAAACTTTTTTTTTTTTTTTTAAACCTGCAAGGCAAAGGCATAATGAGCTAGTATGACTAGCATGCTAGCTCATTATCAGTCACTTACCTTAGATCGAAGCCCCCGCAGCGGTCCTCGGACACGTCCTCCATCGCCCCCATGATACCCGGAGTGACTTCCGGGTATCGCCGCTCCAGCGCTGTGACTGTCCGGAGCGGCGATGATGTCACTCCCACGCATGTGCGAGGAACGGCACAATCCCTGCGCATACGCGCATTCCGGCAGTGTCCGGCAGGCTCCCATTCAAGAGCGGCTGCACTCAGTGCGCCTGTGCCGTTATCTACGGCCCGCGTGCGCCGTAGACATTGGTGCTCGCTTTTCACCATATATCTCCTTAACTATGTAGGTTAAGAAGATATTGCAAGCACCTACAGGTAAGCCTTAATGTAGGTGTAGCGGGTATGTACTTTCCCGGGTGTAAATTTGAACTTTGCAGAGACATTAGTGATGTGTAATTCCCTGCAGGGATTCCGTGGTGACCGAAGCAGCATCTTCGGGTTTCTCAATCTCAGTCTCAATCTCAACTGGGGCTTCCTCCAGAGCCCGGTCAGTGCGCGTAGGGATGGCTGTACAAGCTCTGACTTCTCCTTCAAGAGTGGTGGCGCCTGTTATACAGTTGAGTTGGAAGGCCCGAGGCCTTTCTGTGGGTTGCTCCACCTCAAAAATTAACTCTTTACAGGCCTCGCATCGCCCGAATGGCTTCAGATGAACCACCAGTCCCGAGCAGCCGGGACCAATCACACCGAGAGCCTCAACGTCCTTACATACGTACAGGGCGAATCGCCCCCGGGGCTTGAGCCTAATCCCCGTATCTGTCAGCGGAGTAGCAAACAAAGTCATCCTCGTATGTTTATGATAATATTCCGCGCTAATTGGACTCTGTTAGGCTGCTGCCCCCCCTTTTGTGTGTAATCGGTCACTGGACAAATTACTGTTGTAAATGTATTGGAGATTATGAGGTTAATGGCGCTGCCTTGTAATCTGGGGAATCCTGTCTACCTTCTATTTAATAGAATTTTGTTGGATTTGTGTTCCCTCCGCACATCCAACTACTAGGTCCCTATGGGATATTTTGTGATAGGTTAGGACTGTGTATAATTGCGTGGCAGTAAAACCAATCTCTTTATTGGCTTTGTATTGTGATCCTCAACTTATATATAGTTCCTCACACTCTTGGTGCCCTGTGAGGGTTATAACATATGTGTGTAGCGGGTATTTACTTTCCCGGGGAAACTTTTGAATTTTTACGGTGACACCGGTGGTGTATCTCCGGCGGTCCACCAGGTGGCGCTGTCACTTTGGGCCGATGGACGAGTCATTGCTGTGTCGAATCCTTTTTTGGCTTTCTTCGGCAGCCGTGTGGTGGGGCGGGGAACCCGCTACGCATGCCGGGGGAAGGTATAAAGGGGGCCGGCCATTTTGTCACAGGGTTCGTTGTCCCAGGCACCTTCGGCCTGCGGACGGAGTTCGTGTTTGTCCTCCGGGCGGACTAGGCCTGGAGGACCACCGGAGGTCATGTTCCACCTCAGGCACCTTTAGCCTGAGGTGCGGTACTCAGTTGGCGGTCCAGAGCTCAGTGCCCAACACTGAGTTCCGCGAGGGAAGGATCCTAGGGTGCTCCGGAGATGGACGCCTGAATCTGAGGTGGACGTAATGGACCGGGAAGAGCTCCTCATCTGAAGACCCGGTGCAGCATACTGCGGGTGATGGGTGAGCCTCTTGTCGGAGACCGTCCGGAAGGTGAATTCCCTCGTGCAGAGACCATTACCCACTCTTTGGAGGAGAGGGGAGGAAAGAACTTGTGTCTGGGCCTATATACACATTCACACCTCCTGTTCTGGTTTTGTAAAGCAAGTAAGTTCATGATGGGTTCAAATAAAGGAGTGTTGGACTTGCAACGGTGTGAGACTCATTTCCTGGCAGATGTCTCCTGGAGGGAGGATTCGATACACAATACAGGCCCGAAGGAAAAGAACTTTTGCTGATACCACTTATACATCTGTGGTGGAAGCCAGGCGTAGCGCCCGCACTCTCTTTCCTATCATACCCCTAGACCAGAGACATTTTGAGCGAGAACTTTAATAGAGGGGATTGGGAGACCGGCGGTGCCCGCTACACGTGGGGGCTCGTCCGGGATATGTATTGTGTATCACTTGGAAGAACATATCTGCCGGAAACAGTCAAGTGTATAGGCCAAAGTGCAGCCCTACTCGAAAGTCGTGGACATGACCTCAGAAGAGGAAAGGCCCGCGCAGGCAGAGTGGTGAAAGGGGGAAAACCCAGCCGTGTGACGGACTGCACGTGGGGGTTTTTAATTGCACTGCGCCATCAGACACAACCCCCACCGCTTAGTTCGTGGGCGTGTCTCAACTAAAAAAAAAAAAAGCCCGCGAACTGGATCAAAAGGGGAGGAGTCCAATACGTGTGACGGACTACACGTGGGACGTTGGCGCGAAAACTCTGCAGTGTACGATGGAACAGCAACAGGTCGCCATGTTTGGACCCATCTCCAAGTCCCGCACGCTCGCAGATACCTAGCGTGTTCTCCAAAGGCTTCACAGCGTTTCAAAGACTGCAAGGCAGAATGGATGGTGGGAAGACACATCCACGCAGATAAGGTGATCAAACGCAAAGAAGGCGAAGATGTGGAATACCATCTAAAGACTATGGATCAGCACCTAAAGCCACTAATTCTGCCGCACCCACGTTTCTACCTCTAGGAGAAAAGAAACTCCGTTAGTATCATGCTGCTGAACTTTCTGGAGCAGTTGTGTTTTAGTGTGCCCAGAAAAGAGAAAAGAACTGTTCCTGTCTGTTTCTTCCCGCAAAGAGATCACAGACTCTGGGGTAGATAGTGTTAGGGAAAAGAGAGAGAAGATGTTCAACGGGTGCAGTTACCGTGATGCTGTCACCAGGTGGCAGTGTTGCGCAATGTTACAAACACTTTTCACGCACCCACTCTTTGGAGGAAGAGGGATTTCTTTTTAGGAGAAATTTCTTTTACTCCCACACACGAATACATGTGTCAGGATTTTATATGTAGGTTTTAGTTTTTTTCCCTCTACAGGAGAACATCCCAGCAAGATTTTAGACTCTGGGGAGGTCTTTAGTCAGGATGGGGAGGGAAGAAAAGTAATGTTAGTATGCAACCTTAAAATGTTTGATGTTGTCTTTTACTCCTCTTTTTGTTGCAGGGGCTCAGACACAACTTCACAGTAGAATAGTGTTTCCAAAAGTTTGGGTTTATTTTTCAATTTGTTAACGGTATCTGGACTGAATCATGTCAGCCATTGAGGATGTGGTTTATTCCAGACACTGGGGACCAGTGTCAAAAGACAGGGGGGAGTATGTAGCGGGTATTTACTTTCCCGGGGAAACTTTTGAATTTTTACGGTGACACCAGTGGTGTATCTCCGGCGGTCCACCAGGTGGCGCTGTCACTTTGGGCCGACGGACGAGTCATTGCTGTGTCGAATCCTTTTTTGTCTTTCTTCGGCAGCCGTGTGGTGGGGCGGGGAACCCGCTACGCATGCCGGGGGAAGGTATAAAGGGGGCCGGCCATTTTGTCACGGGGTTTGTTGTCCCAGGCACCTTCGGCCTGCGGACGGAGTTCGTGTTTGTCCTCCGGGCGGACTAAGCCTAGAGGACCACCGGAGGTCATGTTCCACCTCAGGCACCTTTAGCCTGAGGTGAGGTACTCAGTTGGCGGTCCGGAGCTCAGTGCCCAACACTGAGTTCCGCGAGGGAAGGATCCTAGGGTGCTCCGGAGATGGACGCCTGAATCCGAGGTGGACGTAATGGACCGGGAAGAGCTCCTCATCTGAAGACCCGGTGCAGCATACTGCCGGTGACGGGTGAGCCTCTTGCGGGAGACTGTCCGGAAGGTGAATTCCCTTGTGCGGAGACCATTACCCACTCTTTGGAGGAGAGGGGAGGAAAGAACTTGTGTCTGGGCCTATATACACATTCACACCTCCTGTTCTAGATTTGCAAAGCAAGTAAGTCCATGATGGGTTCAAATAAAGGAGTGTTGGACTTGCAACGGTGTGAGACTCGTTTCCTGGCAGATGACTCCTGGAGGGAGGATTCGATACACAATACAGGCCCGAAGGTAAAGAACTTTTGCTGATACCACTTATACATCTGTGGTGGAAGCCAGGCGTAGCGCCCGCACTCCCTTTCCTATCATACCCCTAGACCAGAGACATTTTGAGCGAGAACTTTAATAGAGGGGATTGGGAGACCGGCGGTGCCCGCTACATGTGCTTATGAAATATTACCCTTTTTAGTTATCCTCTACTCTTACTTTAGCGGTGTGTATAATACCTTTTTAGATGTGTAACACTTTACATACATTTCACATTGACATACTAAGTGAAAAAAAAAAAAAAACAATGATGAAAAAAAGTGATGAAAAAATGTGAAAACAATTTATTTTTTCCCGTTACGTGTAGATTCCTGTATCCTAATCCATACAGACTGTACCTTAAAAGTGCTATGTGTACTCAATATGATCCAGTGCCAAAAATTATATATACTCTAAAAGTAAATAATTCACATCAAGAAAAACAATAAAATCCAGTTATAGTCCCTGATCACTGCCCCAGGTGGGAGCTGCCGGATATCCAGTTAATTCCCCTGTAGGTTAGCCCAATAACTCAACCACTGAAAGTGATTCACAGTGGTCATATAATGGTTAGCCACTTTGATGGTAAGGGTTAATTCCCCTATAGTTCCTCAGTGCGGATGGTTGCTCAAAAATAAAAAAATTAATAAATTAATATATGACAAAATTAGTTCATGCAGCTACAATAAGTTCATACGTTGACAATAGAAAGTTCAGGTATCCTTCATACGTTATTCAGTGATTTTGGTGATTATGTATTGCCAATAGGAGTCCTCCAACTTGTAGGTAAAGAAAGGGGTGACTTTTAGTGCTCCCCCCTCATATGGGTCCCCACTCACCAGATTGACGTACCCCTGCAGGGGTCACAGGCTCATCGGGTATCCCCAGCAATGTATCCTCTGCTCCTTATGTTGTTCCACGTCTGCTCACTCCTCCTCCACCATTCAAATCCTCAGAAATGAACCACAGAACAGGGCTTCCATAGCGTAAAATCGCTTTTTTATTAAAAATTAGTTCAAAATAAAAACAAATATAAATAAAAATAAGACCTATAAGCCTTCCTAGGTTCGCTCCCTTTTGGTTAGGATACTGCCAGATGAACCACCAGTCCCGAGCAGCCGGGACAAATCACACCGAGAGCCTCAACGTCCTTACATACGTACAGGGCGAATCGCCCCTGGGGCTTGAGCCTAATCCCCGTATCTGTCAGCGGAGTAGCAAACAAAGTCATCCTCGTGGCTGTGGAAGTAGGAACCCACGAGGCAGTAGTGAACGTGCTGACCGCTTGCTGCTCCATCGCGCACTGACTATCTCGCGCCAAAGTCCCCACGTGCAACACTTCACATGGCCAGACTCCTCCCTTATTCTGCACCTGTTCGCGGGCCTCTGTTGCGTCACTCCCACACACTGCGCACCCAGGGTAGAGCAACAATTCTTTTTTTTCAAATTGTCAGAGAGTTCTTTGTCATAAGGGGCCATGTTGAACTTCCAGTGACCAGTATGATAGAGTGAGAGTGATAACACCAAATTTAACACACCTGCTCCCCATTTACACCTGAGACCTTGTAACACTAACAAATCACATGACACTGGGGAGGGAAAGTGGCTAATTGGGTCCAAATTGGACATTTTCACTTAGGGGTGTACTCACTTTTGTTGCCAGGGGTTTAGACATTAATGGCTGTGTGTTAAGTTATTTTGAGGGGACAGCAAATTTACACTGTTATACAAGCTGTGCACTCACTACTTTAAATTGTAGCAAAGTGTAATTTCTTCAGTGTTGTCACATGAAAAGATATAATAAAATATTTACAAAAATGTGAGGGGTGTACTCACTTTTGTGAGATACTGTGTTTATATATATATATATATATATATAAATATAATCACAGGGAATGTTCCAATATGCCAGCTCCAAGGCTGGCCATACACGTTGCAAATTTAATGTAAAGAAATTTGCACGATTTCCCCATCAACACAGACAATTATCTTCTCCCAGCAGGGAGGGGAAGCCATCCCCGCCAGAAGAAGACAGTGATTATTGATAGCAGCCGCTAGCGATAATCATAAGAGAATCTGGCAGGCTGGTTGTACCCAAGTTGATCGATTGATCAACTTGGTACATTCAGCCTGTCCATTAACAGTTCAAATCTTGGCCAGGTTATGCTGAACCAGCCAAGATTCGAACCGTGTATGGCTGGCCTAAGATTCCCAGGAGCCTTTGCTCAGTATGTTGTTCTAGTTGTTTAATAGATTAGGAAAAGATTTTAAAGTTTTAACAAGGTGGAGGCAGGCCACTCGTGAGCAGCAAATGGAGGTAGCCTCATGGTAATCTTGCTCCCCAACCCCCGGGCATATCAGCTAACATTTATCCTTTGGGGAGTCCTTTCCTGCTTCATTCTGTCACTCCCCTCTACTGAACATCTAGAGCACACAATGGGGGAAAAAATCCAGCCGCCCATGAGGTTACCACCCGAAATGCTGGTCCACCACCAGACAAGGCCGATTCCCTTGATAATATATTGGAAGCTGTGGGCTCAAGTCTGAAAACCCCCCAGCCGTGGGAGACTCGGAGCCCTTCTCAAACGTTGATAGTGCAGCTGACTTCCCAGAAGCTCAGCAAGCTCCTTTCCTTTGACATGCTAATCTCTTAGCCTGCTTCAAGATCATGCTGCATATGGAACTCTCAGCTGCTACCAGTAAACTGGCCTCCCTTCTCAGAGATCAGAAAACTGGGTACTCGTACTAATGCACTGGAGGACAAGATGCAGCTCACAGTACCTGAGAGCAAACAACAGGATCTAGCTGACTTTATAGGAGAACTGTCACAGGCTCTGCTGAGTCTGAAGGATTTTGAAAACAGATAATTCAGTGGCAACCTATGCCTGAAAGTCCTCCCGGAATGCATCGTAGACCTGAATTCCACAGCCACTGCATTATTCCAAGAACTGTCTCATACCCTGATCGACCACCTGGAGTTTGATTGCATTCATCGTGCCTTGGGCCCTAGAAAACCTGATAGACCGCCATGGGACATCATTAAGTTTACCTATTATCGCACCAAGGAAACTCTCTAGGCTGCTTGAGACAAACCAGATCTCTCCTTCTAGGGGCACCCATACCCACTGTTTGCAAATCTGGCACAATCGCCATTCAGAAAAGGTGACAACAGAAACCTTACACCTCAGTTCTTACCGCCCAAGACATCAAATATAAGTGGGGATTCCCTTTTAAGCTAATGTTCACGAATCGTGGACAGTCTCATTCAGACTCCTGATGAAGCCAAAACCAAGCTGGAATCCCTGAGCCTAATGCCAGCCGTGGATGCCACCTCAAGTACTGCGAAACCCCCCATACTATGTTCTATGGATAATCACCTGAAGCCCTTGTGGGAGCAGGTTTCTAACTGAAAACATTCCCCCCCCTGTACACCTCCACTGTCAGGATCTCCACGCTCAGACCCCGCCTGAAGCACTAGGAAGGTGAGATGCAAAAATCGTTTTTTTTTTTTTTTTTTATCTGATTGAAAATATATGTTCAACTAGACTTTAACATATTTTTCTTCCCCACTCTGCACAGAGATTGTATAGCTGTAGTGGCCACCAAAACCCATGAGAAAATTGAAACAGGATAAAACAGTAAAGAAAAAGCTATAAAAGTATTTTTTTTTTAAATAAGAATTTTAATGTATTTATCGTATAAAAATAATGTACAGTATGTATAAATATATGTATTTAAGAAAGAGTACAAGAAGCAGAGTGCTGATTCTTCAGTGCAGGAACTCAAACAAATTAGAAAACCAAGTGCAGGAAAGCAACCAATCAAAATTCCTCCCACCAAGAGCAAAACTCCAATTTAATTTCTTTGTTTAGGATAGGGAGAGGAAGATTTACAATTTTCTATTGGGTCTAAATGGCTTTTTACTATGGGGCCCTGGTTAAGGCAGGTGGTTGTTCCTCCTGTTTATAGGGGGATTTTTGGCTGTGCACCATTAACTTCATTACTACATAACCCTGATGCTGCGTACACACGACCGCTTTTCTCGACGAGAAAAACTGCATTTTTTCTTTTCGCCGAGAAAAACGATCGTCTGTGGGCTTTATGTCGTTTTTCTCGTCGAGAAAAACGGCATAAAAAACGACGAGAAAAATTAGAACATGTTCTAAATTTTCTCGTCGTTTTTTCCAGCATTTTTTCCGCGGCAGTTTTCCCATAGGGAAACACTGCCGCGGAGCCCACAGACTGTCGTTTTTCTCGTCAAGAGATAAAATGACGGGAAAAACGACCGTGTGTAGGGAACCAAGCGGTTCCCTCGTTTTTCCTGTCATTATTCACAGCGTTTTTTTAACCGCCGTGAATAATGATCGTGTGTACGCGGCATCAGTGTTTCTGATGCATGGGTGGGTGAAATGGTCCCAGTTGGACCTTGTTGATCATTGATATATATGGGTGTATACTGTATGTCTTGCATACATGTATTTGCTATGTTTTGTGACCTTGGCATAGGAGACCTGCATGTCTCTGATATGCCAGCTTTTATGGAATTAAAGTAAAATATGCTGGTTTTGCATTATGGCTTGTTCTGACCTTGGATTTTTGACACCGCCACCTTTGGCCGTTGGAGATAGTGTAGCACAGTTTGTTAATTTAAAGGCTTTAACGCATGCCTGTGCCCCGTTAGAGGGGCTTTCCTCTGACTTTCTGTCCAAGTGATTGCAATCACTGAAGACAGGAAATAGGAACAACAGAAACACTACTGCTCTTTGTAGTGTGGGGAAGAGTAGAACTTCTTACTAGAGGTCCACAACACTTTGCTGCTCGCACTCTATTTAGGCTAAAAAATCTTAGAAGGTACAGTCACAATGCTCTTTTAATGTGCAAAAGAAAGCTGTAAAAAACAATAGTGTTAACAATCAGATGTAATATTTTAAATAACCCTTTTTTATATAAAAATATAGAAAACTTTGATTTGATTTTAATGATAAAAGTCATTTTGCCTACTACTTCCAATAAGACACAGGAGGAGACCATCCTTTCTATTACTTGTTTTTTGGCTTAATACCAGTAAAATAATAAGTGTAAAGCCCTGTACACACGATCGGATTTCCTATGGATTTTAAACTGATGATTTTTCCATCGGTAATTCGATGAAGCTGACTTCCATCAGTCTTGCCTACACACCATCAGTCAAAAAAACGATCGTCCCAAACGCCGTGACGTAAAACACTCCGACGAGCCAAGAAAAATTAAGTTCTATGCTTCTGAGCATGCGTCGACTTGATTCTGAGCATGCGTGAGTTTTTTATCCAATGGAGTTCCCCACAGACTTTAGTAATTTGCTATCGTTTTTTTTTCCATCGGATAAATTTAAAACATGTTCTATTTTTTAACACCGATGGAAAAAAGACTGATGGGGCCCATACACGATCTGTTTATCCGATGAAAAAAGTCAGTCGGACTGTTTTCATCGGTAAAACCGATCGTGTGTACAGGGCTTAAGGCATAGACACCTCTGCTGTGTCATTGTTCAATGCCATAAGCTGGCCATTAACAATTTGGTTGTACAATCTCTTTCAGACTTTCCTACACCAAATAACGTAAGGACCTACATTTATTTTATAGCCAATTTGGTAAGTCCTCCTACTTAGTTTTTGGCAAATCTATCATATGGGGAGACTGTACAATCAGTTCGCACTGTGTATGGTCAATTTAAAGAATTCTTATGTTGGCCCACTTTCTAACCCACTGATACTTATCTTCCCCAAATAAACAAAAATTCGATTTTTGCACTCACTGTAAAATCTTTTTCTCTGCATTCATTGAAGAACACAGTCAAATCTTTAGATTGTGACCAATGGGTTATTACGCCACCTGCAGGAGTAGGACGCTAGGCACAACAAAAAAAGATCACGCCCCAGGAGCGGCCCCTGCTGTTGGCCAAACCCCATTTGCAACACACAGCTCAGTTAGTAGAGAGCAGTAAATAGGAACCAACAACTGAGACAGAAAAAACACACAGTGGTGGGTGCTGTCTTGCCAGCCATGGAGAGAAATAGATTTTATAGTGAGTACAAAAATCCCATTTTCTCTTCCATTCATTGAAGGACACAGCCGGATATTTAGATTGTGACTAATGAGATGTGCCAAAGCACTGCCAGAAAAAAAGAGGATGGGCTCAGTGTTAAACATCCAAACATATTAAAGAATCACACCCCAGCAAAACCCAGATCGCTGCCTGCAAAGCCTTGCAGACAAAACTAGAATCTGCAAGAGCAGCACCGTCAATTCTTTGTAGAAGTGAGCTGTGTATTGCAGATAGGGGTTTGACCACCAGCAGGAGCAGCTTCTAAGATGTGTTCTTGTTGTTGTGCCTAGCGTCCTACTCTGGCAGGTGGCATAATAACCCATTTGCAACAATGTAAATGAATCAAGAGAAGTGACAGTTTAAGGCCTGGTTCACACTTGTCCGACAAACGCTCCGACATTAGGAGCTCATGTCGCATGACGTGTGAAAATCAATGAATCCCTATGAGAGCCGTCTTAACTGGTCCGACACAAGTCGGTCCGACATTAAAAATGCTCCCTGTACTACTTCTGTCCGACTTTGATCCTACTTCAGCCCATTGAATATCATTAATGTCGGATCAAAGTAGGATCCTTGTCCTAACCATCCGACATTTGACATCCGACATGGTGATTACAGCAGCAGTAAAAGGAATTTATCTCACCCTGGGATTGTTTTGATTGGTCAAAGGACAAGTCAGACTAGCACAATGTCGGATCAAAGTAGTATCCTGTTCATGAATGTCGGATGGATGTCGGACCAATGTCGGACCAATGTAGGACAGATGTCGCAGAGCAAAGTAGGATGAAAGTCGTGTCGTATAGTGTGAACCCAGCCTGAACTCCAGGTAGATATACAACATTGCAGATCTGTATTCATTAACAAACCAATACAAGTATTTTTTTTAATTCAAGCAGAGGAAGAAGCAGCACAAGGAGCCAATCAGTTGTGGCACAGTGCTAACAAGTGACATACTGATAAAACTAGAGAGCAATGTGAGAGAGAGATGAACTCATCAGTCAGTAAGTTTTACTTAACTACAGCAGAGAAAATCAGTTATCCTATCCTGAAGTTCAGCTATAAGGCTCAATTACCCCTCTGTATTTTCTATGTGGTGCAGTTGCAATGCATGGGCTTTTAGGAATATTTTACATGTGTTAACATTCATCCCTGTAGAAGGGTCTGCATGCATGTAGCCATGACTGCTGGTAGGGGATAGAGGTAGTAGTCTTGTACTGGGCCCAGACCCCATTGGGAAACAGGTTTTGGGTTACAAGCAGGATAAATGCCTGTGTAGATGAGGTCTGGGAGTAATTTTCCTGACCTACAGATGACTGGGGATGAGGAGCTGGATCAGGAGCATTAGGAGAGCTAATTTAGGAGGAACATCCCAGAACCTGCTGGGGGACTTACACCCCAGAATATCCCTTCTCTCTCTCTGTTTCCCCTATTTGTTACTGATGTGTTAGTGACAGAGAGATGAGTTCAGTCAGTAGTTCAACACTTTAATTTTGTGCTGACCTTGCATGATACAAAAAACTGCATGATACAAGCCTTCTTGTGTGTGTACCATTCATTTCCATGGACCTGCTTAATGCTGAGATCCGGGCAGTTTCAAGATTATAAAAAACATTTACTCAACCCCCTCCCATCTGTGAAAGGATTTACTGCTTGTTTTATCTATACATTGATATAACCCTACCTTGACCTAAACCTTTAACAGTCCTCTTTTTTCTAGCCCTGGAATTTAGGTGGGTGCGCCTAAGATCATTACTCATATTGCAGGACCAGTGTTGGTTCCTGGTCCTGCACTGGCATGATGATGTCAGGGAGAGGGATGGTGACCAGACTAGTAAAGACCATCAACAAGAGAAGCTTTGGGGAAGCAGTTATCACAACCAGAGCTGGTGGAGCAGAAGAACATGGAACCATGGATTAAGGCAAGTATTATTCTGTTATTTCATCTTCTAAAAAACAAGCGTTAGATCCAGTAGCGACTGGAAGGGGCAATTTTAACGATTTGGTAATAGCCTGGACTTGAAAAAAACGCAGCTCTCTTAACATCTTAAGGGCCCCAAATGTGCTTCCACACAGTAAATAACACAAAAAAAACTCAACTCACACTTCAGCATACACATCTGCTGTGTTGCCCACAACTAGGGGACCTTATTTCAGCATTTATAGGTGTAACTGAGCTAAGCTGCATCGCCTGAATGTGAACCTACCATGTGGTGATGAATACATTTTTCTTATAAAATGGTTACGCTATACTGAAGGAAAACGAAGACTGCAAAATAAGCCCTTAGGGGAAAAAGTGCCTAAATAGATGATCACTTTCATTTTCCAGTTTCAATAAACACCAATAGTGTCCTTCTGGGATCATTCACTGCCAACTTACTTCACCCTACACTGTCACCTGTTATTACTTCTAAATGGTCAATATAACTGAACAACCAATCCTAATTCCACTTTGCGACTGCATTGGTACAATGGGCCTCTCGAGAACAGAAGGGTCCCCAAAAGGGCATTATTCATTTACAAGAGGAGCCTGGTGTGCCAAATCTTCCTGTATCTATAGTTGATTCCAGCGCTGAGCTCTCCATGCCATTTCCTTGCACTGAGCAAAACATTTCGGGGGGCTTGCATCAATCTATTGGTGTTGTCATGTTTTTCTTCTAGGTCCAGCTAACTGAGACTATCTTCAGGTTTTGCGGTTTCTGTTTTGCATTTATTCGTGATCTTAATGCAAAATTCTCTGGAGCGTATGTCAGCCTGAAATACAAAACCAATTAAACACGGTCAGATTGTGAAGGTTCCAATTAAAGCGGAGGTCCGCCGAAAATAAAATATTAAAAGCCAGCAGCTACAGCTACAGCAGCTGCTGACTTTTAATATTAGGACACTTACCTGTCCTGGAGTCCAGCGACGTCCGCAGCAGAGGACGAGCAATCGCTCGTCACTCTGCTGCCCCCACCGCCATCCTCGGTGTGGGAACCAGGCAGTGAAGCCTTGCGGCTTCACTGCCCGGTTCCCTACGGCGCATGCGTGAGTCGCGCTGCGCCGTTCTGACTGGTCCCTGTGTGTTCTGGGACGCCGAGTTTCTCCCAGAACACAACGGGTACTCTGAGGGAAGTGACGTGCTTCCCGCAGATTTCCCGCAGAGAGGACTCCCGGAAGTGGGTGAAAATACCTGTCTTAGACAGGTATCTTCACCCCCTCCCCCCTGAAAGGTGTCAATTGTGACACCGGAGGGGGGGAGGGTTCCGATGAGCGGAAGTTCCACTTTAGGGTGGAGCTCCGCTTTAAAACAGGCAAAAAGGTGAACACTTTACACCCCTGCTTTAAGAAACAAACCATCCAGTGCAAAGCAGAACATATTACAGTACAGGTACACTTGAAAACAAAGTGCACTTCTCCCTTTTGCCTATTTACCCTGACCTAACCCACCCCCTCCAGGCCACAGGCCCAAGATGGGGCCATCTTCTTTCAACTCTGGCCTCGGGACACACAAAAAAAGTCTAATGTAATGCACAGGTGCATTCAGGACTAAAAGTCTTGCAGTGCTGAATGTAAACAAACGCAGAGGCCACAACCATCAAATCAAGGTAAGTATGCATACGTGAAGGGGGGGTTATATCAAAGGAAAGGGGCAAAAGGGATAAGCACTCTGTCTTAAACTGCACTGATCCTTTAAAGTCAAACTCTGGTCAAAACCTTTTTTTGGAGTGAAGAAGATTTAAATAGTTTCTCAGGTTGGGGAGATTTTCCCTCAATTCCTGTCCTGGAGACAGCCGGACATGATGTCACTGGGACAAGATGTAGCGTGAAATTCCCCAGCATTATCACAGACAACAATACATAATCTAGCAGAGGGGATAATGTAAGCAGGAGACAGATGAAGAACAGGGCCATCCTAGATAGAATATTTCTGCATATGGGCACATTACATTACATCTACAGAGGGCTGTACTTACCTAATTCAAAGAAATACTACACCACGGATCAGTAATAGCAGTATGTCAATTCTGTGCATACAGTAGCTAAATAGTATAATGATCAGAGTTTCACAGAAAAGATAGAGGAATATTTATAGTATGTGATTATTCATTTCTAATGCCCCATACACACGATCGTTTTTCATGCCGTTAAAAATGCCATTTTTAAAAATGGGCATTAAAACCGATCGTGTGTATGCTACAGAGCATTTTTAACGACGTGAAAAACGGGCATTAAAAATTTCGAACATGCTCTATTTTTTTTCGTCGTTTTTCATGTCGTTTTTTTTAACAATGTGAAAAACGATAGTGTGTATGCTTTTACGAGGTGAAAAAAAAACGCGCATGCTCAGAATCAAGTATGAGACGGGAGCGCTCGTTCTGGTAAAACTAGCGTTCGTAATGGAGATAGCACATTCGTCACGCTGTAACGGACTGAAAAGCACGAGGCTGAAAAGCGCGAATCGTCGCTCAACAAACTTTACTAACATGAAGGGTGGCGCCATCCGAACGGAACTTCCCCTTTATAGTGCCGTTGTGCGTGTTGTACGTCACTGCGCTTTGCTTGAACGTTTTTTAAAATGATTGTGTGTACGCAAGACAGGCTTGAGAGGAAACATGAAAAAAAACGACGAGAAAAGCGTTGGTTTAAAAAATGGCATGAAAAACAATCGTGTGTACGCCGCATAACACATGAACAACAGCATTTTAGGTGTTAGGGTTTTATGACATTTACACATTTTCTCACAGGCTATAGGAAGAGCCATGAAAATGTCACATATAAAAGTGTACATAACAAATTGTACTCACTTACAGCAGAAGTAAAGTGAAGTGAGAGCAGCCAGAATTTGCCATAATCTGTGAGTATGCAGAGCTTACTTGCACATTATGACACACTTACCTCTGCTGTCCTCCAAGTTTGTGAGGTCCGAGCTCCCCCACATCTAATCTATGAAGATTAGGGTTGGTGACCACTATTGTGAAGCCCAGAACACTCTGTCTCAATTGAACACATTCAGGAGATATGTCTGGTTTTTATTTTCATGGCACTGAAAAGGTGTTTCCACCATGAATGGATGGGGACCTGAGATATTTGCTCCTGGAAAGGGAGGTTTTATAGATTTTTAGGTTGCAGACAAGAGTCCCCTTTGGCCCTTAATCATAGATGGGATTTTGCTTTGTATGTGTAAACACACTGACATTCTCCTTAACCACTTCAATACCAGGCACTTATACACCTTCCTGCCCAAGCCAATTTTGAGCTTTCAGTGCTGTCGCAATTTGAATGACAATTGCGCGGTCATGCAACACTGTACCCAAACAATTTCTTTATCATTTTGTTCCCACAAATAGAGCTCTCTTTTGGTGGTATGGGATCGCCTCTGCGATTTTTATTTTTTGCACAACAAATAAAAAAGAGCGGAAATTTTGAAAAAAACTAAGTTTTTCTTTGTTTCTGTTAATTTTTTTTTGTAAATAAGTACCTTTTCTACTTCAATGATGGGCACTGATAAGGCGGCACTAACGGGCACTGATAAGGCGACACTGATGGGCACCGATGAGGTGGCACTGATGAGGTGGCACTGATGGGCACTGATGATGGGCACTGATAGGCGGCACTGATGGGCACTGATATGTGGCACTGGTATGCGGCCCTGATGGGCACTCATAGGCGGCACTGATGTGCACTCATAGGCGGCACTGATGGGCACTCATAGGCGGCACTGATAGGTGGCACAGACGGGCACTGATAGGTGGGCACTTATGGGCACTGATAGGTGGCACTGATGGACACTGGTAGGTGGCACTGATGACACTGGTAGGTGGCACTGATGACACTGGTGGCTGGCATTGCTGGGCATCACATGCCATGATGGTGCCATGATGGTGCCAGTCAGTGCCCATTTGTGGGCACTGATTGGCATATGTTTTGTGTGTATTTGTGCATGTGGATGGCCATGGGGGACTTACCTGGCCATCCACATGCTTGGGGCTTCCCTGGTGGTCCTGGGGGGCTTCCCTGGTGGTCCAGTGTGGGTATCTGAGGGGGGGCTGCGCTGATAAACTATCAGCGCGAACCCCCCCTGTCAGGAGAGCCGCCGATCGGCTCTCCTCTACTCGCGTCTGTCAGACGCGAGTGAGGAAGAGCCGATCAACGGCTCTTCCTGTTTACATCGTGATCAGCCGTGATTGTACACGGCTGATCACGTGGTAAAAAGCCTCTGCCGGAGGCTCTTTACCGAGATCAGTGGAGCGGTGTGTCAGACTGGCACACCGCTCCACCGATCGCCGCGATGCGCGCCCCCCCGGGCGCGCGGTGGCTGTTATCCTGCAGGATGTCATATGACGTCCAGTGTGAATAACTGTCCAGTGTGGATAACTGAACCACTTCCCGGACGTCAATTGCCTATTGACTGGGCGGGAAGTGGTTAAAGTGGTTGTAAACCCACAAAGAAATGAAAAAAATTAAAACAAATAAAAAAAAACCTGCACGCATAGCATACTAGCTCATTATGAAATACTCACCTTAGATCGGAGCCCCCGCAGCGGTCTCAGTACACAGCTCCGGCCGGCGACATCGCCCCCAGAGTTACTATCGGGTATCGCGGGCTCCGTTGCCGTGATTGGCCAAAGCCGCAATGACGTCACTCCCGCGCATGAGCATCCAGTAACGGCACACTAGCTAAAGCAACGGCACGAACGTGCCATTGCTTCAGTGCGCATGTGCCGATGGCGTCGGCACATGCTGATACAGGGGATATCTCCTAAACCGTGCAGGTTTAGAAGATATCCGGGATAGCTACAGGTAAGACTTATTATAGGCTTACCTGTAGTAAAAAGTAAGGGTTTACAACCACTTTAAAGCAGTATTAAAGGCTAAATTAAAAAAGAGAGCAGCAATGTACACTGAGCCGCACATGCACAGCTGAGAGTACATATACAGCACTCGCTCTGTGCCTCGATGAAGTGACTCTTGTGTGCAGGCGGCTGAACAGAGCGAATCCAGAAGAAAGACAGCGAGAAGATGGAAGCGCCAAAGCACTGACAGCGCAGCACTAGAGGGCATCCTTTGACAGATAAGAGACTGTCATAATGTGCTAGTATACCAGCACATCATGACATAAACTTGCAGGAGGCCCATTTATAGAAAAAAAAATTGTAGAGTTTAATACAATCTCTTTACAATCTCCTTTAGATTTACCAAAACAATGTAATATGAGGACAAACTTTAATGCCGCGTACACACGATCGGAAAAGTGAGCTTTTTCTCTGAAATTCCGTCCGTGTGTATGCTCCATCGGACTTTTGCTGTCGGAATTTCCGCCAAGAAAACATTGAGAGCAGGTTCACTATTTTTCCAATGGAAAAAGTTCCTATTGGAAATTCCGATCGTCTGTGTGCAATTCCAATGTGCAAAAAAAACGTGCATGCTCAGAATCAAGCAGAAGAGCCGAACTGCCTATTGAACTTCATTGATCTCGGCTCGTCGTACGTGTTGTACGTCACCGCGTTCTTGACGGTTCAGAGAACTTTTGTGTGACCGTGTGTATGCAAGCCAAGCTTGAGCGGAATTCCGTCCGAAAAACCACCCAAGGTTTTTCCGACGGAAATTTCCGATCGTGTGTACGCGGCATAAGTATCCATTCATTTATTATCAGTTCGGCAGGCCTTTGCACTACATAGTTTATGGTAGATCTAAAGGACATAGGATTACAATTCTAAGGGGGCATTCTTTCCACTGGCCAGAATGTAAGGGCATTTTTCCCACTAATCCCCAATTAATTGGTTTAAGCAGGGTCTCTCCTAAAAAAAAATTCAAAGATTCCACTTATTTCAAAGATTACTAAAGTTTGAAAAAGGCTTCTCTATAGATTGCAATGGCTGCACTAGATGAAGTGTCGCCGAGAACCCAACCATGCTTGTTTGGATAAGCGGTAAAATAGTTGAGCAGCACAAACTTTCAGTTGTAGGACACCTTGGTGGGCCAGGATTGGGGGGGGGGGGGCAATTTCTACTGAAAGCCACTGACCCTCCTAGAAGCATCAAAAAGTTGAAAACTATAGGGGTATTCTTGACAAAAATGATGTAATAAATTGCTACAACAGGGGCAGCATCAATAAAAAAAATTGGAACAGCCATTAAGTGAACTAAAAATGTGCATGTGAAACACACATTAAAAAGGGTGTGCTTTAGTTTAGGATAGGACCTCTACCCTGACCCCCTAGGGCGCAAGGCTCCTGACAGGGACAAAGGGTTTCCATGGTCTGCCTAGCCAAAAGGCCTGGCAGACCCGTTCTTCTTGGACAGCCGAAGCTCAATTGCATACTTGGTCGAGGGGCTCTCCCGAAGAGAGACCCCCCAGGGACAGGGGAGGAAGGAACCTGAGGGCCACACATCCTCCCCGTAGACGTCAGGGCAAGCCCGAGGACTCACACCCTTCATCCGTGAGAAAACACACACAAAAGTGAAAGCAGTGACAAACAGTGAGAGAAAAATAAATAAGTTGCCGTGCAATAGTGCACTGGCCGAGCCCTGAGGCCTGAAAGACAACAATTTCCCCGGACTGGGGCCAAAAGGCCCAGCACTAAAAGGCGCAGTGCAGAAAGAAAGCTTTTGTGGCTGTGACTATGTGCTCATTCACACAGTGGGGTCCCACCCAAGTGTTACTAAGAGCACCCTTAGGACGACCACTCCCAGGGGGCACAGACACTGCAGACTCTCTGCCTTTCAAGCCCTTGGCCAGACAAGGTAGATCCACTCAAATCAGGTGGTACTGGGCTCTTCCAGCTTTCCCGGGGGAATTACTCTTGTGCCCCAACTGCCTGTGGGTGCCCTGATTTCTGTCCCAGCAGGTACTAACCTTCCAAGCCCCCATCACTCCAGCAGGGATACATAGCCAGACACTCCAGCCTTAGTCAGGCCAGCATGACAGCACAGCACTCCTACTGAATCACTGATAAGAACAGATACTACACTTGATCTTAGCCAAAAGGCCTGAGAAGCATCAATAACATGTTATGTACTGCATGTGAGCAGCCTGGAAAATGTTACTTGATGACAGTATCCAATTAAAGTGGACCTGTACTTTTCCCATTCTAGACAATGTTCAGACTTAGTGAATGGCTGCCAAGGCATTAAGTGCTGCCTTGTGGGAAGCAAGGGGAGCATCGGGTGGTCTCCCAAAACCAAGACATCTCCAAGCTCCAACAACGGTTTCAGCTGGGGAAGCAATTAAAGTAAATGCCCTTAAAGTGACTCGCTTGCTAAAACAAAAGTGTGACTAAAAGTGTTTCTTGTTCCTCTATCACTGCCCATAGAGCAAAACACTGCTGTAATGAAGACAAATCCCTGCTTGAAGACACTTCAGATATTGACACTTCCAGGAATGTCAATCCCATGGTCCATCGCCGCATTCTATTGTTTCTCCCGTCAATCTCAACGCTACTGCAGGACACAGTAGGGACATCTGGTGAGAGAAACTACAGAGTGCAGTAGGGGATCAGGAGATTGACACTCCTGGAAGTGTTGGTATCTGAAGAGTCTTCATGCAGTGATTTCCCGTTATTACAGTGTATCCATAAGCACTTAGAGAGGTAAGTACTCTCTTCTTTACAAGGAACATTTCATTCATACATCATCATTAAACAGAGTTGTTTTAAAGATCTGCACAAGCTAAACCAATGGTCAAAATACATGTGCTCCTTAAAATCATTGAACCTATTATTCTGCACGGAGACCTTTCTTCCACAAGCACAGTATGTGTACAAGACCCCCTTTACTATACACACTACCTGTCTGGTGGGCTCAGGAACTCGGTACTTGCAGCAGGAACGGACCACATTCATTGCTGTCTCCAAACTTATCTTGTGGCCGACTGAGACATAGATGGGTTTGGAGCTTTTTCTGCAGCTTTTTAATGCCTAGGGGGAAAAAAAAAACAAGTTTTTAAATCTTGAAATTAATATTTTTTCTTCAGTATAGACAGGATTACCGGGATGTAGTCAGGGACCGATTTCTGGGTACTGTCTATGTAGTGGGTCTGGGCTGTGTATGAAGGATGGAGCAGGCTTCATCAATCACACATGAGAACCCACGGCGTGAGTGGTAGCTGAAAAGTGGAACTTCCGCTTTAAGCACTCCTCAGCCCCTTACAAGCCATATTTGGCATTTAATTTTTTTTGGGGGGGAGTGGGTGCTTCGGTAGGAGTGGGACTTCCTGTCCCACTTCCTCCTTCCACCCAGGGACCGCCTCGGTGACACCTCCTCTCGCCTTAGGTGGCTCCTCCCTCTAGACGATCTCCTGGGATACGTGACAGGTCCCAGGAGATCGCCTGTCCACGCAGACTAAGTCAGGTAAAACATGTTAGATATGACATAATTAATCACTTCCAGCCAAGGCCTATTCTGGCATTCCTCTCCTACATGTAAAAATCTAAAAAATATATTTTGATAGAAAATTTCTCAGAACCCCCAAACATTATATATATATTTTTTTTAGCAGAGACCCTAGGGAATAAAATGGCGGTTGTTGCAATTTTTATTGTCACGCGCAATTTTTGAGGAAAAAAAAACCTATTTCATGAATTAAACAACAAAAACCCTAAAGTTAGCCCAATTTTTTTATATAATGTTAAAGATGATGTTACGCTGAGGAAATAGATACCGAACAAGTCACAATTTAAAATTGCGCAAACTCGTGGAATGGCACCAAACTTCGGAATTTAACCGCTTCCAGACCACCAACCGCACATTTACTGCGGCAGGGCGGCCCGGCTTTGCGAAACAGCGTACCTGTACGTTGTTTCCTCTTTGGGGTCTGGGGCGGTCAGCGACCTGCTCCCGCTGTGATTGGACACAGCGGCAGCCAATCAGCGGGTCTGGCAGCCGCAATGGCCACTGGGACCCACCGATCATTCACTGGAGAGGCAGAACGGCGGTCTGTCAGAGAAGAAGAGGGATCTTGTGTTCCTATGTAAACAAGGCAGACCGCCGTTCTGTCAGAGAAAAAGAGAGAGATCTTGTGTTCCTGCTAATCAGGAACACAGATCTCTCTCTTCCTCCAGGTAAACCATCCCCCACACAGTTAGAAATCATTCCTGAGGAGGACACTTAACCCTTTGATTGTCCCTGATGTTACCCCTTCCCTACCAGTGTCATTTATACAGTGACAGTGCATTTTTTTTTAGCACTGATCACTGTATTAGTGTCACTGGTCCCATAAAAGTGTCACTTAGTGTCAATGTCACAATTTCGCAAAAAATCGCCTCCATTACTAATAAAAATAAAAATGCCATAAAAATATCCCATAGTTTGCTTAAACTTAAACGTTTGGTGCAAACTGCAAACCAATCAATATACGCTTATTTGGATTTTTTTTACCAAAAATATGTAGCAGAATACATATTGGCCTAAATTGATGAAGAAATTAGATTTACAAAAAAAAAAATATTGAATGTTTTATAGCAGAAAGTAAAAAATATTGGTTTTTGTTTTTCAATATTGTCGGTCTTTTTTTTTTTGACAGCGCAAAAAATAAAAAACGCAGAGGTGATCAAGAACCACCAAAAGAAAGCTCTATTTGTGGAAAAATAGGACATAAATTTTGTTTGGGTACAGCGCCAATTGAACGTGCAATTGTCAGTTAAAGCAACGCAGTGTCGTACCACAAAAAATGGCCTGGTCATGAAGGGGGTGAAACCTTCCGGGGCTGAAGTGGTAAAAACCTATGTATGTGTTTGCTTCTGTGTGTGCGAGCCCGAGAGTATGGGGGCCCTTTCATTTTATTTTTTTATTGTTTATTTTATTTATTTTTTTACACATTCCCTTTAGATTTTTTTTTTGATCACTTTTATTCCTATTACAAGGAATGTAAACATCCCTTGTAATGGAAATAGGGCATGACAGGTCCTCTTTACATGGAGATCTGGGGTCTTTAAGTCCCCAGATCTCTCCTCTATGCTGAAAAGCCTAAGATAAAAAAAACAAAAAAATCGATCTCAGACTTCCCAGTAAAAAAACAGCAGTGTTTCCATCTGCCGGTGCCAGAAGTAATGTCGCTTCCGGGCCTCCGAGAGTCAAAGAGATGGCCGGGGATCATCAGGTCTGCGGTCAGCTCTATGGCAAACCGCCAGTGGCAAGAGGTTTGTAACGGCACCCCAATCTCAAGGGGTATTAACGCCGTTTACGATGTTCCCTCTCCTAGACACACATCCACTCGCTACCGATATCCACAGCTAAACGACCCTTTCCTATAGGAGCCGACCCCTCTGGAAGAAGACGAGACGCACTCTGTCTCTTCTGTAGTAGGAATGAATTTATTATTGCCAAACATTGTAACTTTATACACAATTCAGGGCACATGATTTAACCTGAACAAGGGCCCAGCTCCACCCACACATCCCAAAACTCAACACCTCATCCTGACGTCTGCTAGGCTTCAAAAGATCCCAACACAATAGAATATACGATCTCCAATACACATCTTCCCACAAAGGGTTGGCAGCCAGTCTGTCTGGCGACAACAGGTTCTAAACCCTTTACATCTTAAATCCCTTTGTATTGTAAATCCCAGTCTGCCTTTACAATACACACAAGTATAGGGTTAATTACTTCTATTCACACCAGACCTTCCCAAGTCATACTGAACAATAGAATGCAAATTACCTTAATTCCTCACAGCCATGATTACACAAAGTCAGGGCTGTCGGTGATGATATTAGCATCTAATGCCCCATACACACGATCGTTTTTCTTGCCATTTTTTTTCTTGCCGTTTTTCACGTCGTTTTTTTTCATGTTTCCTCTCAAGCCTGTCTTGCGTACACACGATCATTTAAAAAAACGATCAAGCAAAGCGCAGTGACGTACAACACGTACAACGGCACTATAAAGGGGAAGTTCCGTTCGAATGGCGCCACCCTTCATGTTAGTAAAGTTTGTTGAGCGACGATTCGCTCTTTTCAGTCTCGTGCTTTTCAGTCCGTGACTGCGTGACGAATGTGCTATCTCCATTACGAACGCTAGTTTTACCAGAACGAGCGCTCCTGTCTCATACTTGATTCTGAGCATGCGCGTTTTTTTTCACGTCGTTAAAGCATACACACTATCGTTTTTCACGTCGTTAAAAAAAACTACATGAAAAACGACGTGAAAAAAGAGAGCATGTTCGAAATTTTTAATGGCCGTTTTTCACGTCGTTAAAAATGCTCTGGAGCCTACACACGATCATTTTTAATGGCCATTTTTTTTAATGGCATTTTTAACGACACGTCTAAACATCATGAAGGCGTCACTTTCCAATTAACCTGTTGAGGTCATAATCAAACAGTAGAGAGTTCTTTGCAGGTATCCTGGGGAATATGGTGGATGAATATTACAGACCCAATCTAGATAAAATGTATGTACAGCATTGAATATGGCCATCATAGACCATATTGGGGTTTTCATTCACCCTGTGCCCCTAATAGAGACACAGGGTGATTGACACATAAGAGCCATTGGGGAAGCTGGCACAAGGGTATTTCATACTTCCTAAGCGATTCTGAGTTCCCCGGGCCTTCCCGTTACAAGGTTCATTCTCCAGCTCGCAGATCGCACAGGCGAGCCGGGCATAGGTGTGCGCAGCCTATTGCATTAGGGTGTGCACCCCAAAGTTCAAACACACGTCTTTCTCAGCAGCCTCAGCTGTACAGGACAGTGAATGAATGGGAAGTGCTCTGTGCTGAGCGGCTTCCTGTTCATTCACAAACTGAAGCATAGTAAACACTGCTTTAGTTATGAATGAACACAGTGAGTGAGTGCGTTCACTGTGTTGATTTAGAAAAGGAAGGGGCCGGTAAATTACATATTTATTAGCCCCTTCCCCTCACTGTCCATCCTGAAACATCCCCCGCAGCAGCCGGGGAAGGGGAGAGGTGGGAAGCCAGCAGCAACACAGGGGGAAGCCCGGGCAGTAGGGGGAATCAGCACCACACATAGTGATTAGGGTGTGCCCAGGCACAGGTGGCACACCCCCTGCGCATGCCTATGGAGCCGGGAGAAGATCCGGAGGCCGGCGGAATCGCCTGTAAAAGCCACCAAGCCGCTAATCAGCCAGTATGATGGCTTTTACTTTGCAGGGAATCGCCTGCTGAAAAAAAAGGATATCTGAATGATATGCTGCAGGCATCATTCAGATATCTCCACTCAAAGTCAAGGATGTCATATGACGTCCTTGGGCAGGAAGTGGTTAAAATAAAAAGACATGTATACATATGTAAAAATCTAGAAGGAAATATTGCTTCTAATGAAAAATAAACAAGGCAGAAAGGGGAAAAGTAAAGGAAAAGGGAGGAATGCATTAGAGGAGGCGGTCCCAGGCAGGAATTCCTTGCCTGTTTGTCTGGATCAATTAAGTTTCCAGCGTTGAATCTTGATAACTGCAACCAGCTTTATTTTCTCCTGGACTCAGGTGGCCCTAAGGTTAGTGCAAGCCACAGATATAACTAAAGGGATCTAACCTCTACACAGGAGCATTGCTCTCCTCAAAAACTTACATTACTCCATAATTAAGCTCCACTGCTAAAAATTTTGCCAGGCTGACCAAAAGTGAAGAAAAGTGCACTTGAGGTTGGCAGTCCCCGTGTCCATGAAACAGATCTAAACAGTGTGACGCCAAAAGCCAACCCCCTTTCCCATGGCTAGTATGTTGCTCTCATGTAGAGGTATTTCCTAGGCTGGTGTGGTAAGAACCAAATACCAAAATACTCACCGCACCCAGGATATGGCCGGTGCTCCCCTTTAGGTGAAAATAATCTCCTCCGTCCTCTAACTGTTTTGCCTGGAAAATAATTATCACAGAACTAAATGAATATACATTCAGATCAATAAATAAAAACTAAGATGACCAAGTAGTAACAATTTACTTTGCATAAAATGGAACTAAACACAAAATTCATTAACATACATTAACAAAGAGTGATAAAGAAAAGTAATTATTATACATTTTACTAAGGATTACATAATTATTAGGTGCTGACCGTATATACTCGAGTATAACCCGACCCAAGTATAAGCCGAGGCACCTAATTTTACCACAAAAAACTGGGAAAACTTATTGACTCGAGTATAAGCCTAGGGTGAGAAATACAGCAGCTATGGTACGGTAAATTTCTTTAGTGTTCTAAGCAACCAGCATCCAGTATTAGACCTGGTCAGACTTATCCCCTCTATTCCTCTGTAATATAAGTCTGTATGAGGAGACTTTTGATAAACAGTGGTGGTTGCTCAGTTATTCAGCACAGAGCACTGCAGTTGATGTGTAAGAAGTGCAATTTTTATTTGAGTCATAAATCCATGCAGAGGTACAGAAAATAAACCTAAAATGGGGTGGAGACTATAAAGTATATCTCCAGTCAACTTTCTTAAGCGGATACTGGAGAAGGGTTAGCATAGAAAGAGTCCTTTCTGGATATGACAGTCACAGAAACTGCCAGGTGTGAGCCGCGGCTACAATATTCCAAGCTGCCCCAGGGACCATATCTTTGCGACTAAACCCCTCAGACCTCTGTGGACCACCACATCCTAAAGTTCAGGCTTGTCATTCTAGGATAGTGTTCATTGCTGGCAGCATTAAGGAGAGGGTGTAAAGTGCTTTCTCAGAGAATACTGGTGTCACAGAGTGAAGTAAATTCTCTATGTCACCAACAGGCAGCAGAAGACTTAAATCACTTACTGTTCCGGGGCCGCTCCGGTGTGTGCGGGTGTGCTCTGGGCGCCGCTCTGGTGTGTGCGGGTGTGCTTGGGGCCGCTTTGGTGTGTGCAGGTGTTTTTCTGTCTCTCCGGGGCTGCTGTATGCTTTTACTGCGACTGGTGTGAGCCGCAGCTACAACAAAATGGCGTCGACTCGTAAACAACGCAGGCTGCTGTTAGACCTCTAGAGGCGGCTACGCCTCATATTCTGTATAGCATGACGATCCGCCTCTAGAGGTCTAACAGCGGCCTGCGTTGTTTACGAGTGGCCGCCATTTTGTTGTAGCCGCGGCTCACACCAGTCGCAGTAAAAGCACCCAGCGGCCCCGGAGAGACAGAAAAACACCCGCACACACCGGAGCGGCCCCCGAAGAGTCAGTGGGGACACTGACTCAAGTTTAAGCCGAGGGGGGCATTTTCAGCCTAAAAAAAAGGACTGAAAAACTTGGCTTATACTCGAGTATATACGGTACATGTTAATGTTAGGTTCTTCATACAAACCTAATTCCAAAAATGTTGGGACGCTGGGTAAAGTATTTTATTCACAACCGAAAAAAGAAACATATTAAATAAATAAACTGTAAAAAATGTACCATTTCAAGAAAAATTAAGGTGATTTTGAAGTTGTTGGCTGCAACAAGTCTCAAAAAAGTTGAGACAGGGTAGCTCATAAGCTCAATAATAGTTGGCAATGCTAAGCTGCGGTTTCCAAAGCGAGCAACGTCCTTTCTTGTATTAGGAGAGTTATGGACTCCAGAGAGAGATCATTTTGCCCCTGTTCAAATCATTAGTAAGACCTCATCTGGAATATGCAGTTCAGTTTTGGGCCCCAGTTCACAAAAAGGATATTGGGGAACTGGAGAAAGTGCAGAGAAGGGCAACCAAACTGATAAGAGTCATGGAGGGGCTCAGCTATGAGGAAAGATTGGAGGAACTGAATGTATTCCCTCTTGAAAAGAGGAGATTAAGGGGGATATGATCAACATGTACAAATATATAAGGGCTCCATATTGTGAACTTGGTGTTGATTTATTCACTTCATTGTCATCACAAAGGACAAGGGGGCACCCTTTACGTCTAGAGGAAAAAAGATTTCATCTCCAAATACGGCCAAATACGGAAAGGTTTTCCACTCAGTAAAAGATGTGAATGTGGAATAGACTCCCTGCAGAGGTGGTTCTGGCCAGCTCAGTAGATTGCTTTAAGAAGGGCCTGGATTCTTTCCTAAATGTACATAATATAACTGGGTACTGACATTTAAGGGTAAAGTTGATCCAGGGAATATCCGATTGCCTCTCGGGGGATCAGGAAGGAATTTTTTCCCCTGCTGTAGCAAATTGGATCATGCTCTGCTGGGGTTTTTCGACTTCCTCTGGATCAACTGTGGGTATAGAATTTGGTATATGGGATTGTATTTTTATTTATTTTTCTTGGTTAAACTTGATAGACTTGTGTCTTTTTTCAACCTGACTAACTATGTCACTATGTCTACCATGGTGTAGCAACCCCTCTTATTTTAACAACACTCTGTAAACATCTTGGAACTGAGGAGACCAGTTGCTGGAGTTTTGGGAGAGAAATGTTGTCCCATTCTTGCGTGATATAGGATTAAAACTGCTCAACTGTCCTGAGTCTTCTTTGTCATATTTTTTGTTTCAAGATGCGCCCAATATTTTCAGCTGGTGAAAGGTCTGGACTGCAGGCAGGTGAGTTAAGCACCCACACCCTTCTGCTATGAAACTATGCTGTTATCATAGATGCAGTATGCGGTTTAGCAGTGTCCTGCTGAAATATGCAAAGCCTTCCCTGAAAAAGACGTTGATTGGATGGGTGCATATGCTGCTCTAATACCTATATATATCTTTCAGCATTGTGCCTTTCCAGATGTGCAAGCTGCCTATTCCATACGCACAAATGCACCCCCATATCATCAAAGATGCAGGCTTTTGAACTGAGCGCTGATAACAAGCAGGAAGTCCCCTCTCCTGTTTAGTACAGAGAACAATGTACCCTTGGCTGTCAAAAAAAAGAATGGTAAATTTCAATTCATCTGACCACAGAATAGTTTTCTACATGCAACCCCACACTTTTTTTTTTCACAATTTTTTTTTTTAGCCGGCGATTCTTTTTCTTTTTACATAAAGCTGTCAGCAGGGAAGCCCGCTGTTAAGGACAAGGTGGACGTTTTTTTGCAAAATGCATCAGAAAATGCATTAGTGTGAATGGAGCCTTATAGCTCTCCTCACTGAGCTCTGCAGAGTGTAACTTCAGATCTCTGCCTCCTTTTTTCTGACAGCTCATACAAGCTTTATAAATTCTGGACTTTGAATGGATGTAAAGAAGAGAAGACAGCAGATAAACAGGTACAACGTATGTAGGAGGATTTGATTCATCTCTTTGTATCACCTGAGGCCAGCCACTTTACTGGGTATATGTAAGTGTTTACAAGCACTTTAATAAATCTCGGGTACAGTATAACCAAGAGAAATCAACGCAGACTGCACATTTTCTCTAACATGATGCAACACACAGACTGATCATTTGAGAGTTCAGCTGACACTATCATAGGGGAGCTCTGTAGCTGATCATAAATTTGTCTCTATTACCTGTTCCTTGTGCGCCTCATTATTTTCCAGTCCGTCCACCTGGAGCAAATTCTTGGCCACTCCAATTGTTGGGAGATCAGTGAGGATCCCAAGATGGCAGGCCACACCAAACCCTGGAAACAGGAACATGGGACATAATGGAAACAACTTTTAATATATATACACTTTACATACAGTATATCAATGTAGTCAGCTTAAAGTGGTTGTAAACCTCAAAAACTAAATACAAACAGAACATAAAATCCATAAGAGAACAAAAGCACAAATTATTTGTACATGGTATGGCAGGGAAAAGAACAGCCTGTCATCTGTACTCCTCCCTTCGGTACTGATTTAAAAAAAAACAGATGCCACGCCCTCTCTCCTTTGATTGACAGCCTGGGTGAGGACACCCATGCACAAGCCTGAGAGAAGGGGGCGTGTCTCCTGCACCTCACCTTGACTGAGATCAGAGCTGGCAGTTCCCCATAATGTTCACCATTATTGTTTCCTGAGAGCACAGCATGGGCTGCTGGTGCCAGAAATTCAAATATAAACAGCCGCCGGGTAGTGTTACGTGCGTACGCCTTGCGAGTGCCGTGAGCGCTGCTAAGTCAGCGCTAGTCTATTTTATGACGTGTAGCTGGGAGGTGGGTCTTGTGATGTCAAGGCATACCCACAGACCAAAGCTTTTTCCAAAGGGCTTTTGCAGACTAAAATGTGAAAATTTTGAGGTAAATACACTGCGATTTTTAGGGATAGATGGATATCAAGTTTACAACCACTTTAAAGTGAACAAAACGCAGCGCTAATGAAATGATAGTGCACACACCACTATACAAAGTAAGTGGGATATGTGTCTGGTAAGTGATGTAGATATGTGCAAACAAATAGTACAAGTAAATATACATAAATAATGATTAAAAAAAATTGCATCAAAAAAAAAAATCGCATGATTCAAAAGAATCGCATCAAAAAAATCGCATCACACTAAGGTGCATAAGTGCATAAACATGCATTGTAAATAATAGTGGTAAACAGTCCAATCCTTAAAAATGACACACAAGTCCATATAAAAGTATTCTAATGCCACGTACACACGACCGTTTTTCATGACGAGAAAGATGCCATTTTTTAAATTGGTCATTAAAAACGATTGTGTGTAGGCTCCAGAGCATTTTTCTCAACGAGAAAAGTGGCCATTAAAAATTTAGAACATGCTCTATTTTTTCTCGTAGTTTTTCACGTCGTCGTTTAAACAGTCCTCACAGCCTCACACAGACTCTCCTGCCGTCCTGCCCCTCCCCTATGCGTGACGATACAGGGGGCGTCGTATCTTCTTCAGGGGGAAATTTCTGAATTTCCCCCTGAAGAAGATACGACGCCCCCTGTATCGTCACGCGTAGGGGAGGGGACAGGACGGCAGGAGAGTCTGTGTGAGGCTGTGAGGACTGTTTACCATATCCCGATCTGTACATCTCGCTATGAGCCTGTTATAGAGTGGTGCACTTTCGCACCTGCAGTATGTGAGTACCCCGGCAAGGGATCTCTCTTTTTATTTAAATTAAAATTGTTAAAACGTTACTTGCATCATCTGGGTTTTTTTCTTATATATTCTATGATCTGGAGCTGCCTGCCAAGGAACCAGGAACCCAGGATTATCCATTAGAACCCAGGTGTAGTTCATAAGCGTGCACAGACCAAGCTTAGATGCAAGGTCGCACGCTCTAAGGTGAGCGTCCATTACCATAGGGGAGCACCTGTGTGACTACACTTTGGCATGACTTTTGGATCACTCACTGGGCCGCGTGTTTCTGTATGAACTGTATTATACATCACCCTTGGATTGCTGCTACTGATTACATGCACTAAAGCACTGTGGAATTTTTCATTCATTTTTTATCCACACTGAAGCACCTTAGAATACTTTTATATGGACTTGTGTGTCATTTTTAAGGATTGGACTGTTTACCACTATTATTTACTATGCATGTTTATGCACCTTAGTGTGATGCGATTTTTTGATGCGATTTTTTTGAATCATGCAATTTTTTTTGATGCAATTTTTTTTTAATCATTATTTATATACATTTACTTGTACTATTTGTTTGCACATATCTACATTACTTACCGGACACATATCCCCCTTACTTTGTATAGTGGTGTTAGCACTATCATTTCATTAGCGCTGCATTTTGTTCATTTTATTTAGTCTTTGGCGCGATTTATGAGACGTGTTTCACGCTAGCAGCTTTATTTCTATACTTTAGCTGATAGGAGTGGTGGCTCGCAGGATTGTTGCATTTTTATTTTAACCACTTTAAAGTGGTTCTAAAGTTTACAGTTTTTTATAAATTAAAATAATAAACAATGTCATACTTACCTGCTCTGTGCAATGTTTTTTTATTTAAAATTATTTTTATTGAAAAATTTGCACAACTACATAGACAACAGCGCGTCACAGAGTACTACCATGAAAAATTAAGGCCTTGCAGGACCACACAAGGTACAATGGTTTTGCACAGAGCAGCCCAGCCTGCGTGTGTGGGCCCTTACCCTTGCCAAGTGCCCCCAGAGCACGCTGCTTACTATGGGACACTCGTGCGTGCTCGCTCCTCAGCCGACTCTGTGTGTCTATGGGACACACAGAGCGTGGCTCAGTCCCGTCCTCCGCTACCTCCTCGCTGGCTGTGATTATCAGGAGCAGGAATCATTGACTCCCACTGCCGTGTCTCAGCCAATGAGCAAGGAGAGAGCGGGAGAGCACTCATGCACATTGCTGGATCAAGCTCAAGTAAGTATTAGGGGGGCTGGGTGGGGCTGCACTCTGAAGGGGGAGCTGCACTCTGAAGGTTTTTACCTTCATGCATGAAGGTAAAAAACCTTCACCCTTTACAACCACTTTAAGGGACAATGGCTGAATCTATAAGCAAAGTAGACAGGGCTCTCTGAATCATAAGAGTGGCTTAACAAAATTGCAAATCCTTTAGCATGCAAAACTGTTCAATACACAATGGGGTATATATATATATATATATATATATATATATATAAATAAATATAAAATTGTAGAACTGTTCCTCCTGTGAAACGGCACATACATTTGTTCAGTGCGACAAAATTGAATGTTATTAAGTATTTTTTATCTCCAGGTCAAATGATTTTAATTCATACGATGTAGGGTGAATCAGAAATATACAGCATTATGGCCACTAGATGGTAATGATCATAGGAAATAAATAATTATTTCCTATAATCATCCACTCCATCTAGTGGCCACATTGGCAAAACCGCCCCCTCACCTTGGCTAAGTAATATGCCTCCGTTGATCGTGCAGCTAAACTGGAGGAAACAAACCCTTTGTGTATTTAGAAAAACCTAGACATGGTGGCTTCTTTCTAAATTCCCAGTAAATTGATCTACTGACCCATGCTAGATGGTCCAGCTTTATGTTGGAACTACCCGCTTGCTGGCAGTGGAGACAAGACCACAAAGTCTCCAATGTAATGCATTTTTTTATGACAGGTTCTTTTTAATGAGACCACAGGGGTCTTAACGATGTTTTCATGCGTAGGCACCCCCCTGAATTACTTGGCCATAGTTTGCTTGTCAGATTTAAGCCCCATACACACGGTCGGACATCCATCGGACTTTTCCCTGGATTTTTGTCCGAACGGAGTTGGCCGGGAACACCCATAGCATACACACGCTCTGACTTTTCTGCAAACTTTCCCAAAACGTTTTGCAACATCACGTGGTTTTTCTGCTCTTTTCTGCTCTTTACCGCCACCCTTTGGTCAACTTATGCTATTGTTGGTTGATTTTAACATTAGTTGTTTTGTCCATCGGACAAAAGTCCTATGGTTTTCTGTACACACGGTTGGACTTTGGTCCATCGGACTTTTGTTGGCCAAAAGTTTGTCCGTTTGCAGACCCAGCTTTTGTCCGATGAAAACAAAAAAAAATAAAATAATTTTGTCCGATGGAGCGTACATACGGTTGGATTGTTGGTCCAACTTGCTCAAAATAAAGTTTGTTGGCCAAAAGTCCGACCGTGTGTATGGGGCTTTACACACACTCCTGGCAGTTCCCCAAAGGTTTAAATAAGCTAAAACTCATTCCAGGTGCACCAAAAAAATAACATGTGAAGAGTCACACTGGGGTTGATTTACTAAAACGGGAGAGTGCAAAATCTGGTGCAACTCTGCATAGAAACCAATCAGCTTCCAGGTTTCATTTGGGTACAGTCTTGCATGACCGCTCAATTGTCATTCAAAGTGTGACAGCGCTGAAACCTGAAAATTGGCCTGGGCAAGAAGGGGGTAAAAGTGCTCTGTAGGCTAGTGAAAAAAAAAATTTTAGCTTTTAAACAGTAAAGTGCTTTGGACTTTTTATATTATTTTTGGGCCAAAATGTGCATATTGAAGAGCAGTGATCTCATAAGTGCATTGTCTTCTGTGGTGCAGTGCTGGAAGATCTGGAGAGTACTGAGTCACGGCAAAAGATCCCTGAAAGGGAAAGGCACATTGGGACCTGTTGACAGGTCTAATGCCTTGTACACACGATAGGAATTTCTGATGAAAAAAGTCTGATGGAATTTTTTCATCAGAAATTCCTATCGTGTGTGGGCCCCATAGGATTTTTTTCCGTCAGAGTTTGGAAATAGAACATGTTTTATTTTTTTCTGATGGAAAAAAAATCCTATGGGAAATTCCGATTGTCTGTGTGGAACTCCGACGGAGAAAAAAAACACGCATGCTCAGAATCACGTCAACGCATGCGCGGAAGCATTGAACTTAATTTTTCTCGGCTCATCGTAGTGTTTTACGTCACCGCGTTTCGGACGGTCGGAATTTAGTCTGACAGTGTGTATGCAAGACTGATGGAAGACAGCTTGAACGGAATTCTGACAGAAAATTCCATCAGATGTTAGCCCATAGGAAATTCCTATTGTGTGTACAGGGCATAAGTGTAAGCAACTCCCCCCCCTGTGGGTCAAGTGGTTGGTCACACAGCTGTCAACACCGCACATTGTACTGCAGCGCCATATCGAGAGAGGTCATCCAGTGCCTGCGGATGCACGATGCAGTCTCTGGGACTTGTAGTCCTCCTGGGAACGTACAGGTCAGGCTCAGTACACACACCGGGGACTCCTCTCTGCCCATACTCTGTACGGCTCTGATCAGCAGCTCCTCCTCCGTACAGCTCAGCTTACTCCCGGTGGCCACAAAACTTTCCAGCACCCGAACCACCCGAACCCGGACACAGAGTCGGGCCGTACTGCTCTGCAGCTCGGAGCCCAGGCACTTGTCCATTCTGTACACATCCTCCAAGGATAGAGCAGCAGGAGCCCACCGCCATACCATCCCCACACTACTCCTAGGCCAATGGGCTCTCTTCTCCTTTCGGCCAATCATGAAACGGGTCCGCTTTTTGATTGGCCGGAAGGAGAATCAGTGTGACAATAGCGAATATTTATTTGCTACTGTCACACAACTGGGTGGGCTCAGGAGGCAGTGCTCTGCGCCCCAAGCCCACCCTTTTTTGAAGCCTATTAGAGCCTCTGGTCTAATAGGCTCTGGCTCTAATCACGTGCTTAAAAAAAAAAAAACCTTTGGAATCCATGCGTCCGGCGCCGCGCATGTAGATTAGGGGGCTGGACACATGGATAGGGGGGGCGGTGTCAATGCGCCCTGCATTACGGGCCGCCACTGAGTGTAAGGTGAGACCATAAATTGACTGGTGGCAGATCACTTGGCATTCTTGGAGTTGGGATTCACTGTGGATATATTCAATATTGGGCATTTACGTTGGACTATTTTACTCAATATATTTGTTTTGGTTATAGTATCACGTTGGGAAAGTCTTTTGGGCCAAGGGGTTCCCACCACTGCTGCACTATTATTTTGTGTAGAATCATTTAATGTGGTATAGTTTTACTATTGAGGGGTTTCCACCATTATTGTAACTGCATCACTGATTCATAAGCATTCGTTTTTGAGGCAAGAGGTTCCCACCACTGTTCCATTATACTGTAATTTGGTTTTTTATAATTATTTGATTTAAATTTTAATTGTGATAGTTTTGGTTTTGAGGGGGTCTCTATCACCATATGTAACTGTATCACTGATTTTATATCAGGTTCTGAATATTATTTGCACACTCATTGGTTTATTATTCCTAATAATGTTGTTTTTATGAACCATCGCCTCTTGTTTTTCAATCGTTGCAACTTTGAACCTATTACACACTAAGGATTTTCACCACTATTTGTGAATCACCATTTTGAGAGGTATCACTGCACGCTGTTAGTTTTTGTTTTATTGCCAAAGTCATTTGCAAATGAAAAAAAACATAATTTTTTTTAATTTTGCACATTTTCTTGTTATAAAAAAAGGTAACCGTATTGAATGTAAACAGAAAAGAATATTACAGTGGTTGTAAAGCCAAAACATTGTTTACCTTAATGTATTCCTTGCATTAAGGTAAAAAATGTTTAGGTGTCTGCATCCCCTCTCATCCCCCATCCCTCCCTTTTACTTACCTGAGCTCTCATTCTATCCAGTGCCATGCACGTCTGCGGCACTTCTCTCCCCTCACTTCCGGGTCTTGCTGGCTTTACTGAGGCACCGGGAGCCATTGGCTTCCAGTGCTGTCAATCAAAGCCAGTGGCAAAGGGAGCGTGGCTGAGTCCCGCTGTCTGTGTCGATGAACGAGCGGCTTCCCGTGGGGGCACTGGACAGGGGGGAGCAGCCAGGAGCGCCGGGCGGGGGACCCGAAAAAGGAGGTTCGCCGCTGCTCTGTGCAATTCAATTGCACAGAGCAGGTAAGTATAGATATGTTTCTTATTTTAAAAAAAATACCTTTGCAATCACTTTAAGGGTAAAAAAAAAAAGAAAAGCAGAAAAAGAAAAGCTAAAGGGAAAAGGGAAGAAAGGCATTAATGAAAACTGATTAGAGTTATCTAAGGGTTAAAAAGGAATACTTAAAAAAATTTACTTGTAAGGCCCCTTTCACACGGGATGGATCAGTGAAGATCCGCCCCGTGAACCTCCGCTTGCTCAGCGGGGATCGCTCCGCTGATCCCCGCTGAGCCGGCGGATGACAGTGCAGGGACCACCCTGTCAGATCTCCGCTCTCACCTATGGGGGGATCGGATGAACACGGACCGTCTGTCCGCATTCATCCGATCCGCTCTGCAGACGGATAGAAAAATAGGATTTTCCTCCATCTGCAGAATCGGAGGATTGCGGAACCGGATGAGATCGGGTGTCAGCGGATGCTCATCCGCTGACACCCGCTATCTCATAGGGACCAATGTATGTCCCTTTTTCATCCGTAAACGGACGGATGAAAAAGCGGACATACGGTCCGCTGGTGTGAAAGGGGCCTTAGGCTCCTTTCAGTGATGTTATAAAAGGCCAAACCTATGATCTGCATACATAAGAAATAGAAAATATGGTGTAACAATACTTTGTTGCATTGTATTTACACAATGACATTAGTAGACTATCTACAAGTGTCATTTTATGCAAGAGGGGTTGTATTTTACCAGCAAAACATCCTGTGTAATACAAAGCAGATAACGATTGTCATGTTGACAGCTAGTAATAGCAGCCGGGGAGTGGTGGCAGGGTGGGAGTAGCAGGACGTAAGAGATGTGTCCTAAAAACATTGCTGAAGTTTTTTTGGATATATCTCTTATGTTCAAAATGCTCAAGTGGTTAATTTTCAGTGCACAAGAAGAAGTGACTATACTGTATACAATACAACGTGATGAGACACTCTATTGTACCACACCCCAAAAAATCATGCAAGAATATACAATTATGAAAACTTACCCCGATGGTGGAGGATACCATTACCATCCACAAGCAGCACCTGGAAAATAAAAAACACCCTTGTTAGATATTCCTTTTATGAGACATAAAAATAATTATTTCTGTATTGAAAAAATTTGATACCGGCACACAGCCTCTGCTTTTCCCCACAACTACCCCAGGGGTTCTGCTAAAGCAAATACGGACTTCAGCAAGGAAGTGACCATGTTGGCCCGCCCACTCCTGCCTAACAAGCCTCAATGATGGTCTGTGAAGCTGGCCATCACATTCCTGGACTGCAGTCAGGAGGGGCGGGCCAGGCACTGACTTTCTGGTTAAGTCATTATTTTCAGAACAATGTGAGATTCATTGCTAGGTCATTGACATTGGACCTGCAGCTGACCTCCACCTGACCTGCATTTGACTACAGTTGCTGACCTCTTCATCTGGAAATGCTAGCTGCCTGACATTGGATGAATTCCCCTAGTAACAATTGCAACATTTTTGATTTCTCATCACCTCCTGTCTCGGTGACAATGGACAGCAGGACACAAAGGGGGTTACCTCTTTCTATGAAAATGCTAGTTGCCTGGCTTATATATTAGCCTTAAAAGAGAAGTAGGGCCAAAGCTTGTTTGGGCATAACTCTCATGTGGGTCACAGGTGTGCACTTACTTTTGCACTCCTGTGACCCAGAATCAGCCAACAGGGGGCACCGTTGTCGGCTGACATCACAAGAGCCTCTCCAGACTCTGAGAGCATCCCAATAATAAAGTCGGGAACCACCCAGATTTCTGACTGGCAGCTGGCTCAGCCTCTCAGTGCACCACTGAGAGACTGAGTCAGCTGTTCCTGCCCCCTCCACAGCCCAACGCTCCAATGAGCACTGGAGGGTCACCTGAGAACTGAGCGATCAAAGACCAGTTTGCTCAGTTCTGGGGCTTAGAGGAGGAGGGGACAGCTTGCAGAATCTGACCGATGCTACAGCAGGTAGGTCAGTATGTAATTTTATTGTTTTCAATTCCTGCACTTTTCCTTTAGAACTTTCTGAATTACTAACTAAGAGATAAGGAATTACAACTTTTTTTAAAGTGTTGCATGCTTGCTCTTGCTCTGTGACACCAAACTGTTGAAGCCCGGTTAGTAGCATTTTTAGAAGACCAAAAATGGCAGCCCCTATATTTCTTCTTTTTTTTTTTTTTTTACAAACCAATCACTTTTATTAATTTTGTATTGCATAAAATATTAATTAAAACCATCAGAATTACACTCACAGCACTAAAACTGTGACTAAGAATGCAACAGTGGTTTTATCAATTATACAAAGTGAGAGAATATCACAAATGTAGATAATACCTAAAAATTCCTTCTTTAGGGATATATGAATTCTTTTTTTTTTTTTTTTATCATTAAATAATTTTTATTGAAATTTCCAAACAAATTCTATTTTTATCATTAAAGAATTTTTATTGAACTTTCCAAACAAATAACAGAAAAATTAAAGGCAGCTGGTTCTGGTATATAACAATCAGGCAAATCGCAATCAGAGTAATGAACAATAGTCATACAAATTATCAAATGAAGCATACATAAACAGTATAGTAAAATCCCTGTTTACCCCATTGGGTTCTAGCTGTAAACAGGCTCTAGCTAATATAATGACAACATTATAATGGACAATTCAAGAAATTTGAAAAAGAGAGAACCGTGAAACCTTGATATTACTGAAATATGGTTTAAGAACTGCAGCTCATGTTTTTGAGTGAGGTAGAAGCTCTAGGGGACTAGCCCACATTTGCCATAGTTTCTCAAACTTGACCACGTTGTAATTTTTATACGCTAACATCAACTCATATTGAGCTTGTGTATTCGGCAGCCCCCATATTTCTCCTGTGACTGGTGTACTTTAAACACTTAAAGACCAGGCCTTTCCTGACACTTGTTTACAAGTAAAAATCTGTATTGTTTGCTAGGAAATTACTTAGATATTAAAAGCATTATATATTTTTTCTTAGCGAGTCCCTGGAGAATAAAATGGTAGTCATTGGAATTTTTTATGCCACAAGGTACTTGTGCAGCGGTTTTTCAAACGCAGTTTTGTGTGGGAAAAAATATACTTTAATTATTTTAATGCACAAAAACACAATATATAACCCAATTTGTGGTAAACTATAAAAGAGGATATTATGCCAAGTAAATAGATACCTAACATGCCATACTTTAACCACTTCAGCCCCAGAAGAATTTACCCCTTTCCTGACCAGAGCACTTTTTGCAATTCAGCACTGCATCGCTTTAACTGACAATTGCGCGGTCGTGCGACGTTGCACCCAAACAAAAAACGTTTTTCCCACAAATAGAGGTTTCTTTTGGTGGTATTTGATCACCTCTGCGGTTTTTATTTTTTGCGCTATAAACAAAAAAAGAGCGACAAATTTGAAAAAAAGCAATATTATTTTACTTTCTGCTATAATAAATATCCCCAAAAAATATATAAAAAAAAACAAATTTCTTTCTCAGTTTAGGTCGATAAGTATTCTTCTACATATTTTTGGTAAAATAAATCGCAATAAGCGTATATTGATTGGTTTGCGCAAAAGTTATAGCGTCTACAAAATAGGATAGATTTATGGTATTTTTTTTCTTAATTGTTTTTTATTAGAAATGGCGGCGATCTGCGATTTTTATCATGACTGCGACATTATGGCGGACACATTGGACACTTTTGATGCTATTTTGCGACCATTGTCATTTATACAGCGATCAGTGCTATAAAAATGCACTGATTATTGTGTAAATGACACTGGCAGGGAAAGGGGTTAACCACTAGGGGGCGAGGAAGGGGTTAAGTGTGTCTAGGGAGTGATTCTAACTCTGTGGGGGCTGGGCTACAAGTGACACGACAGTGATCACTGCTCCCAATGACAGGGAGCAGTAGATCAGTGTCCTGTTACAAAGCAGAACAGGGAAATGCCTTGTTTACACAGGCATCCACCTGTTCTGCAGCTCCGTGACACGATCGTGGGACACCGGCGGACATTGAGTCCGCGGGCACGGTCACGGAGCTCGCGGCAGGGGCACGCGGCGCCCGCACGGCACGAAATTCGAAGCGACGTACAAGTACGTTGCTTTGCGCAGCCGTGCTATTCTGCCGACGTATATGTGCAGGAGGCGGTCGGCAAGCGGTTAATGCACAAAAACACAATATATAACCCAATTTTTGGTAAACTATAAAAGAGGATGTTTCACCGAGTAAATAGATACCTAACATGCCACACTTTAAAATTGCGCACGGTCGCAGAATGGCCACAAACGAAAATACATAAAAATCTTTATAGGCGATGCTTTAAAAATATTTACAGGTTACTAGAGTTACAGAGGAGGTCAAGAGCTAGAATTATTGCTCTCACTATAACGTTCGTGGTCATACCTCACATACAGTCAGGTCCATAAATATTGGGACATCGACACAATTCTAATCTTTTTGGCTCTATACACCACCACCATGGTTTCGAAATGAAACGAACAAGATGTCATTTAACTGCAGACTTTCAGCTTTAATGTGAGGATATTTACATCCAAATCAGGTGAACGGTGTAGGAATTACAACAGTTTGTATATGTGCTTCCCACTTTTTAAGGGACCAAAAGTAATGGGACAATTGGCTGCTCAGCTGTTCCATGGCCAGGTGTGTGTTATTCCCTCTCTATCCCAATTACAAGGAGAAGATAAAAGGTCCAGAGTTAATTTCAAGTGTGCTATTTGCATTTGGAATCTGTTGCTGACAACTCTCAATATGAGATCCAAAGAGCTGTCACTATCAGTCAAGCAAGCCATCATTAGGCTGAAAAAACAAAACAAACCCATCAGAGAGATAGCAAAAACATTAGGTGTGGCCAAATCAACTGTTTGGAACATCCTTAAAAAGAAAGAATGCACCGGTGAGCTCAGCAACACCAAAAGACCCGGAAGACCACGGAAAACAACTGTGGTGGATGACCAAAGAATTCTTTCCCTGGTGAAGAAAGCACCATTCACAACAGTTGGCCAGATCAAGAACACTCTCCAGAAGGTAGGTGTATGTGTGTCAAAGTCAACAATCAAGAGAAGACTTCACCAGAGTGAATACAGAGGGTTCACCACAAGATGTAAACCATTGGTGAGCCTCAAAAACAGGAAGGCCAGATTACAGTTTGCCAAACAACATCTAAAAAAGCCTTCACAGTTCTGGAACAACATCCTATGGACAGATGAGACCAAGATCAACTTGTACCAGAGTGATGGGAAGAGAAGAGTATGGAGAAGGAAAGGAACTGCTTATGATCCAAAGCATACCACCTCATCAGTGAAGCATGGTGATGGTAGTGTCATGGCGTGGGCATGTATGGCTGCCAAAGGAACTGGTTCTCTTGTATTTATTGATGATGTGACTGCTGATAAAAGCAGCAGGATGAATTCTGAAGTGTTTCGGGCAATATTATCTGCTCATATTCAGCCAAATGCTTCAGAACTCATTGGACGGCGTTACACAGTGCAGATAGACAATGACCCGAAGCATACTGCGAAAGCAACCAAAGAGTTTTTTAAGGGAAAGAAGTGAAATGTTATGCAATGACCAAGTCAATCACCTGACCTGAATCCGATTGAGCATGCATTTCACTTGGTGAAGACAAAACTGAAGGGAAAATGCCCCAAGAACAAGCAGGATTTGAAGACAGTTGCAGTAGAGGCCTGGCAGAGCATCACCAGGGATGAAACCCAGCATCTGGTGATGTCTATGTGTTCCAGACTTCAGGCTGTAATTGACTGCAAAGGATTTGCAACCAAGTATTAAAAAGTGAAAGTTTAATTGAGGATTGTTAATCTGTCCCATTACATTTGGTCCCTTAAAAAGTGGGAGGCACATATACAAACTGTTGTAATTCCTACACCGTTCACCTGATTTGGATGTAAATACCCTCAAATTAAAGCTGAAAGTCTGCAGTTAAATCACATCTTGATCGTTTCATTTCAAATCCATTGTGGTGGTGTATAGAGCCAAAAAGATTAGAATTGTGTCGATGTCCCAATATTTATGGACCTGACTGTATGTGGTACAAACACTATTTCATATACATGCACAGCCAACGTATGCGTTTGCCTCTGTGCACAAGCACAGGGAGATGGGGGCACTTAAAAAAATGTACATTTATTTTATTAAATTTTTTAATAACTTTTTTTATTACATTTTATTATTGTTAAACTGTTCCTCTAATTTTTTTGGATCACTTTAATTACTGTCACAAGAAATGTAAACATCCCTTGCGATGACAATAAAGCATGACAGGTTCTCTTTATGGAGACATCTGGGGTCTATAAGACCCCACATCTCTCGTCTACCCTTAAGATAAAAAATAAAAAAAATGGCTAAATGTTTACATCTTCCCTAACCAGGAGTCGCAAAATGCTTGTCGCTTCCAGTCTCATGGACAATAGAGAAAATTGGAGACCTTCCGGTCCCTGACCAGCTCTATGATCAACTGGTGCAACCGCTGCCTTCAGAGAGGCACCGGCAGGCGGTGGGAGGGAGGACAACCCCTCCCACTTCCTGTAAAATGATCCAATGGCTAATCAGCCGCTGGGATCACTTTTACAAGTAAGAGAATCACCGGATGGTCATGATATAAACACTTGATCACAATCACGTATATAGACATGATTGTTTGGCAAGTGGTTAAATTGTATCTATTTTGTTGTTACTGTTTTGGATACACTGGGAAAGGCGGTCTGAATTGCAGAAGAGTCCTTTGCGTCTTTGGGTCCGGTTCAGGTGCGAATTCAGGCAAAAATTTGGTCCTGACTCGCACCTGAACCGGAGAACAGAGACACACCGGACCCCATGCTGGGAACGGCTGGTGATATGTGAACCAAGCCATTGGGAAGAAAATGTGTCCCATTATTGGTGTCATTGGGAGAAATTGTGCTCCTTCATTGGAACCAGTGAGGGGAATAATGTCCAATTGTTGGTATTAGTGGTTGATATAGTGCCTCAAGGGCCAGTTAAAAGCAAGCAAAGGACCACATCTGGCCCCTGGGTCAAAGTCTGGGGACCACTGGCATAGCTAGTAGTATTTAGTTACAATCAACTGGACTTGTTCTGTAATGTTTATAGTTTATAGTTTCTCTAATTCACTTCTTCACTTCCAATGAATGTCAAGACCTAAAGCAAATTGTAAAGTGTACGGCAGCAGAATGTGGAATAGAAAGATCCAGCACAGATCTTACCTGAGGCATCACATCCGGATTTTTCTCCTGCAAAGACTTCACCGCCTCCACCAACGATGGCACCTCTCTGAAGGCCAGGAAGCCAGCAACGTAAGGGGCGTCTAGAGTTACCATGTGACAATCTTCATAGATCACCTGCAGAGAGAGCAGGGGTCAAAACTGGGGGTATCAGCACAATGGCACCTTTTCCTACAACTGTGAAGAGGAAATTTACATTGTACAAATTCTATGAGATGGTATGGGAAGAGGATGGGATGGGATGCGGTAGGATGGGATGGGGTGGGAATACAGGTTGTGCTTTTCCAAGAATTTAATAGTTATGTTGCACTGGCATGTGACATAATTCTCAAAAAATGAATACGTGTGTGTCCACTTCCCCATCCACCTCATTAAAAGTGTCAGTAAACCTAAATTATTTTGTGACAAGCCTTACAAATAAAAGCAGCAAGCCCTAAACAGTAAAAAATGCTCTAAAAATAATTTTTTTCACCCTTTTTTTCATTGGTCATTTCTCATTCTGGGATCTGAGGATTCTGAGTGATGGGTGGGATCAAGCCATTGTGCAACACATGTCACCCTGACATAAGTGCTTTTCCAAGTGTGCCTGGCAGTCAATGGCCAAGAAAGTCGCTGTCAGCCATTGCTATTATCTGCTCTGACAAGCTCCTAGCTGCCTACATCACATGCATCATGGGTTCTTCATTGCCTGGAAGGTGGACCAAGCCGGTGCATGCCTCATCATCTTGACGTAAGCATTCTTTTCAGTGTGCCCTACAGTCAATGCCAATGACAGTGAAGCTTTCCGGAGCTGCTCTCAATCATTGACATTTTCCGCCTGACAGGGTGGATAACAGCAATGATTGACGATGGTTCCTCCAGAGAGACATACGTCAAGATGACATATCATGCATGGCGGCTTGATCTTGCCCACAGCTAGGGCAGTGCAGAGCTAAGGTGGTCATATGACCTGTGGGGCAAAGTAAACTATAAACGTGTTTTTTTTTTTTTTTCACATTAGATTGAGAATGTGTAATGACACTCTAAAGAGAAACTTCAGCCCGGCACTATTCTACTCCCACCAGTCCTATTCTGTGCTGCCATAATTAAATATCATAGCGTGCACAGTTATGCCACAGGTCTCTGCCAGGTATCCGGTTTCTGGGACCCACAGCAGGTGTATGCATTCACAGAAACCCACTGCACGTGTGCAGACATGCCACATGTCCCAAATGCCTAGCAGAGAACAGCATTGTGTCTGCACATGTGCAGACATCTCAGGAGGCAGCAGTGGTCCCTAAGGCCCTTTTCACACATACGGACTGTTCGTTTGTTTTTCATCCATCCGCTGACGGATGAAAAACGGACATCAATGCATTCCTATGAAAAAACAGATGACAACAGAAGATCATTTATTTGCATCCCTTTTCATCCACTTCCGTCAATATCAGTTTTTTTGAATGGATGAAAGCCCTATTTTTCATCCGCCCAAAAAACCAATGGACAGAAAACAGATGTTAGCGGACGACATCTGCCTACATCCTATCCGCTGACATCTGTTTTTAAACCCTTTTTTCCCCCTCTTTAAACACAGGGTCTATATCTGGTGGCTAAGGAGGGGGCCGGGAAGCCGGCTGCTGCGTCCTTAACAACCGATGAGTCATCAGCTGTCGGTGGGTTTTCTATATACAATGGGTACGGAAAGTATTCAGACCCCCTTAAATTTTTCACTCTTTGTTATATTGCAGCCATTTACTAAAATCATTTAAGTTATTTTTTTTTCTCATTAATGTACACACAGCACCCCATATTGACAGAAAAACACAGAATTGTTGACATTTTTGCAGATTTATTAAAAAAGAAAAACTGAAATATCACATGGTCCTAAGTATTCAGACCCATTGCTCAGTATTTAGTAGAAGCACCCTTTTGATCTAATACAGCCATGAGTCTTTTTGGGAAAGATGCAACAAGTTTTTCACACCTGGATTTGGGGATCCTCTGCCATTCCTCCTTGCAGATCCTCTCCAGTTCTGTCAGGTTGGGTGGTAAACGTTGGTGGACAGCCATTTTTAGGTCTCTCCAGAGATGCTCAATTGGGTTTAAGTCAGGGCTCTGGCTGGGCCATTCAAGAACAGTCACGGAGTTGTTGTCAAGCCACTCTTTTGTTATTTTAGCTGTGTGCTTAGGGTCATTGTCTTGTTGGAAGGTAAACCTTCGGCCCAGTCTGAGGTCCTGAGCACTCTGGAGAAGGTTTTCGTCCAGGATATCCCTGTACTTGGCCGCATTCATCTTTCCCTCGATTGCAACCAGTCGTCCTGTCCCTGCAGCTGAAAAACATTCCCAACAGCATGATGCTGCCACCACCATGCTTCACTGTTGGGACTGTATTGGACAGGTGATGAGCAGTGCCTGGTTTTCTCCACACATACCGCTTAGAATTAACGCCAAAAAGTTCTATCTTGGTCTCATCAGATCAGAGAATTTTATTTCTCACCATCTTGGAGTCCTTCAGGTGTTTTTTAGCAAACTCCATGCAGGCTTTTATGTGTCTTGCACTGAGGAGAGGCTTCCGTCGGGCCACTCTGCCATAAAGCCCCGACTGGTGGAGGGCTGCAGTGATGGTTGACTTTCTAAAACTTTCTCCCATTTCCCGACTGCATCTCTGGAGCTCAGCCACAGTGATCTTTGGGTTCTTCTTTACCTCTCCCACCAAGGCTCTTCTCCCCAATAGCTCAGTTTGGCCGGACGGCCAGCTCTAGGAAAGGTTCTGGTCGTCCAAAACGTCTTCCATTTAAGGATTATGGAGGCCACTGTGCTCTTAGGAACCTTAAGTGCAGCAGAAATTTTTTTGTAACTTTGGCCAGATCTGTGCCTTGCCACAATTCTGTCTCTGAGCTCTTAAGGCAGTTCATTTGACCTCATGATTCTCATTTGCTCTGACATGCACTGTGAGCTGTAAGGTCTTATATAGACAGGTGTGTGGCTTTCCTAATCAAGTCCAATCAGTATAATCAAACACAGCTGGACTCAAATGAAGGTGTAGAACCATCTCAAGGATGATCAGAAGAAATGGACAGCATCTGAGTTAAAGCGGAAGTAAACCCATCGATTTAACAGTTTCAAAAAGCAGTTACATTCCCGGCATGCCGGGAATGCCAACTGTCACATTGGTTGTGCTCTCAACCAAACTGTCAAACCATCCAATGGCTGGTGTCATAACTGGTCACATGTGCAGCATCAAGGCAGTTGAAGATTAAACAAAGGTGAAGATGGCAGCTTCCTTGCCTGAAAATGATAGGAGGGTTTACTTCCACTTTAAATATATGAGTGTCAAAGCAAAGGGTCTGAATACTTAGGACCATGTGATATTTCAGTTTTTCTTTTTTAATAAATCTGCAAAAATGTCAACAATTCTGTGTTTTTCTGTCAATATGGGGTGCTGTGTGTACATTAATGAGGAAAAAAATGAAATTTAATGATTTTAGCAAATGGCTGCAATATAACAAAGAGTGAAAAATTTAAGAGGGTCTGAATACTTTCCGTACCCACCCATATATAGCATGCTGGCTCTGAAACGCGTCGCATGTTAGTGATGTCACTGCCTGGCGCTGCACTGTTTGCCTTCCAAGCCTCGTTGTGGACTCTCACCGCATGGCCGTTCTCCACCATTGCTGACGCCAGACAGAGAAACGAAGCTTCAGCGTGGCTTGCTACAGGTGCTGGCGCCACATTGCCTCCATCTTTTCCAGAATCTACCCCTGCTTAGTGGATTGTTATTACTAAGCCATCACACTTTCTCTGAGCTTTGAAGTGCTGCACCTGGCCAGCACCCAGAGGACTTGCTGTGACCTGCAGTTCCACACCATCCTAACTGACTCTTGTTGTGCTGCATCCTGCAAGCTAGAAGCGGACTCACTGCAACCTGTAGTTCCACCTCGTCAACCCTGACGATGTGCCCCAACTCAACTTTACTTTCTTCAATGTGAGTGGATATTGTTTTTATGAAAAAAAAAAATTGACATATACTCAGAGGCGCCCTTGTCTTTCTCCTAGTTTTACTGGAACTTTCTTCTGGTTTTCGTGGTGGCAGCCCTGACAGACTCACCTATTTTCTCCCTGCACTCGCCGTCGGACTATTATGGACCATAAATTGTCATTTTGAGGTATCTGAGCATTGCGCCTTTTTACTTAACAAAAAAAATGAAAATTTTTGTAAAATGCAGCACACATTACACATTTAACCCCTCGATTGCCCTAGATGTTAACCCCTTCCCAGCCAGTGGCAGTTAATCAGTTCCCCCCCAGCATCAGTTAGCGTCAGATTGCCTGCTGCACTATTGCAGTCCCATTTTAAGTCACGATCACCGCCATCAGCACTATAAAAAGAAAATTCCAGTATATATAACTTTCACACAAACCAATTCGTTTTACCACAGACATGTAGCAGAATACATTTTGGCCAAAGTTTATGAAGAAATTCGATTTTTTTATTTATTTTATTTTTATTTCTTTTTTGAAAATTTTCAGTCTTTTTTCATTATATAATAAAAACTAAAAACCCCAGTGGTGATCAAATACCACTAAAAGAAAGCTCTATTTGTGTGAAAAAAAATTGTTTAAATACCGTTTGTGTACAGTGTTGCATGACTGCACAATTACCAGTTAAAGTAGCGCAGTGCCAAGTAGCAAAAAATATGCCCTGGTCATGAAGGGGGTAAAACCTTCCAGAGCTGAAGTGGTTAATGGGTGAACGCCAACTTTAAGTTACAGCTCTTTGAGTCTTAACTAGGGATAAAAAAGTCAGTTCCCAGCAATCAAGTTTTCTTTCCTTTGTATATATCTGGCCAGCCACACCCACTTCTCCCTCCCATGAGGAATAGAATTTGGTCTCTGCTGTCTCTAATCCACCTTTAATACAGGCTGCTCAGACATTGAGGCAAATTCTGACACCCCCTCCTCTGTGGCTCTTATTCCCCCATCGTGGATGCCTGGGGACCGTCATTACCTCCATCTCGGGGTAGCTCAGCACCACAAGTGAGGCGCAGGCCACAGTGTCATCTCCCTTGATGTAGGACAGATCCACTCCACCGACTCTTTCCAGGCCATCAAGTTCCACCTGCTGCTGCCAGCTTTCCGTATTGGTGGTGATCAACTGATCCTTCAGAAGTATCTGCTGCCTGGAAGGGAAGGGACAAAGGAAGCTGAGGACAGACATGATGACAGAAATGACTGCTATTTGTTTCAGGAAGAATATTACTTCACCACCCACTGAGACAAGAATCTGATTTCCAGGATCATGGTATAGATATGCGTACACTCAGGGACTCGAGACAGTGTTGTCACCCATGGAGCTGGCAGGGTAGCAGATGTCAGATCTCTGGGGGAGGAAGGAGCTTCAACTCCATGCTGCACCTACTGGCAATGGCAGCCAAAGTAAAGCTGATGTGCCCTAGATGCACATAGGAGGCCATGTTTTGGCTCTAACAGAGGTCACAGCATGGATTTACTTGAGTCGTAGGGCTGGGGAAAAAATCCATTTGAATTATCAATCGAGTTGCAAGGGCAAATCGATTCAAATTTTGACCAAATCGTTTTTTTTTTTCCATAGGACCGGTGCTCCGCGGACTAGACTGAAGCCACGGCCTTGCCTAAAAAATCCTGCCCGCAGCTCGCCGCGATCCTGGGAAAAGGCCACGAGGCCGGACTCTGCGGACTAGGCCGAAGCCGCGGCTTCGCGGCCTTTTCCCTGCATCGCGGCGGGCTGCGGGCGCCGGTCCTAAGGAGTTTTTAGGCGAGGCCGCGGCTTCGGCCTAGTCTGCGGCCTTTTCCCATGATCGTGGCGGACTAGGCCAAAGCCGCGGCCTCGCCTGAAAACTCCTGCCTGCAGCTCCTTAGGACCGGCGCAGTGTCCATCAGGAAAAAAAAACTCGATTCGAATCGTGAATCTAGTTTTTTTTTTGGGCCAAAATCGCCCAGCTCTATTGAGTCGTTGATGACACCTCCCCCCTTCCCCAATGTTAAAGGATAAGTGCAATCAAAACAAAAAACTGAAAAACCAGCACAAGGGAAATAACGTACAGTCAGCAGGATGTGTCCGTTGTGCTAATTCCTCTTCTTTTAGTAGTAATCCTCCTCTGTCCCAGCCACCCCTGTGTCCACAATCTTCCAGTGAGGCAGGGGTAACAGAACTAATGGATTGTTACAGGCTCTCATCAAGAGAGCCTGTCTATGCCCATCCTTTCTGCCTATCTCTGTCATTCCCAAAATACATTAATACAGCTTCTATGACTGAAGCAGGATCTATGAATGGAGGGGGGGGAGCTATCAATTATATACCTGTCCTTTATCCATAGATCGCTTGGCATCCAAATAAATTGTAGTAGGGCTTCTATAAATGGTGGAGCTGGGAACAAGGGGCAGGCATCGAGGGCCTCTCTGGAGGCCCATTAGTTCTCTTAATCCCCACCAGACCAAAAGCTTTTGGCGGCTTGGTGAAGAAGGGGGGTGGGACAGAGAAGGATATTTAATGACAGAAGAGGAATTTGTACAAAGCACAAATCCAACTGACTGTAAGCTATCTCCCTTGTGCTGATTAACCTTTGACTGCCACCACCATATGTGGTATGACCACCATGGCCGGAGGGGAGGGGTTGGTGTTCTTACACACACTCCGGTGGTGGCATCCACTGATAGTGTGTGTAAATCTGATAAGCCACCTGTTGGCTATCGGATGGAAGTGACCTGTTGATTCGCCTTCCCTAAATGTGTGCACCCCCCGCCATGTTTACCGGGCTTTCCACACCCATCAGTGGACAAGGGACCAGCAGGTGGGTGCTGCCGGGTAGAAGGGAAGGAGATCAGCTACTGACCCAGAAGTGTCCCTTCCAGGTGCTGGTGTCACTTTCCCCAACCAGTATAGGAGGGAAGAAGCTAATGGAACGCAATCTGCTCTCCATTAGCTTCATTGAAGGACAGGTAAGATATCAGGGGTCTTTTAGACCCCTGATGTCTCATGAAAGAAACCTGTCGCCAAAAAATGAATCACATAGAGGACTTTTTGTCCCCTATGTGCTGGAAATAAATATTTTAAATGTTTTGAGCCCCCCCATACACAAAAGTATGAACATAAATGCACGCATCGTGGGTGCCTACGCATAAAAATGTTCATGCTAGACATGTTATACTTCGTTGTACACACCGGAGTGGGAGTAATAATTCTAGGCCCATTAATCAGGGTTAGCTCTAAACTGATAACATGTAGGGGATTTTAAAGCATTGTCTACGGAAATTAGAGGGTACTGAAGTTTGTTGCTATTTCACATCACGCAAATTTTAAGACTTGACATGTTGGGTATCTATTTACTGGGCGCAACTTCATCTTTTCTATTTTACCAAGAAATTGGGTCATTTGTTGTATTTTTTTGCACAAAAATTTACTTTAGTGTCTTTTTTACTAAAATATTGAGCTTTCTAAACCATTGCGCTAATAACTTGTGACATAAAAATTGGAACTACCACTATTTTATTCTCTAGGGCAGGGGTCTCTAACCTTCTTTAACAAAGGGACAGTTTATTGTCCTTAAAGGGGTTGTAAAGTCAGAAGGTTTTTTATCTGAATGCATTCTATGCGTTCAGATAAAAAACCTTCTGTGTCTAGCACCCCCCTCAGCCCCCCTAATACTTACCTGAGCCCCATCTCTATCCAGAGATGTACACGAATGCCTTGACCGTCCAGGCTGAGACATAGCAGCGGTGCCATTGGCTCCCGCTGCTGTCAATCAAAGTCAGTTAGCCAATCAGAATAGAGAGGGGGTGGGGCCAACCGCAGCTCCGTGTCTGAAAGGACACACGGAGCTGTGGCTCAACTCGGGTGTCCCCGTAGCAAGCTGCTTGCTGGGGGCACTCAACAGGAGGGAGGGGCCAGGAGCAGAGAAGAGGGACCCGAGAAGAGGAGGATCTGGGCTGCTCTGTGCAAAACCAACTGCACAGAGCAGGTAAGTATAACATGTTTGTTAATTTTAAAGAAAAAAAAAAACAGACTTTAGTATCACTTTAAGGGCCAGTTCACACCACATGCAGTCCAGTGTGTTTTTCTTTCTGCATCAGAAACGCATGGATAGTAGGTTATATGGTTTCCAATGGCATAGTTCACACCAGTGCGGTCAGTTCCAGGGCTCTCCAGTTCCAGAAAAAAAAGGAGAACATGCTGGATTTTTTCTGCACTGAACTGTACTGGAACGCAGTAAAACACATCAAAAACGCACCGGAATGCACATAAACGTACCAAAAATTTAGCGGAATGCACATGTCCACATTTAAGTTGAAGAGAAGAAAGGAAAATGCACTAGAAAGCATCAAAAACGTACCCGAAACGCATAAAAAAACGTACATGCAGAAAATGCATCCGGACTGTGTTTCTATGGTGTAAACTGGCCCTCAGACCTTAGGGGGGCCAGACTGTGGAGTTGAAATTGTCTTGGCGTTAGGGGGAGTAAACAATGCATCTATGGCATTAGGGGGAGGAATAGTGCCCCGTTGTTGGTGTCAGTGGAAGAATAATGCCCCGTTGTTGGTGTTAGTGGGAGAAATACTGCCCCATTGTTGGTGTCAGTGGAAGAATAGTACCTCATTGTTGGTGTCAGTGGAAGAAGAGTGCTCTGTCATTGGTGTCAGTGGAAGAATAGTGCCCCATCATTGGTGTCAGTGGGAGGAATAGTGCCTCATTGTTGGAGTCGGTGGAAGAATAGGGCCCTGTTGCTGGTGTCAGTGGGAGGAATAGCGTCCCATCATTAATATCAGTGGGAGGAATAGTGCCCCATCACTGGTGTCAGTGGGAGAATAGTGCCCCATCGCTGGTGTCAGTGGGAGAATAGTGCCCCATCGCTGGTGTCAGTGGGAGAATAGTGCCCCATCGCTGGTGCCAGTAAAAGAATAGTGCCCCATCGCTGGTGTCAGTGGGAGGAATAATTCCCCATAATTTATGTTAGTGGGAGAATAGTGCCCTGTTTTTGGTGTCAGTGGGAGGAATACTGCCCCATCATTGGTGTCAGTGGAAGAATAGTGCCTATCCTTAGTGTTAGTGGGAGGAATACTGCCCCATTGTTGGTGTTAGTAAAAGATTAGTACCTCATTGTTGGTGTCAGTGGAAGAATAGTGCCCCATTGTTGGTGTTAGTGAAATAATAGTACCTCATTGTTAGTGTCGGTGGAAGAATAGTGCCTCATCATTGGTGTCAGTGGAAGAAGAGTGCTCTGTCATTGGTGTCAGTGGGAGGAATAGTGCCTCATTGTTGGAGTCGGTGGAAGAATAGGGCCCCGTCGCTGGTGTCAGTGGGAGAATAGTGCCCCATCGTTGCTGTCAGTGGGAGGAATACTGCCCCATCACTGGTGTCAGTGGGAGGACTAGCGCCTCATCGTTGGAGTCGGTGGAAGAATAGGGCCCCGTCGCTGGTGTCAGTGGGAGAATAGTGCCCCATCGCCCCATCGTTGGTATCAGTGGGAGGAATAGTGTCCCATTATTAATGTCAGTGGGAGGAATAGAGCCCCATTGCTGGTATCAGTGGGAGAATAGTGCCCCATCATTGGTGTCAGTGGAAGAATAGTGCCCCATCGCTGGTGTCAGTGGGAGGAATAGTGCCCCATCATTGGTGTCAGTGAGAGGAATATTGCCCCATCGTTGGTGTGAGTGGGAGAATAGTTCCCCATCGTTGGTGTCAGTGAGAGGAATAGTGCCCCATCGTTGGTGTCATTGAGCAGAATAGTGCCCCATCGTTGGTGTCATTGAGCAGAATAGTGTCCCATCGTTGGTGTCATTGAGCAGAATAGAGTCCCATCGTTGGTGTCATTGAGCAGAATAGTGCCCCATCATTGGTGTCATTGAGCAGAATAGTGCCCCATCGTTGGTGTCAGTGAGAGGAATAGTGCCCCATCGTTGGTGTCATTGAGAGGAATAGTGTCCCATCGTTGGTGTCAGTGAGAGGAATAGTGCCCCATCGTTGGTGTCATTGAGCAGAATAGTGTCCCATCGTTGGTGTCATTGAGCAGAATAGAGTCCCATCGTTGGTGTCATTGAGCAGAATAGTGCCCCATCGTTGGTGTCAGTGAGAGGAATAGTGCCCCATCGTTGGTGTCATTGAGCAGAATAGTGTCCCATTGTTGGTGTCATTGAGAGGAATAGTGTCCTAGTGTTGTGTCAGTGAGAGGAATAGTGTCCCATCGTTGGTGTCATTGAGCGGAATAGTGCCCCATCATTGGTGTCATTGAGCAGAATAGTGCCCCATCGTTGGTGTCAGTGAGAGGAATAGTGCCCCATCGTTGGTGTCATTGAACAGAATAGTGTCCCATTGTTGGTGTCATTGAGCAGAATAGTGCCCCATCGTTGGTGTCAGTGAGAGGAATAGTGCCCCATCGTTGGTGTCATTGAGCAGAATAGTGCCCCATCGTTGGTGTCAGTGAGAGGAATAGTGCCCCATCGTTGGTGTCATTGAGCGGAATAGTGCCCCATCGTTGGTGTCATTGAGCAGAATAGTGTCCTATCGTTGGTGTCTTTGAGCAGAATAGTGTCCCATCGTTGGTGTCAGTGAGAGGAATAGTGCCCCATCGTTGGTGTCATTGAGCAGAATAGTGTCCCATCGTTGGTGTCATTGAGCAGAATAGAGTCCCATCGTTGGTGTCATTGAGCAGAATAGTGCCCCATCATTGGTGTCATTGAGCAGAATAGTGCCCCATCGTTGGTGTCAGTGAGAGGAATAGTGCCCCATCGTTGGTGTCATTGAGCAGAATAGTGTCCCATCGTTGGTGTCATTGAGCAGAATAGAGTCCCATCGTTGGTGTCATTGAGCAGAATAGTGTCCCATCGTTGGTGTCATTGAGCAGAATAGTGTCCCATCGTTGGTGTCAGTGAGAGGAATAGTGCCCCATCGTTGGTGTCATTGAGCAGAATAGTGTCCCATCGTTGGTGTCATTGAGCAGAATAGAGTCCCATCGTTGGTGTCATTGAGCAGAATAGTGTCCCATTGTTGGTGTCATTGAGCAGAATAGTGTCCCATCGTTGGTGTCATTGAGCAGAATAGTGCCCCATCGTTGGTGTCATTGAGCAGAATAGTGTCCCATCGTTGGTGTCATTGAGCAGAATAGTGTCCCATTGTTGGTGTCATTGAGCAGAATAGTGCCCCATCGTTGGTGTCATTGAGCAGAATAGTGTCCCATCATTGGTGTCATTGAGCAGAATAGTGTCCCATTGTTGGTGTCATTGAGAGGAATAGTGCCCCATCAATGGTGTCATTGAGCAGAATAGTGTCCCATCGTTGGTGTCATTGAGCAGAATAGAGTCCCATCGTTGGTGTCATTGAGCAGAATAGTGCCCCATCGTTGGTGTCATTGAGCAGAATAGTGCCCCATCGTTGGTGTCATTGAGCAGAATAGTGTCCCATCGTTGGTGTCAGTGAGAGGAATAGTGCCCCATCGTTGGTGTCATTGAGAAGAATAGTGTCCCATCGTTGGTGTCATTGAGCAGAATAGAGTCCCATCGTTGGTGTCATTGAGCAGAATAGTGCCCCATCATTGGTGTCATTGAGCAGAATAGTGCCCCATCGTTGGTGTCAGTGAGAGGAATAGTGCCCCATTGTTGGTGTCATTGAGCAGAATAGTGTCCCATTGTTGGTGTCATTGAGAGGAATAGTGCCCCATCGTTTGTGTCATTGAGCAGAATAGTGTCCCATCGTTGGTGTCATTGAGCAGAATAGAGTCCCATCGTTGGTGTCATTGAGCAGAATAGTGCCCCATCGTTGGTGTCATTGAGCAGAATAGTGCCCCATCGTTGGTGTCATTGAGCAGAATAGTGTCCCATTGTTGGTGTCATTGAGAGGAATAGTGTCCTAGTGTTGTGTCAGTGAGAGGAATAGTGCCCCATCGTTGGTGTCATTGAGCAGAATAGTGTCCCATCGTTGGTGTCATTGAGAGGAATAGTGTCCTAGTGTTGTGTCAGTGAGAGGAATAGTGCCCCATCGTTGGTGTCAGTGAGAGGAATAGTGCCCCATCGTTGGTGTCATTGAGCAGAATAGAGTCCCATCGTTGGTGTCATTGAGCAGAATAGTGCCCCATCATTGGTGTCATTGAGCAGAATAGTGTCCCATTGTTGGTGTCAGTGAGAGGAATAGTGTCCCATCGTTGGTGTCATTGAGCAGAATAGTGTCCCATTGTTGGTGTCATTGAGCAGAATAGTGTCCCATTGTTGGTGTCATTGAGAGGAATAGTGTCCCATCATTGGTGTCATTGAGAGGAATAGTGTCCCATTGTTGGTGTCATTGAGAGGAATAGTGTCCCATCATTGGTGTCATTGAGAGGAATAGTGTCCCATTGTTGGTGTCATTGAGCGGAATAGTGTCCTAGTGTTGTGTCAGTGAGAGGAATAGTGCCCCATCGTTGGTGTCATTGAGCAGAATAGTGTCCCATTGTTGGTGTCATTGAGAGGAATAGTGCCCCATCGTTGGTGTCATTGAGCAGAATAGTGTCCCATCGTTGGTGTCATTGAGCAGAATAGAGTCCCATCGTTGGTGTCATTGAGCAGAATAGTGCCCCATCGTTGGTGTCATTGAGCAGAATAGTGCCCCATCGTTGGTGTCATTGAGCAGAATAGTGTCCCATCGTTGGTGTCAGTGAGAGGAATAGTGCCCCATCGTTGGTGTCATTGAGCAGAATAGTGTCCCATCGTTGGTGTCATTGAGCAGAATAGTGCCCCATCATTGGTGTCATTGAGCAGAATAGTGTCCCATTGTTGGTGTCAGTGAGAGGAATAGTGTCCCATCATTGGTGTCATTGAGCAGAATAGAGTCCCATCGTTGGTGTCATTGAGCAGAATAGTGCCCCATCATTGGTGTCATTGAGCAGAATAGAGTCCCATCGTTGGTGTCATTGAGCAGAATAGTGCCCCATCATTGGTGTCATTGAGCAGAATAGTTCCCCATCATTGGTGTCATTGAGCAGAATAGAGTCCCATCGTTGGTGTCATTGAGCAGAATAGTGCCCCATCATTGGTGTCATTGAGCAGAATAGTGCCCCATCATTGGTGTCATTGAGCAGAATAGTGTCCCATCGTTGGTGTCATTGAGCAGAATAGAGTCCCATCGTTGGTGTCATTGAGCAGAATAGTGCCCCATCATTGGTGTCATTGAGCAGAATAGTGTCCCATTGTTGGTGTCAGTGAGAGGAATAGTGCCCCATCGTTGGTGTCATTGAGCGGAATAGTGCCCCATCGTTGGTGTCATTGAGCGGAATAGTGCCCCATCGTTGGTGTCATTGAGCAGAATAGTGTCCCATTGTTGGTGTCATTGAGCAGAATAGTGTCCCATCGTTGGTGTCATTGAGCAGAATAGTGTCCCATTGTTGGTGTCAGTGAGAGGAATAGTGCCCCATCGTTGGTGTCATTGAGCAGAATAGTGTCCCATCGTTGGTGTCATTGAGCAGAATAGAGTCCCATCGTTGGTGTCATTGAGCAGAATAGAGTCCCATCGTTGGTGTCATTGAGCAGAATAGTGTCCCATCGTTGGTGTCATTGAGCAGAATAGTGTCCCATCGTTGGTGTCATTGAGCAGAATAGAGTCCCATCGTTGGTGTCATTGAGCAGAATAGTGCCCCATCGTTGGTGTCATTGAGCAGAATAGTGTCCCATCGTTGGTGTCATTGAGAGGAATAGTGTCCCATCGTTGGTGTCATTGAGCGGAATAGTGTCCCATCGTTGGTGTCTTTGAGCAGAATAGTGTCCCATTGTTGGTGTCATTGAGCAGAATAGTGTCCCATTGTTGGTGTCAGTGAGAGGAATAGTGCCCCATCGTTGGTGTCAGTGAGAGGAATAGTGCCCCATCGTTGGTGTCATTGAGCAGAATAGTGTCCCATTGTTGGTGTCATTGAGCAGAATAGAGTCCCATCGTTGGTGTCATTGAGCAGAATAGTGCCCCATCATTGGTGTCATTGAGCAGAATAGTGCCCCATCGTTGGTGTCAGTGAGAGGAATAGTGCCCCATCGTTGGTGTCATTGAGCGGAATAGTGCCCCATCGTTGGTGTCATTGAGCAGAATAGTGTCCTATCGTTGGTGTCTTTGAGCAGAATAGTGTCCCATCGTTGGTGTCAGTGAGAGGAATAGTGCCCCATCGTTGGTGTCATTGAGCAGAATAGTGTCCCATCGTTGGTGTCATTGAGCAGAATAGAGTCCCATCGTTGGTGTCATTGAGCAGAATAGTGCCCCATCGTTGGTGTCATTGAGCAGAATAGTGCCCCATCGTTGGTGTCAGTGAGAGGAATAGTGCCCCATCATTGGTGTCATTGAGCAGAATAGTGCCCCATCGTTGGTGTCATTGAGCAGAATAGTGTCCCATTGTTGGTGTCATTGAGAGGAATAGTGTCCTAGTGTTGTGTCAGTGAGAGGAATAGTGCCCCATCGTTGGTGTCATTGAGAGGAATAGTGTCCCATCGTTGGTGTCATTGAGCAGAATAGTGTCCCATTGTTGGTGTCATTGAGCAGAATAGTGCCCCATCATTGGTGTCATTGAGCAGAATAGTGTCCCATCGTTGGTGTCATTGAGAGGAATAGTGTCCTAGTGTTGTGTCAGTGAGAGGAATAGTGCCCCATTGTTGGTGTCAGTGAGAGGAATAGTGCCCCATCGTTGGTGTCATTGAGCAGAATAGTGTCCCATTGTTGGTGTCAGTGAGAGGAATAGTGCCCCATCGTTGGTGTCATTGAGCAGAATAGTGTCCCATTGTTGGTGTCATTGAGCAGAATAGTGCCCCATCATTGGTGTCATTGAGCAGAATAGTGTCCCATTGTTGGTGTCATTGAGAGGAATAGTGTCCCATCGTTGGTGTCATTGAGCAGAATAGTGCCCCATCATTGGTGTCATTGAGCAGAATAGTGCCCCATCGTTGGTGTCAGTGAGAGGAATAGTGCCCCATCGTTGGTGTCATTGAGCGGAATAGTGCCCCATCGTTGGTGTCTTTGAGCAGAATAGTGTCCCATCGTTGGTGTCAGTGAGAGGAATAGTGCCCCATCGTTGGTGTCATTGAGCAGAATAGTGTCCCATCGTTGGTGTCATTGAGCAGAATAGAGTCCCATCGTTGGTGTCATTGAGCAGAATAGTGCCCCATCATTGGTGTCATTGAGCAGAATAGTGCCCCATCGTTGGTGTCAGTGAGAGGAATAGTGCCCCATCGTTGGTGTCATTGAGCAGAATAGTGTCCCATTGTTGGTGTCATTGAGAGGAATAGTGTCCCATTGTTGGTGTCAGTGAGAGGAATAGTGCCCCATCGTTGGTGTCATTGAGCAGAATAGTGTCCCATCGTTGGTGTCATTGAGAGGAATAGTGTCCCATCGTTGGTGTCATTGAGCGGAATAGTGCCCCATCGTTGGTGTCTTTGAGCAGAATAGTGTCCCATCGTTGGTGTCAGTGAGAGGAATAGTGCCCCATCGTTGGTGTCATTGAGCAGAATAGAGTCCCATCATTGGTGTCATTGAGCAGAATAGTGCCCCATCGTTGGTGTCATTGAGCAGAATAGTGCCCCATCGTTGGTGTCATTGAGCAGAATAGTGCCCCATCGTTGGTGTCAGTGAGAGGAATAGTGCCCCATCGTTGGTGTCATTGAGCGGAATAGTGCCCCATCGTTGGTGTCATTGAGCAGAATAGTGCCCCATCATTGGTGTCATTGAGCAGAATAGTGCCCCATCGTTGGTGTCAGTGAGAGGAATAGTGCCCCATCGTTGGTGTCATTGAGCAGAATAGTGTCCCATTGTTGGTGTCAGTGAGAGGAATAGTGCCCCATCGTTGGTGTCATTGAGCAGAATAGTGTCCCATTGTTGGTGTCACTGAGCAGAATAGTGCCCCATCGTTGGTGTCATTGAGCAGAATAGTGCCCCATCGTTGGTGTCATTGAGAGGAATAGTGTCCCATCGTTGGTGTCATTGAGCAGAATAGAGTCCCATCGTTGGTGTCATTGAGCAGAATAGTGCCCCATCATTGGTGTCATTGAGCAGAATAGTGCCCCATCGTTGGTGTCAGTGAGAGGAATAGTGCCCCATCGTTGGTGTCATTGAGAGGAAAAGTGTCCCATCGTTGGTGTCATTGAGCGGAATAGTGCCCCATCGTTGGTGTCTTTGAGCAGAATAGTGTCCCATCGTTGGTGTCAGTGAGAGGAATAGTGCCCCATCGTTGGTGTCATTGAGCAGAATAGAGTCCCATCATTGGTGTCATTGAGCAGAATAGTGCCCCATCGTTGGTGTCATTGAGCAGAATAGTGTCCCATCGTTGGTGTCATTGAGAGGAATAGTGTCCCATCGTTGGTGTCATTGAGCGGAATAGTGCCCCATCGTTGGTGTCTTTGAGCAGAATAGTGTCCCATCGTTGGTGTCAGTGAGAGGAATAGTGCCCCATCGTTGGTGTCATTGAGCAGAATAGAGTCCCATCATTGGTGTCATTGAGCAGAATAGTGCCCCATCGTTGGTGTCATTGAGCAGAATAGTGCCCCATCGTTGGTGTCATTGAGCAGAATAGTGCCCCATCGTTGGTGTCAGTGAGAGGAATAGTGCCCCATCGTTGGTGTCATTGAGCGGAATAGTGCCCCATCGTTGGTGTCATTGAGCAGAATAGTGCCCCATCATTGGTGTCATTGAGCGGAATAGTGCCCCATCGTTGGTGTCATTGAGCAGAATAGTGCCCCATCATTGGTGTCATTGAGCAGAATAGTGCCCCATCGTTGGTGTCAGTGAGAGGAATAGTGCCCCATCGTTGGTGTCATTGAGCAGAATAGAGTCCCATCATTGGTGTCATTGAGCAGAATAGTGCCCCATCGTTGGTGTCTTTGAGCAGAATAGTGTCCCATCGTTGGTGTCAGTGAGAGGAATAGTGCCCCATCGTTGGTGTCATTGAGCAGAATAGTGTCCCATCGTTGGTGTCATTGAGCAGAATAGAGTCCCATCGTTGGTGTCATTGAGCAGAATAGTGCCCCATCATTGGTGTCATTGAGCAGAATAGTGCCCCATCGTTGGTGTCAGTGAGAGGAATAGTGCCCCATCGTTGGTGTCATTGAGCAGAATAGTGTCCCATTGTTGGTGTCATTGAGAGGAATAGTGTCCCATTGTTGGTGTCAGTGAGAGGAATAGTGCCCCATCGTTGGTGTCATTGAGCAGAATAGTGTCCCATCGTTGGTGTCATTGAGAGGAATAGTGTCCCATCGTTGGTGTCATTGAGCGGAATAGTGCCCCATCGTTGGTGTCTTTGAGCAGAATAGTGTCCCATCGTTGGTGTCAGTGAGAGGAATAGTGCCCCATCGTTGGTGTCATTGAGCAGAATAGAGTCCCATCATTGGTGTCATTGAGCAGAATAGTGCCCCATCGTTGGTGTCATTGAGCAGAATAGTGCCCCATCGTTGGTGTCATTGAGCAGAATAGTGCCCCATCGTTGGTGTCAGTGAGAGGAATAGTGCCCCATCGTTGGTGTCATTGAGCGGAATAGTGCCCCATCGTTGGTGTCATTGAGCAGAATAGTGCCCCATCATTGGTGTCATTGAGCAGAATAGTGCCCCATCGTTGGTGTCAGTGAGAGGAATAGTGCCCCATCGTTGGTGTCATTGAGCAGAATAGTGTCCCATTGTTGGTGTCAGTGAGAGGAATAGTGCCCCATCGTTGGTGTCATTGAGCAGAATAGTGTCCCATTGTTGGTGTCATTGAGCAGAATAGTGCCCCATCGTTGGTGTCATTGAGCAGAATAGTGCCCCATCGTTGGTGTCATTGAGAGGAATAGTGTCCCATCGTTGGTGTCATTGAGCAGAATAGAGTCCCATCGTTGGTGTCATTGAGCAGAATAGTGCCCCATCATTGGTGTCATTGAGCAGAATAGTGCCCCATCGTTGGTGTCAGTGAGAGGAATAGTGCCCCATCGTTGGTGTCATTGAGAGGAAAAGTGTCCCATCGTTGGTGTCATTGAGCGGAATAGTGCCCCATCGTTGGTGTCTTTGAGCAGAATAGTGTCCCATCGTTGGTGTCAGTGAGAGGAATAGTGCCCCATCGTTGGTGTCATTGAGCAGAATAGAGTCCCATCATTGGTGTCATTGAGCAGAATAGTGCCCCATCGTTGGTGTCATTGAGCAGAATAGTGTCCCATCGTTGGTGTCATTGAGAGGAATAGTGTCCCATCGTTGGTGTCATTGAGCGGAATAGTGCCCCATCGTTGGTGTCTTTGAGCAGAATAGTGTCCCATCGTTGGTGTCAGTGAGAGGAATAGTGCCCCATCGTTGGTGTCATTGAGCAGAATAGAGTCCCATCATTGGTGTCATTGAGCAGAATAGTGCCCCATCGTTGGTGTCATTGAGCAGAATAGTGCCCCATCGTTGGTGTCATTGAGCAGAATAGTGCCCCATCGTTGGTGTCAGTGAGAGGAATAGTGCCCCATCGTTGGTGTCAGTGAGAGGAATAGTGCCCCATCATTGGTGTCATTGAGCGGAATAGTGCCCCATCGTTGGTGTCATTGAGCAGAATAGTGCCCCATCATTGGTGTCATTGAGCAGAATAGTGCCCCATCGTTGGTGTCAGTGAGAGGAATAGTGCCCCATCGTTGGTGTCATTGAGCAGAATAGAGTCCCATCATTGGTGTCATTGAGCAGAATAGAGTCCCATCATTGGTGTCATTGAGCAGAATAGTGCCCCATCGTTGGTGTCATTGAGAGGAATAGTGTCCCATCGTTGGTGTCATTGAGCAGAATAGTGTCCCATCGTTGGTGTCATTGAGAGGAATAGTGTCCCATCGTTGGTGTCATTGAGCAGAATAGTGTCCCATTGTTGGTGTCATTGAGAGGAATAGTGTCCCATCGTTGGTGTCATTGAGCAGAATAGTGCCCCATCATTGGTGTCATTGAGCAGAATAGTGCCCCATCGTTGGTGTCAGTGAGAGGAATAGTGCCCCATCGTTGGTGTCATTGAGCAGAATAGTGTCCCATTGTTGGTGTCAGTGAGAGGAATAGTGCCCCATCGTTGGTGTCATTGAGCAGAATAGTGTCCCATTGTTGGTGTCATTGAGAGGAATAGTGCCCCATCGTTGGTGTCATTGAGCAGAATAGTGTCCCATTGTTGGTGTCATTGAGCAGAATAGTGCCCCATCATTGGTGTCAGTGAGAGGAATAGTGTCCCATCGTTGGTGTCATTGAGCGGAATAGTGCCCCATCGTTGGTGTCATTGAGCAGAATAGTGTCCTATCGTTGGTGTCATTGAGCAGAATAGTGCCCCATCGTTGGTGTCATTGAGCAGAATAGTGTCCCATCGTTGGTGTCATTGAGCAGAATAGAGTCCCATCGTTGGTGTCATTGAGCAGAATAGTGCCCCATCATTGGTGTCATTGAGCAGAATAGTGCCCCATCGTTGGTGTCAGTGAGAGGAATAGTGCCCCATCGTTGGTGTCATTGAGCAGAATAGTGTCCCATTGTTGGTGTCATTGAGAGGAATAGTGTCCCATCGTTGGTGTCATTGAGAGGAATAGTGTCCCATCGTTGGTGTCATTGAGCAGAATAGTGTCCCATCGTTGGTGTCATTGAGCAGAATAGTGTCCCATTGTTGGTGTCATTGAGCAGAATAGTGTCCCATTGTTGGTGTCATTGAGCAGAATAGTGTCCCATCGTTGGTGTCATTGAGCAGAATAGTGTCCCATTGTTGGTGTCATTGAGCAGAATAGTGCCCCATCGTTGGTGTCATTGAGCAGAATAGTGTCCCATTGTTGGTGTCATTGAGCAGAATAGTGCCCCATCATTGGTGTCATTGAGCAGAATAGTGTCCCATCGTTGGTGTCATTGAGCAGAATAGTGTCCCATTGTTGGTGTCATTGAGCAGAATAGTGTCCCATCGTTGGTGTCATTGAGCAGAATAGTGCCCCATCGTTGGTGTCATTGAGCAGAATAGTGTCCCATTGTTGGTGTCATTGAGAGGAATAGTGTCCCATCGTTGGTGTCATTGAGCAGAATAGTGCCCCATCGTTGGTGTCATTGAGCAGAATAGTGTCCCATCGTTGGTGTCATTGAGCAGAATAGTGTCCCATTGTTGGTGTCATTGAGAGGAATAGTGTCCCATCGTTGGTGTCATTGAGCAGAATAGTGCCCCATCGTTGGTGTCATTGAGCAGAATAGTGTCCCATTGTTGGTGTCATTGAGAGGAATAGTGTCCCATTGTTGGTGTCATTGAGCAGAATAGTGTCCCATTGTTGGTGTCAGTGAGAGGAATAGTGTCCCATCGTTGGTGTCATTGAGCAGAATAGTGCCCCATCGTTGGTGTCATTGAGCAGAATAGTGTCCCATTGTTGGTGTCATTGAGAGGAATAGTGCCCCATCGTTGGTGTCATTGAGCAGAATAGTGCCCCATCGTTGGTGTCATTGAGCAGAATAGTGTCCCATTGTTGGTGTCATTGAGCAGAATAGTGTCCCATCGTTGGTGTCATTGAGCAGAATAGTGTCCCATTGTTGGTGTCATTGAGCAGAATAGTGTCCCATTGTTGGTGTCATTGAGCAGAATAGTGTCCCATCGTTGGTGTCAGTGAGAGGAATAGTGTCCCATCGTTGGTGTCATTGAGCGGAATAGTGTCCCATTGTTGGTGTCATTGAGAGGAATAGTGTCCTAGTGTTGTGTCAGTGAGAGGAATAGTGCCCCATCGTTGGTGTCAGTGAGAGGAATAGTGCCCCATCGTTGGTGTCATTGAGCAGAATAGTGTCCCATTGTTGGTGTCATTGAGAGGAATAGTGTCCTAGTGTTGTGTCAGTGAGAGGAATAGTGCCCCATCGTTGGTGTCATTGAGCAGAATAGTGTCCCATTGTTGGTGTCATTGAGCAGAATAGTGTCCCATCGTTGGTGTCATTGAGCAGAATAGTGCCCCATCATTGGTGTCATTGAGCAGAATAGTGTCCCATTGTTGGTGTCAGTGAGCAGAATAGTGTCCCATCGTTGGTGTCATTGAGCAGAATAGTGTCCCATTGTTGGTGTCATTGAGCAGAATAGTGCCCCATCGTTGGTGTCAGTGAGAGGAATAGTGTCCCATCGTTGGTGTCATTGAGCGGAATAGTGTCCCATCGTTGGTGTCATTGAGCAGAATAGAGCCCCATCATTGGTGTCATTGAGCAGAATAGTGCCCCATCGTTGGTGTCAGTGAGAGGAATAGTGCCCCATCGTTGGTGTCATTGAGCAGAATAGTGTCCCATTGTTGGTGTCATTGAGCAGAATAGTGTCCCATTGTTGGTGTCATTGAGCAGAATAGTGTCCCATCATTGGTGTCATTGAGCAGAATAGTGTCCCATTGTTGGTGTCAGTGAGAGGAATAGTGTCCCATCGTTGGTGTCATTGAGCAGAATAGTGTCCCATTGTTGGTGTCATTGAGCAGAATAGTGTCCCATCATTGGTGTCATTGAGCAGAATAGTGTCCCATTGTTGGTGTCATTGAGCAGAATAGTGTCCCATTGTTGGTGTCATTGAGCAGAATAGTGTCCCATCGTTGGTGTCAGTGAGAGGAATAGTGTCCCATTGTTGGTGTCATTGAGCAGAATAGTGTCCCATTGTTGGTGTCATTGAGAGGAATAGTGTCCTAGTGTTGTGTCAGTGAGAGGAATAGTGCCCCATCGTTGGTGTCATTGAGCAGAATAGTGTCCCATTGTTGGTGTCAGTGAGAGGAATAGTGTCCCATCGTTGGTGTCATTGAGCAGAATAGTGTCCCATTGTTGGTGTCATTGAGCAGAATAGTGCCCCATCGTTGGTGTCAGTGAGAGGAATAGTGTCCCATCGTTGGTGTCATTGAGCGGAATAGTGTCCCATCGTTGGTGTCATTGAGCGGAATAGTGCCCCATCATTGGTGTCATTGAGCAGAATAGTGCCCCATCGTTGGTGTCAGTGAGAGGAATAGTGCCCCATCGTTGGTGTCATTGAGCAGAATAGTGTCCCATTGTTGGTGTCATTGAGCAGAATAGTGTCCCATTGTTGGTGTCATTGAGCAGAATAGTGTCCCATCATTGGTGTCATTGAGCAGAATAGTGTCCCATTGTTGGTGTCATTGAGCAGAATAGTGTCCTAGTGTTGGTGTCATTGAGCAGAATAGTGTCCCATTGTTGGTGTCATTGAGAGGAATAGTGTCCTAGTGTTGTGTCAGTGAGAGGAATAGTGCCCCATCGTTGGTGTCATTGAGCAGAATAGTGTCCCATCGTTGGTGTCATTGAGCAGAATAGTGTCCCATTGTTGGTGTCATTGAGCAGAATAGTGCCCCATCGTTGGTGTCAGTGAGAGGAATAGTGTCCCATTGTTGGTGTCATTGAGCAGAATAGTGTCCCATCGTTGGTGTCATTGAGCAGAATAGTGTCCCATTGTTGGTGTCATTGAGCAGAATAGTGTCCCATTGTTGGTGTCATTGAGCAGAATAGTGTCCCATCGTTGGTGTCATTGAGCAGAATAGTGTCCCATTGTTGGTGTCATTGAGCAGAATAGTGTCCCATTGTTGGTGTCATTGAGCAGAATAGTGTCCCATTGTTGGTGTCATTGAGCAGAATAGTGTCCCATTGTTGGTGTCATTGAGAGGAATAGTGTCCTAGTGTTGTGTCAGTGAGAGGAATAGTGCCCCATCGTTGGTGTCATTGAGCAGAATAGTGTCCCATCGTTGGTGTCATTGAGCAGAATAGTGTCCCATTGTTGGTGTCATTGAGCAGAATAGTGTCCCATCGTTGGTGTCATTGAGCAGAATAGTGTCCCATTGTTTGTGTCATTGAGCAGAATAGTGTCCCATCGTTGGTGTCATTGAGCAGAATAGTGTCCCATTGTTGGTGTCATTGAGCAGAATAGTGTCCCATCGTTGGTGTCATTGAGCAGAATAGTGTCCCATCGTTGGTGTCATTGAGCAGAATAGTGTCCCATTGTTTGTGTCATTGAGCAGAATAGTGTCCCATCGTTGGTGTCATTGAGCAGAATAGTGTCCCATTGTTGGTGTCATTGAGCAGAATAGTGTCCCATTGTTGGTGTCATTGAGCAGAATAGTGTCCCATTGTTGGTGTCATTGAGAGGAATAGTGTCCTAGTGTTGTGTCAGTGAGAGGAATAGTGCCCCATTGTTGGTGTCATTGAGCAGAATAGTGTCCCATTGTTGGTGTCATTGAGCAGAATAGTGTCCCATCGTTGGTGTCATTGAGCAGAATAGTGCCCCATCATTGGTGTCATTGAGCAGAATAGTGTCCCATTGTTGGTGTCAGTGAGCAGAATAGTGTCCCATCGTTGGTGTCATTGAGCAGAATAGTGTCCCATTGTTGGTGTCATTGAGCAGAATAGTGCCCCATCGTTGGTGTCAGTGAGAGGAATAGTGTCCCATCGTTGGTGTCATTGAGCGGAATAGTGTCCCATCGTTGGTGTCATTGAGCAGAATAGAGCCCCATCATTGGTGTCATTGAGCAGAATAGTGCCCCATCGTTGGTGTCAGTGAGAGGAATAGTGCCCCATCGTTGGTGTCATTGAGCAGAATAGTGTCCCATTGTTGGTGTCATTGAGCAGAATAGTGTCCCATTGTTGGTGTCATTGAGCAGAATAGTGTCCCATCATTGGTGTCATTGAGCAGAATAGTGTCCCATTGTTGGTGTCATTGAGCAGAATAGTGTCCCATTGTTGGTGTCATTGAGCAGAATAGTGTCCCATCGTTGGTGTCAGTGAGAGGAATAGTGTCCCATTGTTGGTGTCATTGAGAGGAATAGTGTCCTAGTGTTGTGTCAGTGAGAGGAATAGTGCCCCATCGTTGGTGTCATTGAGCAGAATAGTGTCCCATCGTTGGTGTCATTGAGCAGAATAGTGTCCCATTGTTGGTGTCATTGAGCAGAATAGTGTCCCATCGTTGGTGTCATTGAGAGGAATAGTGTCCTAGTGTTGTGTCAGTGAGAGGAATAGTGCCCCATCGTTGGTGTCATTGAGCAGAATAGTGTCCCATTGTTGGTGTCATTGAGCAGAATAGTGTCCCATCGTTGGTGTCATTGAGCAGAATAGTGTCCCATTGTTGGTGTCATTGAGCAGAATAGTGTCCCATTGTTGGTGTCATTGAGCAGAATAGTGCCCCATCGTTGGTGTCATTGAGCAGAATAGTGTCCCATCGTTGGTGTCATTGAGCAGAATAGTGTCCCATTGTTGGTGTCATTGAGCAGAATAGTGTCCCATCGTTGGTGTCATT